>CM026426.1:19582269-20006572 GCA_014871385.1 Ceratodon purpureus | reverse complement strand
TTCTCACTCAATGAACAAAACAAAATTAAAAAAATAACAACAATTCCAAAACGGACCCTCACCCTCCCGGCCTACTGTCGTTGACGACAGTAGGTGGGCGGGTTTTTTATTTCTTTAAAATTAAAAAAAATTACATTCAAATACGAATACAATGATCAACAAAAAACACATTCTCATCAAGACTTTGTGATTTAATTCGTATCTAATAACTCAAGAACTCAATGAACAAAACAAAATTAAAAAAATAACAACAATTCCAAAACGGACCCTCACCCTCCCGGCCTACTGTCGTTGACGACAGTAGGTGGGCGGGTTTTTTATTTCTTTAAAATTAAAAAAAAATACATTCAAATACGAATACAATGATCAACAAAAAACACATTCTCATCAAGACTTTGTGATTTAATTCGTATCTAATAACTCAAGAACTCAATGAACAAAACAAAATTAAAAAAATAACAACAATTCCAAAACGGACCCTCACCCTCCCGGCCTACTGTCGTTGACGACAGTAGGTGGGCGGGTTTTTTATTTCTTTTAAATTAAAAAAAAATACATTCAAATACGAATACAATGATCAACAAAAAACACATTCTCATCAAGACTTTGTGATTTAATTCGTATCTAATAACTCAAGAACTCAATGAACAAAACAAAATTAAAAAAATAACAACAATTCCAAAACGGACCCTCACCCTCCCGGCCTACTGTCGTTGACGACAGTAGGTGGGCGGGTTTTTTATTTCTTTTAAATTAAAAAAAAATACATTCAAATACGAATACAATGATCAACAAAAAACACATTCTCATCAAGACTTTGTGATTTAATTCGTATCTAATAACTCAAGAACTCAATGAACAAAACAAAATTAAAAAAATAACAACAATTCCAAAACGGACCCTCACCCTCCCGGCCTACTGTCGTTGACGACAGTAGGTGGGCGGGTTTTTTATTTCTTTAAATTAAAAAAAAATACATTCAAATACGAATACAATGATCAACAAAAAACACATTCTCATCAAGACTTTGTGATTTAATTCGTATCTAATAACTCAAGAACTCAATGAACAAAACAAAATTAAAAAAATAACAACAATTCCAAAACGGACCCTCACCCTCCCGGCCTACTGTCGTTGACGACAGTAGGTGGGCGGGTTTTTTATTTCTTTAAATTAAAAAAAAATACATTCAAATACGAATACAATGATCAACAAAAAACACATTCTCATCAAGACTTTGTGATTTAATTCGTATCTAATAACTCAAGAACTCAATGAACAAAACAAAATTAAAAAAATAACAACAATTCCAAACGGACCCTCACCCTCCCGGCCTACTGTCGTTGACGACAGTAGGTGGGCGGGTTTTTTATTTCTTTTAAATTAAAAAAAAATACATTCAAATACGAATACAATGATCAACAAAAAACACATTCTCATCAAGACTTTGTGATTTAATTCGTATCTAATAACTCAAGAACTCAATGAACAAAACAAAATTAAAAAAATAACAAGAATTCCAAACGGACCCTCACCCTCCCGGCCTACTGTCGTTGACGACAGTAGGTGGGCGGGTTTTTTATTTCTTTTAAATTAAAAAAAAATACATTCAAATACGAATACAATGATCAACAAAAAACACATTCTCATCAAGACTTTGTGATTTAATTCGTATCTAATAACTCAAGAACTCAATGAACAAAACAAAATTAAAAAAATAACAACAATTCCAAAACGGACCCTCACCCTCCCGGCCTACTGTCGTTGACGACAGTAGGTGGGCGGGTTTTTTATTTCTTTAAATTAAAAAAAAATACATTCAAATACGAATACAATGATCAACAAAAAACACATTCTCATCAAGACTTTGTGATTTAATTCGTATCTAATAACTCAAGAACTCAATGAACAAAACAAAATTAAAAAAATAACAACAATTCCAAACGGACCCTCACCCTCCCGGCCTACTGTCGTTGACGACAGTAGGTGGGCGGGTTTTTTATTTCTTTAAATTAAAAAAAAATACATTCAAATACGAATACAATGATCAACAAAAAACACATTCTCATCAAGACTTTGTGATTTAATTCGTATCTAATAACTCAAGAACTCAATGAACAAAACAAAATTAAAAAAATAACAAAATTCCAAAACGGACCCTCACCCTCCCGGCCTACTGTCGTTGACGACAGTAGGTGGGCGGGTTTTTTATTTCTTTAAATTAAAAAAAATACATTCAAATACGAATACAATGATCAACAAAAAACACATTCTCATCAAGACTTTGTGATTTAATTCGTATCTAATAACTCAAGAACTCAATGAACAAAACAAAATTAAAAAAATAACAACAATTCCAAAACGGACCCTCACCCTCCCGGCCTACTGTCGTTGACGACAGTAGGTGGGCGGGTTTTTTATTTCTTTAAATTAAAAAAAAATACATTCAAATACGAATACAATGATCAACAAAAAACACATTCTCATCAAGACTTTGTGATTTAATTCGTATCTAATAACTCAAGAACTCAATGAACAAAACAAAATTAAAAAAATAACAAGAATTCCAAAACGGACCCTCACCCTCCCGGCCTACTGTCGTTGACGACAGTAGGTGGGCGGGTTTTTTATTTCTTTTAAATTAAAAAAAATACATTCAAATACGAATACAATGATCAACAAAAAACACATTCTCATCAAGACTTTGTGATTTAATTCGTATCTAATAACTCAAGAACTCAATGAACAAAACAAAATTAAAAAAATAACAAGAATTCCAAACGGACCCTCACCCTCCCGGCCTACTGTCGTTGACGACAGTAGGTGGGCGGGTTTTTTATTTCTTTTAAATTAAAAAAAAATACATTCAAATACGAATACAATGATCAACAAAAAACACATTCTCATCAAGACTTTGTGATTTAATTCGTATCTAATAACTCAAGAACTCAATGAACAAAACAAAATTAAAAAAATAACAACAATTCCAAAACGGACCCTCACCCTCCCGGCCTACTGTCGTTGACGACAGTAGGTGGGCGGGTTTTTTATTTCTTTAAATTAAAAAAAAATACATTCAAATACGAATACAATGATCAACAAAAAACACATTCTCATCAAGACTTTGTGATTTAATTCGTATCTAATAACTCAAGAACTCAATGAACAAAACAAAATTAAAAAAATAACAACAATTCCAAAACGGACCCTCACCCTCCCGGCCTACTGTCGTTGACGACAGTAGGTGGGCGGGTTTTTTATTTCTTTAAATTAAAAAAAAATACATTCAAATACGAATACAATGATCAACAAAAAACACATTCTCATCAAGACTTTGTGATTTAATTCGTATCTAATAACTCAAGAACTCAATGAACAAAACAAAATTAAAAAAATAACAACAATTCCAAAACGGACCCTCACCCTCCCGGCCTACTGTCGTTGACGACAGTAGGTGGGCGGGTTTTTTATTTCTTTAAATTAAAAAAAAATACATTCAAATACGAATACAATGATCAACAAAAAACACATTCTCATCAAGACTTTGTGATTTAATTCGTATCTAATAACTCAAGAACTCAATGAACAAAACAAAATTAAAAAAATAACAAAATTCCAAACGGACCCTCACCCTCCCGGCCTACTGTCGTTGACGACAGTAGGTGGGCGGGTTTTTTATTTCTTTAAATTAAAAAAAAATACATTCAAATACGAATACAATGATCAACAAAAAACACATTCTCATCAAGACTTTGTGATTTAATTCGTATCTAATAACTCAAGAACTCAATGAACAAAACAAAATTAAAAAAATAACAAAAATTCCAAACGGACCCTCACCCTCCCGGCCTACTGTCGTTGACGACAGTAGGTGGGCGGGTTTTTTATTTCTTTAAATTAAAAAAAATACATTCAAATACGAATACAATGATCAACAAAAAACACATTCTCATCAAGACTTTGTGATTTAATTCGTATCTAATAACTCAAGAACTCAATGAACAAAACAAAATTAAAAAAATAACAACAATTCCAAAACGGACCCTCACCCTCCCGGCCTACTGTCGTTGACGACAGTAGGTGGGCGGGTTTTTTATTTCTTTAAATTAAAAAAAAATACATTCAAATACGAATACAATGATCAACAAAAAACACATTCTCATCAAGACTTTGTGATTTAATTCGTATCTAATAACTCAAGAACTCAATGAACAAAACAAAATTAAAAAAATAACAAGAATTCCAAAACGGACCCTCACCCTCCCGGCCTACTGTCGTTGACGACAGTAGGTGGGCGGGTTTTTTATTTCTTTTAAATTAAAAAAAAATACATTCAAATACGAATACAATGATCAACAAAAAACACATTCTCATCAAGACTTTGTGATTTAATTCGTATCTAATAACTCAAGAACTCAATGAACAAAACAAAATTAAAAAAATAACAAGAATTCCAAACGGACCCTCACCCTCCCGGCCTACTGTCGTTGACGACAGTAGGTGGGCGGGTTTTTTATTTCTTTTAAATTAAAAAAAAATACATTCAAATACGAATACAATGATCAACAAAAAACACATTCTCATCAAGACTTTGTGATTTAATTCGTATCTAATAACTCAAGAACTCAATGAACAAAACAAAATTAAAAAAATAACAAAATTCCAAAACGGACCCTCACCCTCCCGGCCTACTGTCGTTGACGACAGTAGGTGGGCGGGTTTTTTATTTCTTTTAAATTAAAAAAAAATACATTCAAATACGAATACAATGATCAACAAAAAACACATTCTCATCAAGACTTTGTGATTTAATTCGTATCTAATAACTCAAGAACTCAATGAACAAAACAAAATTAAAAAAATAACAAGAATTCCAAACGGACCCTCACCCTCCCGGCCTACTGTCGTTGACGACAGTAGGTGGGCGGGTTTTTTATTTCTTTTAAATTAAAAAAAATACATTCAAATACGAATACAATGATCAACAAAAAACACATTCTCATCAAGACTTTGTGATTTAATTCGTATCTAATAACTCAAGAACTCAATGAACAAAACAAAATTAAAAAAATAACAACAATTCCAAAACGGACCCTCACCCTCCCGGCCTACTGTCGTTGACGACAGTAGGTGGGCGGGTTTTTTATTTCTTTAAATTAAAAAAAATACATTCAAATACGAATACAATGATCAACAAAAAACACATTCTCATCAAGACTTTGTGATTTAATTCGTATCTAATAACTCAAGAACTCAATGAACAAAACAAAATTAAAAAAATAACAAAATTCCAAAACGGACCCTCACCCTCCCGGCCTACTGTCGTTGACGACAGTAGGTGGGCGGGTTTTTTATTTCTTTAAATTAAAAAAAATACATTCAAATACGAATACAATGATCAACAAAAAACACATTCTCATCAAGACTTTGTGATTTAATTCGTATCTAATAACTCAAGAACTCAATGAACAAAACAAAATTAAAAAAATAACAACAATTCCAAAACGGACCCTCACCCTCCCGGCCTACTGTCGTTGACGACAGTAGGTGGGCGGGTTTTTTATTTCTTTAAATTAAAAAAAAATACATTCAAATACGAATACAATGATCAACAAAAAACACATTCTCATCAAGACTTTGTGATTTAATTCGTATCTAATAACTCAAGAACTCAATGAACAAAACAAAATTAAAAAAATAACAACAATTCCAAAACGGACCCTCACCCTCCCGGCCTACTGTCGTTGACGACAGTAGGTGGGCGGGTTTTTTATTTCTTTAAATTAAAAAAAAATACATTCAAATACGAATACAATGATCAACAAAAAACACATTCTCATCAAGACTTTGTGATTTAATTCGTATCTAATAACTCAAGAACTCAATGAACAAAACAAAATTAAAAAAATAACAAAATTCCAAATCGGACCCTCACCCTCCCGGCCTACTGTCGTTGACGACAGTAGGTGGGCGGGTTTTTTATTTCTTTTAAATTAAAAAAAAATACATTCAAATACGAATACAATGATCAACAAAAAACACATTCTCATCAAGACTTTGTGATTTAATTCGTATCTAATAACTCAAGAACTCAATGAACAAAACAAAATTAAAAAAATAACAAGAATTCCAAAACGGACCCTCACCCTCCCGGCCTACTGTCGTTGACGACAGTAGGTGGGCGGGTTTTTTATTTCTTTTAAATTAAAAAAAAATACATTCAAATACGAATACAATGATCAACAAAAAACACATTCTCATCAAGACTTTGTGATTTAATTCGTATCTAATAACTCAAGAACTCAATGAACAAAACAAAATTAAAAAAATAACAACAATTCCAAAACGGACCCTCACCCTCCCGGCCTACTGTCGTTGACGACAGTAGGTGGGCGGGTTTTTTATTTCTTTTAAATTAAAAAAAAATACATTCAAATACGAATACAATGATCAACAAAAAACACATTCTCATCAAGACTTTGTGATTTAATTCGTATCTAATAACTCAAGAACTCAATGAACAAAACAAAATTAAAAAAATAACAACAATTCCAAAACGGACCCTCACCCTCCCGGCCTACTGTCGTTGACGACAGTAGGTGGGCGGGTTTTTTATTTCTTTAAATTAAAAAAAAATACATTCAAATACGAATACAATGATCAACAAAAAACACATTCTCATCAAGACTTTGTGATTTAATTCGTATCTAATAACTCAAGAACTCAATGAACAAAACAAAATTAAAAAAATAACAAAATTCCAAATCGGACCCTCACCCTCCCGGCCTACTGTCGTTGACGACAGTAGGTGGGCGGGTTTTTTATTTCTTTTAAATTAAAAAAAATACATTCAAATACGAATACAATGATCAACAAAAAACACATTCTCATCAAGACTTTGTGATTTAATTCGTATCTAATAACTCAAGAACTCAATGAACAAAACAAAATTAAAAAAAATAACAAGAATTCCAAATCGGACCCTCACCCTCCCGGCCTACTGTCGTTGACGACAGTAGGTGGGCGGGTTTTTTATTTCTTTTAAATTAAAAAAAAATACATTCAAATACGAATACAATGATCAACAAAAAACACATTCTCATCAAGACTTTGTGATTTAATTCGTATCTAATAACTCAAGAACTCAATGAACAAAACAAAATTAAAAAAATAACAACAATTCCAAAACGGACCCTCACCCTCCCGGCCTACTGTCGTTGACGACAGTAGGTGGGCGGGTTTTTTATTTCTTTAAATTAAAAAAAAATACATTCAAATACGAATACAATGATCAACAAAAAACACATTCTCATCAAGACTTTGTGATTTAATTCGTATCTAATAACTCAAGAACTCAATGAACAAAACAAAATTAAAAAAATAACAAAATTCCAAAACGGACCCTCACCCTCCCGGCCTACTGTCGTTGACGACAGTAGGTGGGCGGGTTTTTTATTTCTTTTAAATTAAAAAAAAATACATTCAAATACGAATACAATGATCAACAAAAAACACATTCTCATCAAGACTTTGTGATTTAATTCGTATCTAATAACTCAAGAACTCAATGAACAAAACAAAATTAAAAAAATAACAAGAATTCCAAAACGGACCCTCACCCTCCCGGCCTACTGTCGTTGACGACAGTAGGTGGGCGGGTTTTTTATTTCTTTTAAATTAAAAAAAAATACATTCAAATACGAATACAATGATCAACAAAAAACACATTCTCATCAAGACTTTGTGATTTAATTCGTATCTAATAACTCAAGAACTCAATGAACAAAACAAAATTAAAAAAATAACAAAATTCCAAAACGGACCCTCACCCTCCCGGCCTACTGTCGTTGACGACAGTAGGTGGGCGGGTTTTTTATTTCTTTAAATTAAAAAAAAATACATTCAAATACGAATACAATGATCAACAAAAAACACATTCTCATCAAGACTTTGTGATTTAATTCGTATCTAATAACTCAAGAACTCAATGAACAAAACAAAATTAAAAAAATAACAAGAATTCCAAAACGGACCCTCACCCTCCCGGCCTACTGTCGTTGACGACAGTAGGTGGGCGGGTTTTTTATTTCTTTTAAATTAAAAAAAAATACATTCAAATACGAATACAATGATCAACAAAAAACACATTCTCATCAAGACTTTGTGATTTAATTCGTATCTAATAACTCAAGAACTCAATGAACAAAACAAAATTAAAAAAATAACAACAATTCCAAAACGGACCCTCACCCTCCCGGCCTACTGTCGTTGACGACAGTAGGTGGGCGGGTTTTTTATTTCTTTAAAATTAAAAAAAATTACATTCAAATACGAATACAATGATCAACAAAAAACACATTCTCATCAAGACTTTGTGATTTAATTCGTATCTAATAACTCAAGAACTCAATGAACAAAACAAAATTAAAAAAATAACAAAAATTCCAAAACGGACCCTCACCCTCCCGGCCTACTGTCGTTGACGACAGTAGGTGGGCGGGTTTTTTATTTCTTTAAATTAAAAAAAAATACATTCAAATACGAATACAATGATCAACAAAAAACACATTCTCATCAAGACTTTGTGATTTAATTCGTATCTAATAACTCAAGAACTCAATGAACAAAACAAAATTAAAAAAATAACAAAATTCCAAAACGGACCCTCACCCTCCCGGCCTACTGTCGTTGACGACAGTAGGTGGGCGGGTTTTTTATTTCTTTTAAATTAAAAAAAATACATTCAAATACGAATACAATGATCAACAAAAAACACATTCTCATCAAGACTTTGTGATTTAATTCGTATCTAATAACTCAAGAACTCAATGAACAAAACAAAATTAAAAAAATAACAACAATTCCAAAACGGACCCTCACCCTCCCGGCCTACTGTCGTTGACGACAGTAGGTGGGCGGGTTTTTTATTTCTTTTAAATTAAAAAAAATACATTCAAATACGAATACAATGATCAACAAAAAACACATTCTCATCAAGACTTTGTGATTTAATTCGTATCTAATAACTCAAGAACTCAATGAACAAAACAAAATTAAAAAAATAACAACAATTCCAAAACGGACCCTCACCCTCCCGGCCTACTGTCGTTGACGACAGTAGGTGGGCGGGTTTTTTATTTCTTTAAATTAAAAAAAATACATTCAAATACGAATACAATGATCAACAAAAAACACATTCTCATCAAGACTTTGTGATTTAATTCGTATCTAATAACTCAAGAACTCAATGAACAAAACAAAATTAAAAAAATAACAACAATTCCAAAACGGACCCTCACCCTCCCGGCCTACTGTCGTTGACGACAGTAGGTGGGCGGGTTTTTTATTTCTTTAAATTAAAAAAAATACATTCAAATACGAATACAATGATCAACAAAAAACACATTCTCATCAAGACTTTGTGATTTAATTCGTATCTAATAACTCAAGAACTCAATGAACAAAACAAAATTAAAAAAATAACAACAATTCCAAAACGGACCCTCACCCTCCCGGCCTACTGTCGTTGACGACAGTAGGTGGGCGGGTTTTTTATTTCTTTTAAATTAAAAAAAAATACATTCAAATACGAATACAATGATCAACAAAAAACACATTCTCATCAAGACTTTGTGATTTAATTCGTATCTAATAACTCAAGAACTCAATGAACAAAACAAAATTAAAAAAATAACAAAAATTCCAAAACGGACCCTCACCCTCCCGGCCTACTGTCGTTGACGACAGTAGGTGGGCGGGTTTTTTATTTCTTTAAATTAAAAAAAATACATTCAAATACGAATACAATGATCAACAAAAAACACATTCTCATCAAGACTTTGTGATTTAATTCGTATCTAATAACTCAAGAACTCAATGAACAAAACAAAATTAAAAAAATAACAAAAATTCCAAAACGGACCCTCACCCTCCCGGCCTACTGTCGTTGACGACAGTAGGTGGGCGGGTTTTTTATTTCTTTTAAATTAAAAAAAAATACATTCAAATACGAATACAATGATCAACAAAAAACACATTCTCATCAAGACTTTGTGATTTAATTCGTATCTAATAACTCAAGAACTCAATGAACAAAACAAAATTAAAAAAATAACAAAAATTCCAAAACGGACCCTCACCCTCCCGGCCTACTGTCGTTGACGACAGTAGGTGGGCGGGTTTTTTATTTCTTTTAAATTAAAAAAAAATACATTCAAATACGAATACAATGATCAACAAAAAACACATTCTCATCAAGACTTTGTGATTTAATTCGTATCTAATAACTCAAGAACTCAATGAACAAAACAAAATTAAAAAAATAACAAGAATTCCAAATCGGACCCTCACCCTCCCGGCCTACTGTCGTTGACGACAGTAGGTGGGCGGGTTTTTTATTTCTTTTAAATTAAAAAAAAATACATTCAAATACGAATACAATGATCAACAAAAAACACATTCTCATCAAGACTTTGTGATTTAATTCGTATCTAATAACTCAAGAACTCAATGAACAAAACAAAATTAAAAAAATAACAACAATTCCAAAACGGACCCTCACCCTCCCGGCCTACTGTCGTTGACGACAGTAGGTGGGCGGGTTTTTTATTTCTTTAAATTAAAAAAAATACATTCAAATACGAATACAATGATCAACAAAAAACACATTCTCATCAAGACTTTGTGATTTAATTCGTATCTAATAACTCAAGAACTCAATGAACAAAACAAAATTAAAAAAATAACAACAATTCCAAAACGGACCCTCACCCTCCCGGCCTACTGTCGTTGACGACAGTAGGTGGGCGGGTTTTTTATTTCTTTTAAATTAAAAAAAAATACATTCAAATACGAATACAATGATCAACAAAAAACACATTCTCATCAAGACTTTGTGATTTAATTCGTATCTAATAACTCAAGAACTCAATGAACAAAACAAAATTAAAAAAATAACAAAAATTCCAAAACGGACCCTCACCCTCCCGGCCTACTGTCGTTGACGACAGTAGGTGGGCGGGTTTTTTATTTCTTTTAAATTAAAAAAAAATACATTCAAATACGAATACAATGATCAACAAAAAACACATTCTCATCAAGACTTTGTGATTTAATTCGTATCTAATAACTCAAGAACTCAATGAACAAAACAAAATTAAAAAAATAACAACAATTCCAAAACGGACCCTCACCCTCCCGGCCTACTGTCGTTGACGACAGTAGGTGGGCGGGTTTTTTATTTCTTTAAAATTAAAAAAAATTACATTCAAATACGAATACAATGATCAACAAAAAACACATTCTCATCAAGACTTTGTGATTTAATTCGTATCTAATAACTCAAGAACTCAATGAACAAAACAAAATTAAAAAAATAACAACAATTCCAAAACGGACCCTCACCCTCCCGGCCTACTGTCGTTGACGACAGTAGGTGGGCGGGTTTTTTATTTCTTTAAATTAAAAAAAATACATTCAAATACGAATACAATGATCAACAAAAAACACATTCTCATCAAGACTTTGTGATTTAATTCGTATCTAATAACTCAAGAACTCAATGAACAAAACAAAATTAAAAAAATAACAACAATTCCAAAACGGACCCTCACCCTCCCGGCCTACTGTCGTTGACGACAGTAGGTGGGCGGGTTTTTTATTTCTTTAAAATTAAAAAAAAATACATTCAAATACGAATACAATGATCAACAAAAAACACATTCTCATCAAGACTTTGTGATTTAATTCGTATCTAATAACTCAAGAACTCAATGAACAAAACAAAATTAAAAAAATAACAAAAATTCCAAACGGACCCTCACCCTCCCGGCCTACTGTCGTTGACGACAGTAGGTGGGCGGGTTTTTTATTTCTTTTAAATTAAAAAAAATACATTCAAATACGAATACAATGATCAACAAAAAACACATTCTCATCAAGACTTTGTGATTTAATTCGTATCTAATAACTCAAGAACTCAATGAACAAAACAAAATTAAAAAAATAACAACAATTCCAAAACGGACCCTCACCCTCCCGGCCTACTGTCGTTGACGACAGTAGGTGGGCGGGTTTTTTATTTCTTTTAAATTAAAAAAAAATACATTCAAATACGAATACAATGATCAACAAAAAACACATTCTCATCAAGACTTTGTGATTTAATTCGTATCTAATAACTCAAGAACTCAATGAACAAAACAAAATTAAAAAAAATAACAAGAATTCCAAATCGGACCCTCACCCTCCCGGCCTACTGTCGTTGACGACAGTAGGTGGGCGGGTTTTTTATTTCTTTAAATTAAAAAAAAATACATTCAAATACGAATACAATGATCAACAAAAAACACATTCTCATCAAGACTTTGTGATTTAATTCGTATCTAATAACTCAAGAACTCAATGAACAAAACAAAATTAAAAAAATAACAAAAATTCCAAATCGGACCCTCACCCTCCCGGCCTACTGTCGTTGACGACAGTAGGTGGGCGGGTTTTTTATTTCTTTTAAATTAAAAAAAAATACATTCAAATACGAATACAATGATCAACAAAAAACACATTCTCATCAAGACTTTGTGATTTAATTCGTATCTAATAACTCAAGAACTCAATGAACATAACAAAATTAAAAAAAAACAAGAATTCCAAATCGGACCCTCACCCTCCCGGCCTACTGTCGTTGACGACAGTAGGTGGGCGGGTTTTTTATTTCTTTTAAATTAAAAAAAAATACATTCAAATACGAATACAATGATCAACAAAAAACACATTCTCATCAAGACTTTGTGATTTAATTCGTATCTAATAACTCAAGAACTCAATGAACAAAACAAAATTAAAAAAATAACAACAATTCCAAAACGGACCCTCACCCTCCCGGCCTACTGTCGTTGACGACAGTAGGTGGGCGGGTTTTTTATTTCTTTAAATTAAAAAAAAATACATTCAAATACGAATACAATGATCAACAAAAAACACATTCTCATCAAGACTTTGTGATTTAATTCGTATCTAATAACTCAAGAACTCAATGAACAAAACAAAATTAAAAAAATAACAACAATTCCAAAACGGACCCTCACCCTCCCGGCCTACTGTCGTTGACGACAGTAGGTGGGCGGGTTTTTTATTTCTTTAAAATTAAAAAAAATTACATTCAAATACGAATACAATGATCAACAAAAAACACATTCTCATCAAGACTTTGTGATTTAATTCGTATCTAATAACTCAAGAACTCAATGAACAAAACAAAATTAAAAAAATAACAACAATTCCAAAACGGACCCTCACCCTCCCGGCCTACTGTCGTTGACGACAGTAGGTGGGCGGGTTTTTTATTTCTTTAAATTAAAAAAAATACATTCAAATACGAATACAATGATCAACAAAAAACACATTCTCATCAAGACTTTGTGATTTAATTCGTATCTAATAACTCAAGAACTCAATGAACAAAACAAAATTAAAAAAATAACAAAAATTCCAAAACGGACCCTCACCCTCCCGGCCTACTGTCGTTGACGACAGTAGGTGGGCGGGTTTTTTATTTCTTTAAATTAAAAAAAATACATTCAAATACGAATACAATGATCAACAAAAAACACATTCTCATCAAGACTTTGTGATTTAATTCGTATCTAATAACTCAAGAACTCAATGAACAAAACAAAATTAAAAAAATAACAAAAATTCCAAAACGGACCCTCACCCTCCCGGCCTACTGTCGTTGACGACAGTAGGTGGGCGGGTTTTTTATTTCTTTAAAATTAAAAAAAATACATTCAAATACGAATACAATGATCAACAAAAAACACATTCTCATCAAGACTTTGTGATTTAATTCGTATCTAATAACTCAAGAACTCAATGAACAAAACAAAATTAAAAAAATAACAACAATTCCAAAACGGACCCTCACCCTCCCGGCCTACTGTCGTTGACGACAGTAGGTGGGCGGGTTTTTTATTTCTTTTAAATTAAAAAAAAATACATTCAAATACGAATACAATGATCAACAAAAAACACATTCTCATCAAGACTTTGTGATTTAATTCGTATCTAATAACTCAAGAACTCAATGAACAAAACAAAATTAAAAAAATAACAAAATTCCAAACGGACCCTCACCCTCCCGGCCTACTGTCGTTGACGACAGTAGGTGGGCGGGTTTTTTATTTCTTTTAAATTAAAAAAAATACATTCAAATACGAATACAATGATCAACAAAAAACACATTCTCATCAAGACTTTGTGATTTAATTCGTATCTAATAACTCAAGAACTCAATGAACAAAACAAAATTAAAAAAATAACAAAATTCCAAAACGGACCCTCACCCTCCCGGCCTACTGTCGTTGACGACAGTAGGTGGGCGGGTTTTTTATTTCTTTTAAATTAAAAAAAAATACATTCAAATACGAATACAATGATCAACAAAAAACACATTCTCATCAAGACTTTGTGATTTAATTCGTATCTAATAACTCAAGAACTCAATGAACAAAACAAAATTAAAAAAATAACAAAATTCCAAATCGGACCCTCACCCTCCCGGCCTACTGTCGTTGACGACAGTAGGTGGGCGGGTTTTTTATTTCTTTAAATTAAAAAAAAATACATTCAAATACGAATACAATGATCAACAAAAAACACATTCTCATCAAGACTTTGTGATTTAATTCGTATCTAATAACTCAAGAACTCAATGAACAAAACAAAATCAAAAAAATAACAACAATTCCAAAACGGACCCTCACCCTCCCGGCCTACTGTCGTTGACGACAGTAGGTGGGCGGGTTTTTTATTTCTTTTAAATTAAAAAAAAATACATTCAAATACGAATACAATGATCAACAAAAAACACATTCTCATCAAGACTTTGTGATTTAATTCGTATCTCATAACTCAAGAACTCAATGAACAAAACAAAATTAAAAAAAAAACAAGAATTCCGAAACGGACCCTCACCTTCCTGGCCTACTGTCGTTGACGACAGTAGGTGGGCGGGTTTTTTATTTCTTTTAAATTAAAAAAAAATACATTCAAATACGAATACAATGATCAACAAAAAACACAAATACGTTTCTAATTATTCAATAACTCAATCAAATAAACAAGTCACCAAATAATAAAATAAGCAACTCCCCTACTGCTGCAGGAGAATCTCAATGAGCAGCATAAATGCAAGAAGCACACAAGAGCTTCGAAACTACAAACAATACATTACACCCACAGAAGTTCCGAATTCGCAAACGAAACATAAGCTCCCTTGGATTCAACCCGCATTCAAGCCCCAACAAAACCCTTCATATCCCAAGTACCCAACATCGAATCCCAAGTACCCAACACCAAAGCAACAATCACAACAAAGCCCAAGTACCCAACAACACACTCACAACTCAAATCCACATAACCCGAATCCACATAACCCGAATCCACATGCCAACTCATAACCCGAATCTCACTAAACCCAATCACAATAATGCTCAAATCCAAGTACATTGTACCCTCCCATCACAACCCTTGCCGTACGAACTCATGATGCTACTGTCGTTCGTACAATCGAATCAACCCAAGATTCAAAAACCCAAACATTCAAAGAAGCGGCCTCGGAATGTAGGTGCAGGTGCTCTGCGTTACCTGGTCTTCCTCTTCCTCGTTGTTCTGGTGATTCTCCTCTTCGTCTTCCTCGCTGCCCTCGCTCCCGTCGCTCCCGCCTGGAGCTCCTACCCCGAGCTCAGGCTGGGGCTCGGGCTCCTCCAACCGCACCTCCTCTTCTCCCATCCCTTGGCCTTCACCTCCGACTCCCTGTCCGTCCTCCTGGACTCGCCCTTGCTGCTCCAAGTCTCTGGCCGCCATCGCAACCCCACCTTCCCCACCTTGCAAGATCCCCTCCCTGGCTCTCCTCGCAACTTCTCGCAAGCGCATGCTCTCGGTGCCCTCTCCAACTAGTGAGAGTGGAGTTGAAACTCCCACCTCCCTTATCCACTTGTTACTCTTTGAAACATAAGGAAAAAAATAAGGATTATAAGTTGAAGGCCGTCAAATGTAATAAACTTGATTAAATCATACCCTAGTTTTGCAAAAAATAAATGCTATATTTTTATTCAAATTGCACATGTACATAAGAGATTCATATTACACTTTGTCTGCGTACACTTACTTCCACGGAATTAAAGTCATGCTCGGATTGAGAATTAGGGCCCCTTGTCAAAGAGTCAATGAATCTGATAGAATTCTCTGGTGACTCTACTCTTTGACTACAATTAAAGACTAATTCCTCCGTCATGGCCTCACGTGCAACTCCACTTACGAGTACCTCCAGTTCGTGCTCTTGACTCTCAACAACGGTGTTCTCTAATATCTCTTCCTTCTCTTCCACTATAGACTCGAGAATGAGTTTGCGAATGCTACAAAACTTCAATGCTACAGGCAGCCCAACTCCTCTCCTTTTTACAGGAGCACTCAAATTGTCACCTTTAAAAACTGCCTTCTTACGTAATGCTCTCCTCTTTCTAGCTCTCCTATCCGTGAAATCTGTACCACCTGGTTTTCTTCTAGGTTTAGGAGTGACATAAGTGGAGGGAGATGGCCCTCCACTCTACTTCATGTGTCTAACCACAGGAAGGACTCTCTTACAAAAAGACTCTCATGAGAGTTTCCTCCCTGCTTAAATACCTATGACGTACCACTATTTTAATTAAACCTTAAACTCAAATACTTTCTACACCACTGACACATTATATACCCACTTTATATTAAGAGTACCAATGATAATTCTATATTAAAGTATAGTTTAAAATTTCAGCCCTAAAATAAAAGGTAGAAATCCGAGCTCTTCACTGCTTGCCGCTTTTAAAAATCATTCTTTTAAATGTAGAATTTTAATGACGGCTCATTCTAATCCTATAATAAATCATGACAAATAGAATGTGCTCCTGAATTCAAATTATCAATGTGGAGTTCTAAAAATGTTACCTGATATTCTTAGACCTGCAAAAAGTGGCATTATAATTAGTTAGCGCCGTCTCTAATAAATCTTACATTCGTTACCTAACAGAATGAATCATTCTCCAACTGTTCACAAGGACATTCCGACTTGAATAAAATGATCAACAACGATGCATCATTCCTCTCACTTTGTTCTCGCGTTACGCCATTGCTAATACACTCTCTCTTCTACTCTCTTTGTCTGTAAACATGGGAATGGTGTGCCTGTATGCCCAAGGCATGGGCATCCCTCTTAGGTTTCGCGTAGATGACGATGGTCTTGCTACAGTATCCTCTCTTCGCTTGAGTCTCAGATTCCATTTCCGTGAGGATTCTATCAGTATAGAGGAGGAGATGTTCGATGACGTTACTGCCGAGGTTACCCACACCCTCGGGCAACCTTCAGTGAGAGATGAGAACAACATGTTGCAGTGGAGACTCCTCCCTGGATCCTATAGAGTCTATGGTCTTACTGATTCTCTGATGGCTGCATCCACTGAGATCCTCACCCCCCGTCGCTCTTCTACTTGCACAATTCAGACTCCCTTACCTCGTGATGTCAAAGTCAAAGTCGAGCCTGGTACCGAGACTTCAGATGTAGAGAAACCTCCTCCGACCGTCATATCTCTCTCTTCTGATGACGAAGTCAGTCCCGTCAAGTTGGTGCCTAAGGTCCACGCAGATGCTCCTCCTTCCAATGTGTCTCCTCCATTGTCCCAGGTCACAGTTAGCATTGTTCCGCTCCTTAAAGAGATTGCTAAGACGCGTGGGTCCAAAAACATTTTGAAGAAGATAGACTATTCCACTATTAGACACGAGAGAGTAGAGTACTTGCCTGCGAAGTTTGATGGTCCGGTTATTTTTGAGTTGCCCCCAGCTGCTGCAGGTTCCTCTAAACTCGCCGCCAAGTCTATGCAGGGAATGGACAAACGATACGACGGACACTTGTGGACCAAGACCATCACAACAAACATCAAAAACGACTTCGGACTCTCTTTTCGAAGTTCCACCTGCGTCGGATGGCTGCGTTGCACGAACGTGGAGTGTGACTTCCTGAAGCGTGTTCCCAAGATCTTCGAGGTTAACGAGACTGAGTTCGAAGGCTGTACCCTGCAAGCTTTTCTCATGGATCAGCCTCCTCCATCTGACTCCACGCTAGTGTGCAAGGTATGTAAAGAACCTCCATCATGTGTAGCTACATGCGAGGCTAAGATTTATTACGTTGTGGGCAAACCGAATCAGACTAGAGCTTGTATTCACATAGGAACACATGATCATCCAGTGAAAGTAGGAGACTACAGAGACTCTAAAGCAGAGATAAGTAGCTTAATAGAAGAGCAGGTAGAGATGAACAACAAAGCAACAAAGAGCGCCGTTGTCCTGGAGGCGAGCAAACTCCTCATCGGGAGCTACCTTCTACAGCCCGAGGATGCACCTCCGAGGAAGCTGACGATGGAGGAGCTGGTTCCTGTTTTGGATCGTTGCAAAGACATGGCGTCACCAAACATCCGCAACAAAGTCGCCACCTTCAAGAAATTCAATAGGTACGGAATCATGGACGGTATCACCAAGCTCCGTGGTAACAGTCTCTGGGCGTATGTCCAAGAGAATAGGTTTCCTGGTCAGGGATCTATGCGTGACAAAGTCTTCGTCTTCAAGATGTCGGAGGTCGGGCCGGGAAGTGGTGTCGACTTGGTCAGCCGAATGCAAGCTGGTGGCGACTTGGAGAACGCATGGATCATGTTCGACCATGTAAAACACGTCAAAGACTGGTCGACCATGGCGTGCCATGTGTACGACGCCACCTACTGCCGCGTGATGACAATCGCCACTTGCGACATGCAGTCCGAGGACACGGACGCCCAGCTCGTCTTCTGGAAAAACCTGAACCTGGTCATGGAGATCAATGGCGTTGCAGCGCCGAACTTCAAGGGTTTCATGGCGGATAACGCACAGGCGAATTGGAATGCAGTGCGAATCCTTTACGGCAATGGCAACAAAGAAGACCCAATGGAGGACCGGGAGAGGTCGTGCTTGTTCCACTGGACTCAGAACATGGTGGCGTATACGCAGAAGCACTTCCCCGAAGAACTCTGGGAACAGCACAAGAAGATGTGCACTCAATACAAGAATGCGACCAGCATGGCAGAGGCGGAAACTCTGTACCATGCGTTGCGAGCATGGTGGGCATCCACCGGGGACGTTGGCGAGAGCGGGCTCATCAAACTCGATCAGTGGCTGTCATTCTGGCACTACCGCTTCCGCCAGTGGGGGGGATTCATGACCGAGGTATTATCTCTGCACTCTGTTTTCATGTTTTTGATACTGGTTTCCTAGCCCTAACCTACAAAACTTTAATCGGTGAATCTAACGGCATCTACTGTCAAATCTGTAGAAATTCACGTAAGAAGAACTCACAGAGATGCCCACCTGTAACCTCGCCGAAACAATTCACAACAAATGGCTCCAAGCTTCAGGAAACAATGGGAGCGACCTCTACGTTGCTACCGTGGACGATTTCGTTCGGGCATTTCTACAGGTTGTCAACTACTACCAGTTCCTCAAAGGTGACGTCGGCGGAACAGGACCATCCAAGAAGGAACTCAGGCTCCGGATGGCTGAACGCAACGCGAAGAAATGGGGAAATCCTACACTGCTCGACAAGCCCATGCTCGATATGCCAGGCGCGGATGAGTTCTGCACCCGTCAGCCTATCATGCCTGGAGCGGAAGTCTTCGGTTCACAGAAGCGAAAAGCCGACGTCCTTATCGGAGCTGACGAGGAGTCTCATCGCCCGGATAAGACAAACTTCTCACGCCCAAGAGGCCCAAGACGTGCCGTCAGGGCTCGCCCTATGCAGATGCCCGTCATTGTGGAAGACGACTCCGAACACGACACCGAGGTACAATGTACGCAACCTCCTGCCCAGGAAGTTGATTCCCCTTTACCTTCACCAGTGAACAAGGGCGGCATTCGCCATGTCAACGCGGTTGAAGAGACCAAGGTGGACGTGAAGGAGTGGCACATTTCGAGACTTCACAAACTTTCTGCGAAGTGCTGCTGGGCCCAAAGAGCTGAAACGAAGAAGAAGTGCACTGAGAGAATCGTCAGGGGGCCCCATTGCACAGCTGCACCGACCTACACTGGGCTCTGGACTAACTATCGCAGAAACCTAGTCGAGAAGACAGAGTTCTTCTTCTGCTCCGACGATATTGAGCGCTGCGTGAAAGGCTCTAAGCGCAAGTGGGTAGCACACTACTCAAAGGACCAGGAATTCCCCTCCATTCCTGAGGTCTGGCCAGTGAAACTAGGTACTAACCTAAAACTGACTGAGATTCTAGCCCTCGAAGCAGCGGGCTTTCAACTTCCGCCGAAGAAACCGGTCTCCCCAAGACGCCTGTTCTCTTCTGCCCCGCCCCCTGCAAATCTCAGCTCGCTGCCAGTCCCTGCAGACGCTGACCGCTACCCAGGCAAGAGAGACGGCAAGATGGTGAAGCGCACTGCCACTCGTTCCAATCAAGCGCAGCGACTCTCCATGGGCTCCTCCGAGTCTCTTAAAGCGCGCCTCCGTTCCGTCACCATGATACCTGAGCCGGGCCACGGTTGCATCATTGGGCTGGATTCGGGCGTCGCTCCACACATCACGCGGTACCAGATTACCATCAGTTCTTACCCTGGTTGCACTTGCCCAGCATTCAAGAAGACGATGACTTCGTTCCGTGGCAAGACTCTGTTCACGTATTGTAAGCACCTATACTACATACTCTTGAAGGTCTGCAACCGTGATCCCGAAGCGGAGCTTTTCATCCATGCGCCTACCTTTAGCTTCAACGAGGTCAAGCTACTCCTAGAGAGTGGAATCTTGCGTCACCCCTTGGCGAAGAAGTAGGTAGCCCTCCTACTTTAGAACTGCCATTTCCACAATGGCCATTTGTCACGTAGTGAATGATTTTAGTAATATCCCATGTACTAAGTCAGCAATATAGAAGCTGTATTGACTTTTTCATTATAAAGGCTTTGTCGTTCACATTAATTGCATTCTATTACAATACAATCTATCTTGAACAAGTGCACTATATACTTTGTATTCCCTGACATGTATCTTTTATTACAGCAAACATATACTTGTTATTAGATGTCTCAATCTTCGAACCTAACACGTTTAGGGTTGCCCACTACACTATCAAAAGGACTGCCAGCCGCTGATTGTACTACAGGACAAACTACATTCGCATTCACTTTCGTTCCCACACTTGAAGCGTGTCCTTGGTATGAACGTTTCAGCAATGGCCCACCTCCGCGCCTCCGATTAACTGATTCCCTGGAATAGGTTCCCCTTGGGATCTTTCCAACCTTCGAGTATGCATGTGGTTGCAAAGGCACATCTGCGTCCTTCTCTAGCAGTATGATTTCATCCGAATTTTCTGAACGTGGAGGGTCAGCTCTTACATCCGGTTGGACGTCAACATCCATTGTCGAAGGACGCCCTTGGCTGTTGGCCATCACCTCTTCTTCGTCCTCCACCTCAACATATGGTTCAAATGGACAAACATCGTCAGCAAGTGAAACAACAATATCTCTGACGTCTTCCATAGCTGCAGTCCCGCACTACGGAAAAGAGCTTCACATAACACCAACACAAAAGAGGCAGAGACATTCCCTACTCTTATCTTAAATATCCCTGAAGAAGATGCTTGGCGCCCTTGAAAATTGGCTATTCATTCATTTAGAAGTTGTCATCCTCTTAAACCGAATGGAAAAAGATGAAGGTTTAGTAGAGGTCATTTAGCATTTAAATTTTTTTTTTAAAATTGAAGAATGAAATAAAATTTTAAAAAAATTAAAAAAAAAAACATTTATATTAATTGAAATTAAAAAGATTAAAGAAAAGAATAGCAATATTTAAAATGAAGGTTGAAAATAATATGAAGAAGATTAACAAATTGAATGTGAAAATAAAATGATTGTGAAAATAAAATGAAGGAGAGAATTAAATGAAAGGAGGCTTTTGACCCCTCTAACAAGATAGATAGAATAAAGAAAATTTTATAAAAAAATACAAGACAATTATTAAAAAAAAAAAAAAAAAAAAAGGACAAAGGCATGTAAGGTATGGTGGATGAATTCTAGCAATGTTAAGAAAATGTTACGAAATTAAATGAAACTTGATCCCTGTTCAGAGGTTCAATACCAATACATTTTAAGTAGTAATTTGCATATAAATTTAAGGAGATAAGGGGAATTACTGTATGCCTGAACTAGTAAGAAGGAGCTGGAGCATAGTAATTGGTGCACGTCAAAAAATTAATCACCAAGAAAAGAGAAAACGAACTACAAATTCAATGAAAATACTGTAATTAGTCCACGGTTATAGGGTCAATAAAAGTACTAAAATTAGTAAATTTCCAAAAATAAATTAAGAATATTCGAATCTTCTAATTTTATGATTTACTTTTAGTAAAAAAAGTGCTATTTTAAGGTTCTGTCCCCCATTCTGTGCTCTCCGCTCTCCAAATCTGCGCTCACCGCTCTCCGCTCTGCGCTCTGCGCTCACGTACAAGCTACCCTCTCACGGCCACAACCCTCTGCTAAACCCTTGACCTAATTCGTGGACGCCCAACCCCTAAAGCTGGGACTTTTTACTTTTTAGAACTTAAAATTTGCCAATCAGAAGTAAAAGTGGAAAAGTAAAAGTAAAAGTTTATTTGCTAATCAAATTCCAGGTAAGAGTGGAAATTGGCCTCTTGAGGATTTACATTGGAGTCTAAAGCTAATGCACAATTACTAATTAATCAAGCAACATTAATCAATCAGCGAAATTAGTAATTTACTCATTTAGTAATTGCTGAACTACCAAATTCCAAGTAAAAGTGGTTATATGGCTCTTGAGGTTTCACATTGGAGTCTAAAGCTGAAATCAAGATCCCTTTGGATGTGCTTATATGGTTATACTTTTGGTGAATTTTGGCATCAAGATCTTTTAGAGAGATATTTTAGAATTAGTACTGTTGGGAACTCTAATAAGTTGAACT
The DNA here is from genome assembly GCA_014871385.1 of Ceratodon purpureus. Taxonomy (NCBI): domain Eukaryota; kingdom Viridiplantae; phylum Streptophyta; class Bryopsida; order Pseudoditrichales; family Ditrichaceae; genus Ceratodon; species Ceratodon purpureus. The sequence goes on along the minus strand of CM026426.1, from coordinate 19,983,545 downwards.
GTCGAGGGACTCTTGGATTTGGTGAAATGTCAAGGGGCATAACAATTTACTGAAGGCAGGCGGTGGCAACAAATTTTTCTTTTTTTTATTTTTTTATTTTTTCTGTATTTTTACTAACTCAGTTTTGATATAAGTATGTTCACAAAGTTTACATCGTCAGTCAAAGCCTTGGTGGCTTGATGATCCGAGGCTTTGGGTTCGAACTATCGTGGCAACCCCCGAATGCTAGTGTCGAGTTCGAATCCACCCTCCGACACCCACACCACCACGCTTTCCAATGCGTAGTTGATGGTGCAAATTTTTATTTTTTTTATTCTTTTTCTTTTTTCCGTTTTCATACAATAATTAGTCCTTTTTTGAACGGAAATTAAAAAATTGCCAAAGTGTGATTAAGAAGTTTCCAACCGTAGTCATTCAAAAATTGGTAACTATGGAATTTAGTCATTTAGGAATTGCTAAACTTACCGGAGTTCCCAACAATACTCTAAGTTTTGGAGTGTGCATTCATAATTGCCACAACCTTTAAATCAGTTTGCTTTTGTTGCCACCGCCTTGATTTCAAGCCATTTAATTATCAATAGTAGATTTAAATGTTTTCGTCAGTCAAATGAAAATTCTAAGTTCTTTAAATTCTTATACCAAATGGCTATGATTTGTATAAGGATTTTTAAGGAAAATGTCACAACTATTTCAAGTTGCTTTTGCAAAGTCAAAATATCCTAATGAATAAGTCTTACTTTCTAATCAACCTTCAAAAGAATTTTGTTTACATTCTATTCATTACAAAATTTTAATTAAACTATTTTGAAAATTGATTATCAAATATTAATGATAACTTGACTACATTTTTTATTAACATAGAAATACAATCTACATAGCTATGATATTGAATGATCTACTCGTCAATTTTGAGTTAACCAGTTGTTGCCAAAAATTAAAAGAATGAAATGGTAAACAATTTAAAATAGAAATTGTTTTAAATTATAGAAGTGCAAAATTATTAGAGATTTGCACTAAATGTTGCATTTATTTATGCACTAAAGGTTGCATCAATTTGTGCACTAAAGGTTGCATCAATTGTTGCACTTAATTGAGCAATAATTTTTGCTTTAAATGGTGCAAAAAATTGTTTCATTGAGTTGAGCATTAGTTTTTGCACAAAATATGCAATAATTTATGATTAAATTGTGTATTAAATTTATGCACTAACTAGTGCATTAATTTATGCACTAGTTAGTGCATTAATTTATGTACCAAGTTGATTAGAAATGTATGCAAAAAAATTTGCAATAACTTATGTATCAATTCGTGCTTAGATTTACGCAAGAACTTTTGCATGAATTAGTGTTTTGATTTTTTGCAATACTTGGTGTATTAGTTTAAGAAGTGAGGATTAAGAAGTGAAGCTAAATAAACACAACATGGCTTAAGAACCTGTGTCCGTGTCCTCTTCCATGGAGCCTGTAAAATAAACACGGAGTTGCAAATCAATCAATAAACATCAAAAGTGAGAGTGTTGACGAGATAACAGGATGATTTAGTCAAGCATTCTTACATCTCCATGCCCATCCCACAACAAGAACTGCCGGCTCTACAAAGACTTCAATGGTGAGAGAGGTGTTAAGTGTAATATGATCGACAGCATTAGAGTGAGAGTTGTTATGTGTAATGTGATGAACACATCTACTAGTGATTCGGCGCAAATGAAGAAGCATTTTATCACTCTCAAATAATCCAAATCTGGAAAATGATGTCACAAATGTCTATAGTCAAACGATTAAAACTTTAAAAAGCTTAAAAAGAAATGTAAAATTGGAATTGAGAAGTTGAGACAAATGCGCAAGATAGAAAATTAACAAAATCAAAAAGACACTACTTCACGAAGATCCATTGCGACCCAAATGTTAGATCATTGAAGCATTAGAAATATAAAATTGGAATTGAGAAGTTGAGAGAAATGCACATAGATAGATTAAAAAAGCATCAAATGATATTTGAAAATGAAAAGCATGAATTGCATCAATGAGAGTCAAAGTTGCTAAAAGGTACTTCAACAAGTAATCACTAGATCCTTTTAAAAAAAATGTAAATTAAATAAAAGTATGAAATGTAAAAAATAATATTTAAAAATTGTAAAAAAATAATCATTGAATGAATGAAAAGAATCACGAAAAATACACTAAAGCATCAACTTGATACTTGAAAATGAAAAGCATGAATTGCATCAATGATATTCAACGATGCCGAAAGCTACTTAAACACGTAATTACTAAAGCATCTTAAAAAATATGTAAATTAGATAAAAGTATGGAATGTAAAAAATAATATTTAAAACTGTAAAAGAAATAAAAAAACAATCACTGAATGATTGAAAAGAATAACGAAAAATACATAAAAAGATGAAGACGAGAAAATGAAATTTAAGAATGTCACACAAAAAGAAAAAGAACCAAAAGCATGTAGAGCATTTTAAAAATTAATCACTAGATCATATTAAAAACCAATAGACTCAATTAAAATTTAAAAGAATGAAATGAAGCAATAAATATTTAGAAAAACCCAAAAAATAAAAATAAATTATTGAATGATCTCTACGAACAACGGAAATCCCATAAAAACTGAAAACATGGTAAAACGATATTTGTATTTAAGAATGTCGCAAAGAAAGAAAAGAACAAAAAGCATCAAATGAAAATTAAAGTCTCATCCAAAAAATATCATCCAGTTGGCACAGTGATGACAGTGCAATTGAGTGAAGCGAGACAGCTTGAGGAGTTTAGCTCAAGACAATGGCGGCTTGAATGAGTGAAATCAAGCTGTTGGCATCAAGAGCAGCAGCTAATGAATTCCTCCCAACCCCTCCAGACTCTGCGACACCAGAAATCGCATTGGAAGGTTTGGGGTTTCAAACAACGTCTACAATCTCTGCCGCACCCAACAAGCATCGTTGCAGCTGCATTGTCGTATGCATGAATAGGAGAGAGATTGGCTTGAGTATGTGATTGAATGGAGATCAGTCTATTATATTGACGGTTCTGTTTTCTGCAGTTTTGGTGGTGTAGTGAGTACTTTGTAATGGTGCTTGTACGATGTGTTTTGAAATGTCCAATTTCGTTTTGGGAATGCTAGAACTTGCAAAAGATATTCTATTCACTATAGTATTCTAGAACCATTGAGCTTGCTGTAGATGTTGAAGTGTCTCGACTTTTGTTGTCATCGTTGCCACTCTTGCGGACTGTCATCGTTGGAACTGTTGCTAATTTTAAAGGTATAGTTAGTATTTGTGTTAGGCTTGTGTGGTTTGATCATTGAGCACTTAATAGAGATTAATTACGGTTTTATATTTCAGGACTGTTTGGAACTTCTCAACAACCTCCTACGTAGTAATCCTTCCAACCACGTCAGCGTTGTTACCATGCTTGTTTTTTTCCTTTTGTTTGAATTCTCTTGTTGGTTGATGATGGGTTGCACACGAGCTAATCTAGCGAAGGTGGGTATGGAGCGCTACATTGTCTTTCATCTAAATCGTGTGCACAGTGTCAACTTGCAGCTGTTGAAAGTAGATACAGAGTCTTCTTTTTGGATCGCATGTCTTTATACATTGCCTCGGTCTTTGAAGGTGTTAGCATAGTTAGCTGTCTTGTAAGATGTGCGTGTTTCCAACTTAGGCAACTTCACTACGATTTTGCCTCTTAATTGTGCAGTTCGTGTCTTTGATAGTTTGTTTACATGCTGATTTAGTTTAGTGATGCATGCAAGCGTTTGCAGTTTACGATTCAGACGATCGCTCTGTAAGAAATTCAATGAACTGGAGATGGTTTTTTTGATTGCAGGATGTGAAAGTACAGGACTTAAGCCCTTTGAAGATTCTAAAGTCTGTAATTGTTTGTTTCCTTTCAATAACAGATGACAGGAATTTAGGTATGGTAACTTTGAGATATACACTATGAAGTGGTTGTGATTGCTCTGCTGGGTATGGAATTCAGAGCATTGGTTTCATGAGTCCTTGGAACTCTTTTGCTACAAAAGGGGTCTAATATCTCATTGATGAGAATACAGCTGATTTCATTTTTTGATGTGGCAGACTATCTTATGTGTGCCATGAATGAATGGGGTAGTTGAGCTTGGTTCCACTGATTTGGTGAGTTTTTTGAAGATTCTAAAGTACTCATTGAGATTGTTTGTTGGTTTTGTGGTTGTCATGGTTGCCACTCTTGCTAACTGTCATCGTTGCCACTGTTACTAATTTTAGATACCAAAATGGACAGTGAACTTTGAAGCCAAAGACTAGTGTTTTGGACTGTTTTAATGGGCGGGATTTGTATGTTGCAGGTATTGCTATCTCCATTTTTGTCTTGTCCTTTTGGTGGTATAGTGAGTATACTATTTTATAACCATTGAGCGATAGTGTAGATATTGAAGTGCCTTGAATCTTGTTGTCATCGTTGCCACTGTTGCTAATGCCGCATCCAACAAAGATCGTTGCCACTGTGTTGGACCATGTATGAGGTGTTGCCAGCAAACGCAAGGGACATTGACTTTTTTCATTTCCATGTCGCAGCTACCGACTGCTTGTTTGCATCAAAATGGCCAATGAAATTTGAAGCCAAAGATTGGTGCGTCTCCTGTTTCTGTGGGCGGGATTTGGAGGCCAATAGTTCCGGCTCCAACTTTTTTTCCTTTTCTTATTGCAGGTGTTGCTATCTCCATTTTCGTCTTGTCCTTTTTGTCGCTATGCTGCAGCTAATCATTGCTGGTTTTTGGAAACTGATACTTTAGATTGCTTAAAGAACCATTGAGACCAGTTTTGATTTTTTTTCTTGTTAGAGGTATGAGTTGGGATTTGATAGCCCTGTTGGCATGTTGCAAGGATATGAGAGAGATTGGGATGAGTATGTGATTATATGGAGATCAGTTTGTTACATTGGCAGTTTTTTTTTTTTTTTGTGGTTTCGGTGGTGTAGTGGGTACTCTGTGAGGGTGCATATACGATGTGTTTTAACTTTTGAGATGTTGAATTTCGTTTTGGGAATGCTAGAACTGTCAGAGATATTCTATTCAGTATAGTATTTTAGAACCATTGAGCTTGCTGTAGATGTTGAAGTGCCTCGAATCTTGTTGTCATCGTTGCCAGTGTTGCTAACTCTCATCGTTACCGCTGTTACTAATTTTAAAGGTATAATTTGTATTTGTGTTCTCTTGTGTGGTTTGATCATTGAGCACTTAGTACCAATTAATTACCATTTCATATTTCAGGACTATTTGGAACTTCTCAACAACCTCTAGGACGCAGTATTCCTTCCAATCAGGTCAGGGTTGTTTCCATGCTGGTTTTTTTCCTTTTGTTGGAATTCTCTTGTTGGTTGATGATGGGTAGGACTTCAGTCGTATTAACAGCACTATGTGTTGTGGTCTAGATGTGTAAGTGATAGACTGAGTCCAATATATACCTCGAACTTATTTTAGGTGGGCTGCAGATTCTGATCAGCCGAAACTTTAGGGCTTCAATACATTTGTTAACTTCTAAAGTTTCGGAAGGGGAGTACAGATAGTAGTACGCAACAGAAGGTAATGCTATTTAGTGTAATATTTTAGAACCATTCAGCTTGTTGTAGATGTTGAAGTGCCACAGTGTTGTTGTCATCGTGTATGGCCTTTGAATTAGATGTTGTATTCAGTCGTGGCTTCTAGTTTTAACAGAAGTTGCGGTCGCTTGAATTTGGTTGCAGATATGAGGAGACTTCGTACCAAGTGTAGAGGGGATTCCATGCAGCCTCACGATGGAGCAGATGGAGTGGGCCCAGAGATGTAGGAAACAGGCCCCGGCGATGTTGGAGACGACACTGTTTCTATTGGCAGGGGAGACATTGGCAGCGATGAATTCCAAGAGCCGATTATGTTGGATGGAATTCCGGAAGATCTTCAACAACGAATGTATGCTGTGGCGCCCATGCTTAAAGGCGGTGAGGGTGTCTATGACGGGCGATTCTTCACCCTTGTTTGTGGACTTTGTAACCATGGTGTTAAGGTAGACCAAGTCCAGTCGGTGGCAGCTGTTTCTGACGCCAAAATTCTCACAAAGTGGTCGCCTTCAACAGACAAGTACAGGTTTGCAATTGACAACTATGTTGACCAGGACCAAGCCGCACAGTTCTGTGAGCACTACAGGCTTGTCTATGGAGGCCACCCGACCAACAGTTCCTTTTCTATGAGGTTTTTACGGGCTTGCTATGCGACATTTGTGCACAATGTCAAGGTTGATTGGGTGGCAGAGGCTGTGAAGAGGCACAAAATTCGAATGTCCACTAAGTCCCTAAACCGCCACAAATTGGGCCCTGTGGCGATGCGGGAGCAACTGGCCTCCTTGTGCGCCGTCGTTGCTGCCAACAAAGTGGCAACTGGATTCAAGAGGAGCTCCTCTAAACGACCTAAATTGCCTCAGTTGCAGAGAGATCAGGCTATACGCGAGGTAGAGACAGCCTTGAGAGATAGTTACAAGCTTCAGGAAGAAGCAATAGCTGTCCAAGACGATCTGCTGCAGACTGTGATTAAGTTCAAACAAGGACTTCTCTCCAATGGTGAACAGATGAGTGCGATTCAAGAGGAGTATAATGAAGCTTATGCAATGGAAAATGAGCTGAAACTAAGAGGTATCAACCAGCTATCCGCTCAGAAGTGGCGTGATGGAAAGGATATATTGGAGAAGCTGATTGAAATGTCAGATTCGCAACAGAAGACGGAGGATTCCATACTAGTGATTCAGACTAGCAAGTTGCCAGAGGCTGCCAATGGAGTTGAGCGAGCAGCTCGTGCCATTGCTGCCAACAAGGAGAAGTTGCTGAGCCTTCAGAATTTCACCTTGATGCTGCAAACAAGAGCTCCATTTCTGTATCCAACAGGGACGTCATTGCCTGAGTTGCCAACAGAGTCAAAGTTCAGACTGTGCGCAGGATGTGGAAAACATGGATTTGTAGCGTGTGCTATTGTTGTCGGTTCTTGTGGGTGTGGATTTCATCCAACGTGCATTGCAGTGTTGCTACAGTTCAAGCGACCCAGTTGTCCACGCTGTTGTACGTCCTTCACTGGGGCTTGGATGGCTCAGTTTGGGCTCCCTCTTACAGCAGAGATGGAGGAGGATGTCTCCACCGTGAAGAAGAGTTTGGAGGCAACAGCTGGTGGAAGTTCAAGTTCGTGTAAGTCACACTTACTACTCCTTGGTATGCTATATAGAGTATTTCCATTCTTTGTAGAAATGGCGGCTTCTTGCAATTATTGGCTAACAGTTTTGTTTTCTCACTGGTACAAGGAAAGTGGACGCATTTCTAAAGGAGTTGGAACTGAAGACTTCAGAACTCCAGTAGTTTGCATCTGCACTAGAGGAGAAGAAGGTAGCTCACACTCGTTTGCAAGCCCGGATTTTGGGGTTGGAAACAAAGGATGAGCGGCTGAATTCCATGAAGGATGATATGCGAAAAAGGAGCAAAGAGTTTGCTACAGCCGGAGACCTTAAAGAGAAGGCGGGTGTAGACAAGGAGCAACGGGAGATCAGCAAAGCGATTGCTGCCAACATCGCCACGTTGGAGGCAGTCCAAGAAGAAGCAGTGAAGCTGGCATCAATCATAGAGCGCGACAGTTCAGCCATCCTATGTTCCCAAGAGCAGCTTCGCCAACTTGAATCAAAACGTGGACAGTAGAATGAAGCCAGGGACTCTAGAAATGAAGCACCAAACAATCATTTTTCTTTATGTAACTGTCTACACCTATTGTATGCTAGGACAGTCTACCAGTGTTTCAGTAGTTTTGTGTTTGGTACACTTGCTATGATCTTGGCCCTTGGGTGTTTCTTTACCTCTGACTGATGTAGGGTTTTCAGAGACTCTTCAATATTTTAGCACCATTCTCGGATTTGGTACATATCATGGTCACATTTTACTTTGAACGTAGATGTCTTGCTTGAACTTCATGCTAGTTACTAAAGCAATCTTGCAATTGAAAAAGCAAGCACGGTTTGAATTCACCTCCTGATCATTCTTTTCAGTCAGACTTAGGAGAACTGTATTCAATATATACAATGAAAAGAATGATCAGGAGCTTTATCACCTAGTTGTCATTTTTGTTTCGAAGTGCTCATACTGTTGAGAAATTAATAGTTCTTCATGTTATCTTGAATTTGAAATTACTATGTGTAGAATTTAGGAGGTTTAATCTAAACGTGGATGAATTGTAATGATGGACTTATGAGGAAGTATATATTGAATACAGTTCTGATAAATCGTAGAGGATGTTGATGCAGAATTCATGTACATTAGCATGCTAAGGAACAAAATATATGTTTGAAACTATTCGAAGAAAATTAGAAAATTTTGAAATTAGACGAGTCAGTAAAAATAAAGAATCAGTTTTTACGATACTCATCACTTTAAATTTCAAGTCAAACATGAATTTCAAACATGAATTTCACAACAACCTCCTACACAGTAATTAATCTAAATAAATTGTTTTGCCCCTTGACATTTGACTAAATCCAAGAGTCCCTCGACAGTTCAACTTATTGGAGTTGCGAACAGTACTAATTCTATAATATCTCTCTAAAAGATCTCAATGCCAAAATTCACCAGCCACATATGAAATTTTGCCAAAGAATCACTCAGCCACATATGAAATTTTGTTTGGCGACATCCCTTTTTGTAGCCTCAGTCAAGCCCAACACATTCAAACGCAATTTTGCTTCATCAGAATACTTGGGTAATCATTGATGGTGATATATTGGATCAAGGGGGTGGATCAATGACCTGAAAATTTATAACAGACTAATTCAAGAGTGATTGAGGTCGATGGAAACAAAGGCAGACTAATTCAAGGCGGTGGAAGCAAAGGCTTACACTAAAGTATAGTACTTTTCTTTACAAGCCGTAAGAGAGGGGATGAAAGTCAACAGGCTACTCCCAGTACTACTCACCTAGTTGACAACGACTGCCCCTTTTAAGTCTATGGGGGTCATAGGACTGTCCTCTCTGTGGGGATCCGGTTACTTTTCATGTTTCTATGTGTCAATGTTAGTGGAACCGAGCCTTGGTGGGAGTTTAGGTTGGCCCAAGCATATCAGGGTTTAGATACGAGTGTTGGATTCGAAAGAAATTGCTCTCAGTTTAGGTGTTGTGGGGGGTGGAGGGTGGGTGGGGGATGTTGGGGGGTGTGTATGTAGCAGGTGGTGGAGATCAGCCAGCAGTTGAAGAGTATCGAGATGGAGGTGGTGGCGCAGAAAAGGAGACCTGGTCGCCCTCGAAAGCAACCTGCAATTGCAGTGCCGGGGGGATTGGGAGTGGTACCATGCGAGAAGAAACCAAGGCAGAGGAGGAAAAGAAAGGGGAGGATCCGGCAGGACCTGTGGCGGGAGAGAGTGGACCAATAGGGTCCTTAGGAACAGAGGAAAGGGTGTGCTTGAAGAAGCCACCGGTGCAGCGCAGAAGAAACAAAAAATCAGTTGAGGCGGATGTAAACGAGGGCGAGCATGTGGCAGCGCAGGGGGGGGGGGGGTGCCGAAGGTGGCAAGGCCTCGCCGACCGAGGGAGAAGAAAAAAGTCGATGATCCAGAGGGGGAGGGGACGGTGGCAAACGACAGAGCAAAGCCGCCACCGAAGCCTAGGGGTGGCAGGAAACGAAAGGAAGTCCCGGGGGTGGTGCAGGAGACGATTGGAGATCCTTCAGCGGAAATTCCCACCGAGGCAGTGAAGAGGGGGGCACCGCGAGGGAAGCAGATAGCTCCAGCACCGGGCTTGGAAGATGTGGACATCGCCGGAGTTGTGGAGTGCGTGCAGGCGAGGGCAAAGGAAACATGTGAGAGTACCTGTGATTTTTGGTGAAGGTTGGATGTACGAGCTTGGGCTGTGGAGAATGTGGGGCAGGGGAAGGAGCACTGAGACGGGGACTCAGTGAAAGGGGCACTGTGGAATTAGTAGGCACACTGGACTAATTGGTGCGGTGTTTGTGAAATTGTTGCAGGGCGGAGGAAGAAAAGGCTAACGAAAGAGGAAAAGAGAAAGGGCAAGGCTGGAAGACCAAGAAAGCCTAAGCAGTGGAAGCCACCGACCAACATCAGGCCAAATCTGGGGGTAGGAGTAACCACGCGAGCACGAAGGACATTGGATTTCAAGCTGCAGGATAAGGTGGATGTTGATGCCGACATCTGGGATGTGCTGTAGTGCTACCAGACACCCGAATCACAATAGACGTGCGATAGTAGGGCACAATGAACATGGATTTCTCAGAGCATGTTTACGAGGAGCCGGTGTGGACTGCGACAACGCCTTTGACAGGTAGCAGAGGAGTTCGAGAAGAGACAATGCGTGGAGGTAATCCCCGAGGAGATGTGGCGTCTGGCTATGGAGAATGGGATTTGCAGCATGCGGGATGGGCTGTTCTCATCCGGAACAGGTTCCTATCCGAATACTCTTTCCACACGGGTGAGGCGCCGTCTTGGACAATGGGTGATGTCGTGGCGGAATACGAGGATGTGGAGACTAAAAAGCTGATGGTGGTTTGCGAGCTGGGCGGGTTCAAGGATATGCTGCATTTTCCAGCCACCGATGTGCGCATGGCCACGGGGAAGGGGGTGCGGGCGCAGGGGAGCGAGGGAGGCCATGGACATGGCTGGAGTAAACGAAGACTCGATATGGGAGCCGCGGCGTATCAGGTCACTAAACATGTGGGGCAGGGGTCAGGGGCGGTGGCTGGCAATGCAGTGGGCGGGGATACAGAGGGGTCGGACAGCATGCACCTACGGGAGAGCGGTGGAAAATGCGCCCACTGGGAAAATACACGGAGCCCCAGGAGGAGGAGCCAGATGGGACTCAGGATTCTACAGCCCGCAACGTCTTCCCCCAGGTGAGCAAGAGTCTCTCTAACTACATGTATGATGAAACCATGGCTGCTGGCTGTGGGGGTTAAGACGGGCAGTAGTGCAAGGCCGCGTTCTCCTCTTGGGAGGAGTGGATCCCAGAATTTGAGGACGAAACACAGAGTGATTACGAAGATGACCACGACTATGTCCCCCCGAGACGGCATGTATCCCCGGATTTCACAGACTGGTGCGGCAGTGAGAACTCTTTCCTACCGCGACACCTCGACATGGGTCAATTGAAGGCTTTTTACAGAGCAGAGGCCTGGAACGCGGACACAGTGAGCTTGATGGGGAGTAGGGAGAACTTTTGCGGCCCAGAGCCAGGGTACAGTCGCGGGTCGAGTTCCATGCCAAGGCCTGAAGAAGTTTTCGAGCTGTACTGGACTCCAGAAACGCTTGGGAGGATAGAGGAGGAGACTAACCGATACGCGGGGGAGGGAAGCGGGGCAGCAGGCGACGCGAGGACCAAAGGGGGGCCAAGGTGGAAGGAACTAACCTTGCCTGAACTCCGGGCATGGCTCGGGATTTGTATATTGATGGGAGTGAAGAGATTGGCCTCCGTCAGGCACTACTGGATGCACAGCAAAGGCTTCATTTACTGTTCGTTGATCTCCAGCGTTATGAGCCTTGCTAGGTGGGAGGAGCTCCTACGGTGTTTGCACTTGGTGAACAACCGGGAGGTGGTCAGGGACGTGAAGTCTCCAAGGTTTGACAGAATAGCGAAGACGCGCTGGGTGATAGATATGTTTGTGAAGGTGTCCAAGGAAATTTACAGCCTGGAACGCGAGATAACAGTTGATGAATGTGTAATCCTCTACAAGGGGCAATACTGTTTTATTCGACAGTTCATGAAGGATAAACCAGTGAGGTTTGGAATCAAGTGCTGGGTGCTAGCTAGTTCGAAATCAAGGTTCGTATCCAACATCGAAGTGTATTTCAGAGAAGGCACGGGTCTTGGTTTGCATGGGCTTGGATACCACGTTGTGATGCGCTTGGTGGCAGGGCTTGAGCACCGGTGGCACTGCTTAGTGGTAGACAACCTATTTGCTTCAGTCAACCTTTTCCACGAGCTCATGTGTTTGGGCATGTGGGCTACTGGTACAGTTAGGCGAGCAAGTAAGAACTTGCCCAGTGGTCTGTACCGGGAGACCAAGGAAGAGGAAAGGGGTTCCATGCTAATTCGTATGCACAGCCATAGACACATGGGAGTTGTGTCATGGCAGGACAAGTGCTTGGTGACCTTCTTGAGCACTGCTGCGAGCCTCTGGGAACCGGGACTGGTTGTGCTGCGAAGAGTGCCTGGAATGCGGGGGCAACTCATCGTGCCTGCCAGTCCTATTCTCCTCCAGTATCAAGAATACATGAGAGGTGTGGATGTTGGTGATCAAATCCATGCGAACTATTCATCACAGCTTCGAAGCCACAAATGGTGGCATAAACTTTTCTTCTTCATTGTGGACCAGACCATGGTCAATTCATATGTTGTCTACTGTTCACGGATGGAGAGTCTCGGGTTGAAAATGAGAATGCACATGCAGTTCAAGATTGCTGTCGGGAAGCACTTGGTGGCTGATTGGCTTGCATCCAAACCTCGCACTGCTGCTTGCCCCCCTCCACGACACCCCCGACCTGTCCTTGTCCACTCCCACTGGCAGTCTGCTTTGAAGCGTAAATGTGTAGAATGTGGCCATGTTGGGCGGTGGTACTGTCCTGCCTGTGGGAGCAAGTGGATGTGCCCTAAAAGCTGCTACCACGTTGTTCATGAGCAGCTGAGTTGGAAGAAGTGCTAACTCTGTTTTCCACATGCTGAAATCTCTGTGGCTTCGTTGCGGGTACAGGAGAAACTTCATGCACTTATTGCAGCGGCAATCCAAGGAAATGGGAAGTTCAGCACTCCTAGGCGACCTGACAAGACCGGCGACTCAGCACCAACTGCGAGGCACACATGCTGAAGAAGCTCATGGCCAGCCCTTGGCATGGCTTTCTTTTGTTTTTTGTTTTTTGATTTTTTTTTTTTGGCACAGTCCTGACCCACATTCCAGACTCAGGAGGACTTAGTTCGCCGTGTATTGTTGTCGCTGTAGGGATCCTATCAGTGATGGACTGTAATTTTGTAAAGCTTGTTCTACACTAATCTAAACCAAGGCATTTGTTTTTCAACCTGATGATAATTTATTAACTTTGTTTCAGTTAATGAGCATGAGATTTACGTGGTCTCTTCAAATGCTGATTGTCTACTTGGCTTTCATTGTAACGTAACAGGGTGTTCTCTAAGAGCCGTGGCTAGCAGTATCTTTCAATTTTCAGTAAATCTAAAGGACAAAGCTCACTCTTCGTTGCCTGATATCATGCTTTTTTTACCTGTAGGTGTATGGCGAGATGAAAGAGGCTGGAGCTGTGCCGCACAAGCCACCGCAGATTGTGGCGACGCAGATGAAGACAATAGGTATGATTCATCCGCCACCTGATATTTGGAGTATTATTGATAAGACGGCGCAGTTCGTGGCGAAGAATGCTTTGGAATTTGAGAAGAGGATCCTGGCGAATGAGAAGAACAATGTGAAGTTTAATTTTTTGAACGCGACAGATCCCTATCATGCGTATTACCAGCATCGAGTGAGCGAGTTTAAGGCGCAGGTCGCTGCACCCGCGGGTGCAACACTGGCAGCGCCAATGAAGACCAAAGAGGAAGTTTGAGAGGGAGATGCAGAAGTACACTCTCGAGAGGGAGATGCAAAAGTTCAATCTCGAGAGGGAAATGCACAAATACGACCTCGAGAATGTGATGCAACCGAGAAGTCAGACAGAACACGAGGAGCCGTTTGTTTCTGTAGAAGCCAGTGAGTTGCACAAGACACGTATGTGGAACTCATCCTGAAAGATGAACAATGTTCTAGTCAATCCAACATGTCACGAAAAACTTCTTCTTGATCAAATATTGCTTTCTGAAATCAATATTCACTTTCCTACATGATATTATGATTTCATTTTTCTCACCAAACAAGTTCTGCATCATAGTCATGGTACCTGTAGAAGAGCAAGCAAATGTTGGTGAACTGGCGCCTGAGCCCTTCAATAGTCGGGAATGTGAACTCTTAAGCCCCAGGAATGGCGGGCTTGAAACTGAAGACGAAGCTGCAATTATAGATTTGACCAAGTTCCCGTGCCAAACGACCCTAAAGGGAAGCTGGGGATGCACCATGAGGTTCCATTCCCTGAGGCCACGCCCGTCATCTTGGAGCTTGGAGTTTCACCTGAAGCAAGTGAGAGTGATAGAGGTAAGCGGAACTGTCTCTGGGACACTCTTATTGCGTTTGCTAATTGAGTCAAACGCCTGACCGTCTTTCTGAAATATAGTAGTTGATCATCTTATGGAGTCCAGGACAAGGTCGTGCTGTATCTAGCAGTCACAATGTCCCAGTCTCTAATGTCTGTTTTGATTACCTAATTTGATACTTTATTATCTTAAAATCTGTTCTCGTGAGCCTTCTTCGGCAATTTTTTACAAAAGATCCTGCACGAAGGGTGCAGTATATGAGCTTGCAACAGAAGTTGTATACTCTTTTTGTGTCCGGTGATATCCAGCAGTTATCAATCAATTGACTCCTCCAGCAATCAAGCAACCAACTCCTCCAACAAGTCCCCCATTTTCCGGTTGCAACAACGAAGACTTTGACACTCTCCAGCAAGTTCCTGTTGAAGGTGAGTCCGAGTTTTTTTCACGTCATTTCCTATATTGTCACGGCACCTGTTAAGGGTAAAATATAGCTGATAGATGGTATCTTCCGTGAAAGCATGTCATGTTTAGAGAATGTAGACTTGCAATCGCAAGCACGAGGGATGTCGTCCAATCGGTACTTTGCCGACTAAGTCATCTAACGTGCTTTAGAGTCTTTAATCTTCACTTACTCCTTGATATAGTACCACACCAATGCCCTGTGTAGTAGCCTCCTTGTTTCATTACTCACTGCTTTGTTCCAGTTATGTATTAAAATTTTGAAGTATATAGTGCCCATTCTATTGTGTTTGAACGTTTTCAGCAAATTATACGGTTGCATGTGATTCTGATGTACCATTCTTCATATGCACTACAAGAATCCCGCGTTTTAGGTAACATCTTGAATGATGTCTAAAAAAACTAGCGGACGTCATATAGGATGTTGTGCAGACATGGGAACATCTAAGACGTGGGAAAAACAAATGAAGACATCCAAAAAAACATGCAGACATCCCCGTAGCACGCGCGTCTCCGGGTGATTTTGGGGGCCACGAACGTGGACGCCACGTCATGACTCATCAGCAAAGGAATTTTCCGGGCAGTGCCACATGGGCAGAGGATGTCACCCGCTGCCATGGTGACGTGGCGGACGTCGTGGACCCGCCATTTTCTGACGTGGTGGCGCGAAAATCTAACGTGTCATCCGCGAATCAGTGACGTGGCATGCCACGTAAGCACAGTTTTTGGAGGTTTTTGAACCGGAGTTGCGTTACCAAAGACGTCACCTGGGACATCACTGTGGTTTTCGAGACGTCTATGTGGTGACAGTGTGATGTCCACGCTTATGTCTTTGTGGGCGTGAACAGTGTCCAGAATTTGTTTCAGTGGACATCCCCATGCCCAAAATATTTGCCAGGCTTGACATGGCCATGTCAACTTGTATGTCGTTGCAACCATCTGGGATGACAAGTCTTTGTCTCTGTGTTTAGAGTAGTTGTTATTATGGACGTCAGAGCTCATGTTTGTGTGGACATATGCATGACTGTATTGACATCCTATCATGCATGGTTTTGCTTGATGTGATGTTCAGGCGGATGTTTCGAAGGACATGTGACATGTTATAGAAGACATTGCCAGGTTGTAGCATTCACATAGATTCTCAGGGCGAACGTGTTATATTAGATATCTCAATGTCATGGAGAACGTCTTCGCAAACATTACGGGGAATGTATCGAAGTTTAACATTGAGACGTGCTATAAAACATCGTAACGTCATTGATCACCTGTTCTAGAAGATGTCTGTCTATTCATCGAGACGTCGTAGGTGGTGAGTCCATCAAAACGTGAGCAGGTCCAGATGACAACGAATTCCACCAGCCATCGTAACAAATGTTCATGGGTTAGAGTCCTGGTATTCATGCAGGAAATCACAATGTACAATTGAAGGAGCAGATTAGAGTCTAGGAATGCAAAATAATCATGTTGAAACCTGGCTCCATTTGCCCAAAGTATACATTGAATAATTTCATTGAAACCATATAGTCATGCACTATAGTCACAGACATAGATCGAAATAATCTGTAGTAGATGAAGGGATCTGCCTTGCAATGGTGAAAGAGGTAACAAGCCATTGTATCCGACATTACAGGTACTATGACCACGCAATGTTCTTCAAGCCTGCACGTATCAAACAAAGTAGAAATGCATTGAGTTAGAGAGGGGACAGCAATGAAAGAAAAATGCATTATCTTCAATGAGTTGCTTAATCTGCGTATACATGGTACAGTAATGACTGGGGTAATGTAGAACTCAAGGTACGCTCATAAAGATGGCATCTGCCCGGTGATCTCATGACGCACTTTGGTGGGTATCGTCTCGTACAACGTCTCTGCAGACGTCATGACTATCATCACAGACGTTGTCAAAAACGTTCATGCACTACAGTAGACGTCTGCGGAGACGTCTTACGAGACGTGAAACTTGAAGAATTGCAAAAAATCTATCCATCTCTAGAGCACTGGCTAAGCGATTTTGGTTTTTATAGTCTATGAATTACGTACCCTGCTTTGAGGTAGTCCAAGCATTTATTTCTTCCTCGCTGCCTCCGCCCTTGTCGAGGCGCCAACCTGTACACATGCAATCCCAGTGTGTTCGGTTTAGGGTGAAAGTCCGACCATGGCTACGTATAGGACCATCAATCACGTGGGAGGACATTTTGCGTACCTTCTCAACCGGTAATCTAGCCTTAGTCATGCCGATATTCTTCGATGAATCGGGCTTGGGCGAGTTAGAAGGAGGCGTTGCCTTTGCCGGCTTAGACAAACCAGCTGGCTTAGGTGTCTTCGGATGTGATTTTGTGACTGAGGTGGTCTTCAGACTTTGGCGAATAGCGCCATGAGTGCAAGGTGTTCCCAATGCTCCAGGCCCCAAAGGTGTTCCCAATGCTCCAGGCCCCAAAGGTGTTCCCAAGGGATCCTGCAATTGCAATTCATCATTGGTGAACACATTTGGGACTATATCGACAGCTCATACCTAGACTATTGCAAACAGTGGAGAGGGGAGTGAAATGAAGGGGGCTCTCAATATGTAATAGGAATATGAAGACTGGATGACAGTCCTTTGACAACCAATGGGGTGGGGGGGGGGGGAGAGAGAGAGAGAATTGAAGGGTGTCCGAAACAGATTGAACTACAAAATGTGACCTCAGTTTCAGGGGGGGGAGTGACAATGGATGTGGACGCTGCCTCAAACATAGCAGTGTTCTAGGATGTAATTCAAGATGTCTCTAGAAATGCAGAAATGTCTAGTACAACGTCTATGCGTTTCCTATATGTGATTGCAAACGGTATAGGGACGGTGGCTAGCGTGAGTCCTAGCAATTAGCCTAAGCTGCCTTTACCTGCCCGCTGTGGTCCGCTTGATCTGATTGCGCAGCAGGCAGTGGGGCATCGAGGAGGGCATACACGTTGTCTT
This sequence comes from Ceratodon purpureus, assembly GCA_014871385.1. Classification (NCBI taxonomy): domain Eukaryota; kingdom Viridiplantae; phylum Streptophyta; class Bryopsida; order Pseudoditrichales; family Ditrichaceae; genus Ceratodon; species Ceratodon purpureus. Next base: position 19,965,954 of record CM026426.1, on the reverse strand, counting down.
CTTGGACGTCCTCAACAGTAGCCGCAACGGGAGATTTCTCTGGAGCTCCGGTTCCCTCCTTTGAGCCCTCTTCTTTGGAGTGCTCCACAGATTGTCCCGCTACGACGTCCTCCGTGGTGCCAATGTTGGGATCATCTTGGCCGCTGCGGTTGGTGACGCCTGAGGCATCGGGGGTTGGTGACGTCTCCTTGTTCAGGTTAGTGTTAGCCACATCTACGGAACTGATTTGCACAGACACAGGTGGAGGAAGTTGCGAGGGTTCTACAGATAGGGGGGCTAAAGCCGCGACGTTAGAGGTCTTTGTAGTGAGCAGCTCTCGGATCATGGCCTCGAGTTTCTTGTGGGATTCGTCCATCTTCGACTCTAGGCGCGTGTTGCATGCCTCTAGCCGTGCCTCAAGATCATCCATCCTTGAGCCCAGCTCGTCCGTGTCGGTGTCATGATCTCTGTGAGCACTCTCCTGCAGCCGCTGGTACTGCTCCTCCACCTCTTCATTAATTTCAGTCTCGTATGGCTCTCGTTGCAAAAGGATACTCTGCCATGGTTAAGCACAGTTAACACTATGAAAATTAAAAAGAAAAAAAAACAAAAAAAAAAAAAAACAAAACTACCGCAGCCAAGAGGCAGGAGACAATCAACATGACAAAAGTAAAACAATGCGAGAGACAAGGAGAGTCGAGACGTCTAAAGAGACGTCCATCAAAACGATAGAAGATGTCCATCAAAACTATAGAAGACATCATCGAAAAGGTAGTGACATAGAAGAGTAGAGAAGAGGAGGGAGGAGAGATAAGGAGAGAAGGAGAGAGTGAGGGAACGTAAAGTGAGGGGGCGGGGGTGGGGGGAAGGGGACGATGGGAGGAGAAAATATAAAAGAGAAATAATAATAAATAAAAACAATAAAGCAACAGCAATGAACAAGAACAGTGGAGAAGGGGAAGAGAGGGAAGGGGAGAGAAAAGGAGAGAAGGATAGATGGTGGAGACAAGGGTAAATGTGAGGGGGTGCAAGGTGACGGAAAAAGAAAATCAGCAAAAAAATAAATAAATAAATAAATAAATAAATAAATAAAAGAAAAAAAAAAAAAAAAAAACCGAGAAGAGCAAGGACAGTGGAGAAGGGGAAGAGACGGGAGGGCGTGAAAAGAAGAAAAGGGTAGTGTGAGAGGGTGCGAGGGGGGTGAGGGGAGGAGAAAATCAGCAAAGAAGCAAAAAGAAAAAAAATAAAAAAAAAACAAAAAAAAATACAAGATACAAAAACCGAAAAGAACAAGGACAGTGGAGAGGGGGAAGGGAGAGGAGGGGGGAGAGAAAAGGAGAGAAGGGTGAGTGTGAGGGGGTGCGAGGGAAGGAGAAAATCAGCAAAGAAGCAAAAAGAAAAAAAAAAAAAAAGAATAAAAACACAAAACACAAAACACAAAAACCGAGAAGAGCAAGGACAGTGGAGAGGGGGAAGGGAGAAGAGGGGGGAGAGAAAGGAGAGAAGGGTGAGTGTGAGGGGGTGCGAGGGAAGGAGAAAATCAGCAAAGAAGCAAAAAGAAAAAAAAAATAAAAAGAATAAAAACACAAAACACAAAACACAAAAACCGAGAAGAGCAAGGACAGTGGAGAGGGGGGAAGGGAGAGGAGGGGGGAGAGAAAAGGAGAGAAGGGTGAGTGTGAGGGTTGCGAGGGAAGGAGAAAATCAGCAAAGAAGCAAAAAGAAAAAAAAATAAAAAGAATAAAAACACAAAACACAAAACACAAAAACCGAGAAGAGCAAGGACAGTGGAGATTCGTTAAGGGGAAGAGACGGGAGTGGGAGAGAAATGGAGAGATGGGAGAGAGAAGGGGAAGTGTGAGGGGGTACGAGGGGGGAGGGGGTTCGTGAGGGAAGGAGAAAATAAGGGAGAGAAAAAAAAAAAAAAAAAAAAAAAAAAAAAAAAAAAAAAAAAAAAAAAAAAAAAAACAAACAAACAAAAAACTGAGATGGGCAAGGACAGTGGAGAGGGGAAGGGGGACGAGTAAAACATAAAGAGGGAAAGGGGGATGAGAGTGGGAGAGAAAAAAAAAAAAAAGAAAAAAAAGGCAAGCAATGGCATCATGGTAAACAATGTCATATGCTCTTAAGTCACGTCTGTGGTCATGTCTTAGGTGACGCAGAGGCGTTTAGAAAGACATGTTGAAGCTGAACACTGATAGTCCCTATCTTGCATCCTCATTTTAAAGGAGAGAAGGATAGATGGGGGAGACAAGGGTAAATGTGAGGGGGTGCAAGGTGACGGAAGAAGAAAATCAGCAAAAAAAAAAATGAAATAAATAAATAAAGAAAAGAAAGAAAAAAAAAAACAACCGAGAAGAGCAAGGACAGTGGAGAAGGGGAAGAGACGGGAGGGGGAGAAAAGAAGAGAAGGGTAGTGTGAGAGGGTGCGAGGGGGGTGAGGGGAGGAGAAAATCAGCAAAGAAGCAAAAAGAAAAAAAAATAAAAAAAATAAAAAGAAAATACAAGATACAAAAACCGAAAAGAACAAGGACAGTGGAGAGGGGGAAGGGAGAGGAGGGGGGAGAGAAAAGGAGAGAAGGGTGAGTGTGAGGGGGTGCGAGGGAAGGAGAAAATCAGCAAAGAAGCAAAAAGGAAAAAAAAATAAAAAGAATAAAAACACAAAACACAAAACACAAAAACCGAGAAGAGCAAGGACAGTGGAGATTCGTTAAGGGGAAGAGACGGGAGTGGGAGAGAAAAGGAGAGATGGGAGAGAGAAGGGGAAGTGTGAGGGGGTACGAGGGGGGAGGGGGTTCGTGAGGGAAGGAGAAAATAAGGGAGAAAAAAAAAAAAAAAAAAAAAAAAAAAAAACAAAACAAACAAAAAACTGAGATGGGCAAGGACAGTGGAGAGGGGAAGGGGGACGAGTAAAACATAAAGAGGGAAAGGGGGATGAGAGTGGGAGAGAAAAAAAAAAAAGAAAAAAAAGGCAAGCAATGGCATCATGGTAAACAATGTCATATGCTCTTAAGTCACGTCTGTGGTCATGTCTTAGGTGACGCAGAGGCGTTTAGAAAGACATGTTGAAGCTGAACACTGATAGTCCCTATCTTGCATCCTCATTTTAAAGGAGAGAAGGATAGATGGGGGAGACAAGGGTAAATGTGAGGGGGGTGCAAGGTGACGGAAGAAGAAAATCAGCAAAAAAAAAAAATGAAATAAATAAATAAAGAAAAGAAAGAAAAAAAAAAACAACCGAGAAGAGCAAGGACAGTGGAGAAGGGGAAGAGACGGGAGGGGGAGAAAAGAAGAGAAGGGTAGTGTGAGAGGGTGCAAGGGGGGTGAGGGGAGGAGAAAATCAGCAAAGAAGCAAAAAGAAAAAATAAATAAATAAATAAAAAAAAAATACATGATACAAAAACCGAAAAGAACAAGGACAGTGGAGAGGGGGAAGGGAGAGGAGGGGGGAGAGAAAAGGAGAGAAGGGTGAGTGTGAGGGGGTGCGAGGGAAGGAGAAAATCAGCAAAGAAGCAAAAAGGAAAAAAAAAAAATAAAAAAAAAAACACAAAACACAAAACACAAAATCGGAGAAGAGCAACGACAGTGGAGAGGGGGAAGGGAGAAGAGGGGGGAGAGAAAAGGAGAGAAGGGTGAGTGTGAGGGGGGTGCGAGGGAAGGAGAAAATCAGCAAAGAAGCAAAAAGAAAAAAAAATAAAAAAAATAAAAACACTAAACACAAAACACAAAAACCGAGAAGAGCAAGGACAGTGGAGAGGGGGAAGGGAGAAGAGGGGGGAGAGAAAAGGAGAGAAGGGTGAGTGTGAGGGGGTGCGAGGGAAGGAGAAAATCAGCAAAGAAGCAAAAAGAAAAAAAAATAAAAAAAAATAAAAACACAAAACACAAAACACAAAAACCGAGAAGAGCAAGGACAGTGGAGATTCGTTAAGGGGAAGAGACGGGAGTGGGAGAGAAATGGAGAGATGGGAGAGAGAAGGGGAAGTGTGAGGGGGTACGAGGGGGGAGGGGGTTCTTGAGGGAAGGAGAAAATAAGGGAGAAAAAAAAAAAAAAAAAAAAAAAAAAAAAAAAAAAAAAAAAAAAAAAAAAAAAAAAAAAACAAAACAAACAAAAAACTGAGATGGGCAAGGACAGTGGAGAGGGGAAGGGGGACGAGTAAAACATAAAGAGGGAAAGGGGGATGAGAGTGGGAGAGAAAAAAAATAGAAAAAAAAGGCAAGCAATGGCATCATGGTAAACAATGTCATATGCTCTTAAGTCACGTCTGTGGTCATGTCTTAGGTGACGCAGAGGCGTTTAGAAAGACATGTTGAAGCTGAACACTGATAGTCCCTATCTTGCATCCTCATTTTAAAGGAGAGAAGGATAGATGGGGGAGACAAGGGTAAATGTGAGGGGGTGCAAGGTGACGGAAGAAGAAAATCAGCAAAAAAAAAAATGAAATAAATAAATAAAGAAAAGAAAGAAAAAAAAAAACAACCGAGAAGAGCAAGGACAGTGGAGAAGGGAAGAGACGGGAGGGGGAGAAAAGAAGAGAAGGGTAGTGTGAGGGGGTGCAAGGGAAGGAGAAAATCAGCAAAGAAGCAAAAAGGAAAAAAAAATAAAAATAAAAATAAAAACACAAAACACAAAAACGGAGAAGAGCAAGGACAATGGAGATTCGAGAAGGGGAAGAGACGGGAGGGGGAGAGAAAAGGAGAGAAAGAGATATGGGGGAGAGAAGGGGAAGTGTGAGGGGGTGTGAGGGGGGTGAAGGAAGGAGAAAATCAGCAAAGAAGGAGAGAAAAAAAAAAAAAAAAAAAAAAAAAAAAGAAAGATACCAAAATCGAAAAGAGCAAGGACAGTGGAGAGGGGGAAGGGAGGGGAGGGTGGAGAGAAAAGGAGAGAAGGGTGAGTGTGAGGGGGTCTGAGGGGGGTGAGGGAAGAAGAAAAAAACAATAGGATTGAGATCGATAGGGACAGTGGAGAGGTGTGGGAGAGTGACAAGGAGAGAAGGACAGAATGAAGGAAAAGACAGAGATGTGGGGAGCAAGGTTTAGGGGCACTTCACTGTGCGCAACCTCTGTTAGTTTAAAGGTCATGATGGGAGGACGTTGACATAGAGACGTCAATGGGGATGTCTTGGGGGATGAGCCTTGTCAGAATAAATGATCATTCAGAGAGCGCACCAAGAATCACAGGTCAGACATTGGAACATGGAAGTTTAACGACAAGATGTAGGTGGATGGCTATACGCACCAGCTTGACTATTGCTGCCTCTCGGAGTGCGGCCATCTGGGTGGATCGGGTGCCCTTGCCCCTGGCAACTTTTCGCATTTTGTCTGACTTCATCTTGGACTCCTCGGTCGCCCTCTTTGCCACCAGGCAGTTCCACTGCTGGTCGGTCACTTCCGGTGGCTTCCGTACTTTCATGTCAATCATCCTATTTAGTCGAAATCGGGTGTTGATCAAGGTCTTGTTGATTCGTTTCACAATCCATGCCTGGTCGATGGTTTTGCGATTGCCTTCCCCCTTCACCTCCCAGGCTACAAAAGGCACATCCAATTAGCAAAAACTGTGTGTTAGTTCTACAATTCCCACATACAACTTATCATACAAGACAACACAAACAACATAGACATGAATTTGGAGAAGAATGCTAACCTGCATACACGCGCTTGAAAAACCGATCCTGCACGTGCTCCTTCTAATTTGGAAAGTTAGTACAGGGATCCAAGTCCTTGCCAATGAGGCGGAGGTCCTCTTCAAATGCTTTCACCAAGGCGCCGTACGGAATGCCTTTGGCATCCACGGTCAGCGGCTTCTTCCCCTGCACCCGATCACGCTCCATTGCTCGACGCAACCCTGGGGGTGCTTCTTGCTCGTCAGACGTGTTGTTCTCTTCATCCTCCTCTGATTCTTCGTCATTTTCTTCCTCCTCCTCATACTCAGAGTGAGTGTGATATCCTTGGCTGTACAACACAGAGACATAATCACGTTAGTCAGGACATGCCCGTGTTGTAATATTTCCCTAGAGACTTCTATCTACACGCGCCGCTAACAAAGCAGGCTCTAGAAGAAAGAGAAGGGGATTGTACGTACTTGACAGACGACCACGAACAACATGAGGAATGAAGGCCACGACGGGGTTTTTAGGGTAGACTGAAACTAAGCAGCGTCCCTTGTCTCCGAAGACATCTGCCGAGACATATGGACGTCTTGAGAGACTTCTGGACATCCGCATGCCCTAATGGTTCCTGACCTCGACGCACCGCTAACAAGGCATACTCTAAGAAGAGACATTGTCAGCCTTACTTGACTCATCGCCAACTTCAGACGCCACCAAGGAACGGCCACCATTCACTGCTCTAGGATTGGGACCGTCGATAATCGACGGTGTGTCGGCGCACATCTCCGAACACATCCGCGTGAACATGCGGACGTCTCCAGAGACAGAAGGACGTCTCCATTTGCATTTTCTAAGACGCCTCCAGCAATATGGATTTTGATGCAATGAGAGACTCTCACCGAAATAGTTCAAGGAAACGTGATGGGTGAGACAATTACTTGAAGTCTTGCTGAAACTTCGGAGATGGCTCACGCGCTCTGCTCCTCTCTCTTGCGGGTCTAGAGCCGCGCGCCTCTTGCTTGTGCTTTGTTCTGCGTTCCACCACTTGTTCCGCGACACCGCCGTCCCTTTCATTGAGCTCGTCGCCCCACCAAACACCTGGCGACCGCGGCCGCTTCTGCGAGCTCTGATGATGCTTCGGCATCCTGTGCCGCCGGGATGGCCACTCCTCGAAGGCCTTACCCCTCTTCTGCGGTACAAATCCACCAAACACAATCAGATGGAGACTACGACAAAGCAACAACAACAAGGACGATTCTAAGCTAATACCAACAGAAAAAAAAAACACCTTGCCAGTCAATGTGGACTGTGGTGCGTAGACAGGTTGGAGCCCGGGGGGAGTTCATGGCCTCCGGCAATGGCTTACGACTTGTCTGCGTCCCGGATGAGTAGCTGCACCCCTCCGCAATCGCCCTGCAATGCCTGCACACGCTCCAACTACGAGTTGTGTCTACTGGAATTAGCCTCCCATGGAGACACAACCATGTCGTAGGAAACAAGAGGACACGCCGCCGGTTTTAATGCGCATGGGGTGGCTATGACCGTGCAGAGTCGGGACTCACCACCGTGGCGTGCCGGGACCCTATACCGTGGACGCAGGTGGCTACTGAACCGGTGACAGCAATTACTTGTGGCGCACGGGGGTTTGGCGCAGGCCATGTAGGTGGCGCAGGTGCATCCAAGGTCTTCTTCAAGCGCCCACTCCGTCGCAATCGAGTGGTGTTCTTTTCAGTCTTCTTCCTCATCGTTGCAACAGGAGGAGAAACCTTCGCAATCACCTCTACGAAATTGTTAAAAACCTGGAGGGCTGCCTGCGTCACCTCACACTCTTGTAGTGCTCCTAATATAGTGCCTCTAAAACCTACAAGTCTATCGTGTTCTATGCATTCTGTGGTCACTCCCATGCTTGAATCACTCATATAAACTACACTACCTTAGGGTTTTAGACTCCCCCACCAAAATAATGTCGGCTCGGTACATGGGCGCGTTCCTTGTACCAAGTCCGTCATGCGGAACATTGAAGTGGTGGGACACGTGGATGAGGGATCATTGAAATTCCATCCCACAACTTTTCTGTCACAGAAGACATCCAGCGATGTCTTCTAAAACATCCATAGAGACATCTCCATGGACACACTTCTGTTCATAATGACATCCATCCAGACGTCTCTTTTTACACAGTTATGTCTGTAGGGACATCCCCTTAGACATCTCAATACACATGAAGACGTCATTGGTTACTTGTGAAACTCCAACGTGGGTCCGAGTCAAAGAAGTCGTATTCTCTGTCCTCGACACTTCTTATCAGATATTGGCGTCTCTCTTGACATGACAATTCACATTTCAGTTGTCACAATCATGTCTATGTATATATCTGGGAATATGTCCCCTATACAGGGCAATGTAAAGATATATATATCTATATATATTCTGCATTCAACTCTGCAGAACATTAAAGCATGTGTGGTCCGATTAGGCCAATTAGTTCATGAACATAAGTATTTGGCCTTACCCTGTTTCACAGCTAACGCATGTTCAGCCGTGTTGGATGAACAGATGCAGCCGGCGTGTCACGACACCAAGAAGGGGAAGTGTTTGTGTCCATGTGCACGTTGTTGCATCCAGCAGTGGGGTAGTATAAGACCGCCGTGTATTTGTCCATTGCAGGTGAAGCGAACATTGGGGCTGGATTTTGCTATCCGCAAACAACGCCTATATTGCAAGTGTCAGTGGGTGAAGGCGCGGGTCCTCCCAAGCTGGATGTGCAAGTGCAAAATCAAAACCGGTTAATCTCTGGTGAGTTTCCATGACACCTATGGGTTACATGAAGTATACATTTTGTGATGTCTTTGAAGATGTCCCTATGGACATCTTTCATGATGCTCAGACATGGTGGACAACGTGTCTTAGTCATCTTGCAAGTCCAAAGAGCGCTGACATTGAGGGTAGCGATGATCTTCTTCAGCCATATCCCAACGTTACAGGGCCTGCAAGCTATCCCGCTACTGTCAACATGGCGTTGCGTGAGGAGGGCTTGTCCGATGCTGAATCGGTGGGAGAGTGCGCCGCACCGTACGAACATTATCCATTTGAAGAATACGATGTCCAGCTTGATGCGTATCTTGAGAAGTTAGCATCTCTTCATAGTGAACACATGTATTTCTACGAGCGTGGTTTATTGAATACGAAGGACTTCATGCCTGAGACTATTGACGATGTGTACAACAAGAATTGTACAGCTTGTCTTGGTTCTATGATGGTGGTTACCCTTTTGATACATGGGAGGACAACTATGACCAGTGGCTCTATGACCAAGTTTGTATTGCCATGAGTGAGGGAAATAATGTGTTGTGAAGATATAGGTTTCTTACGTAGAGTACATGTTGAGGACTAGGGGGATTTTTGTTATTCATCCACATAGCCCATCATGTTATATTTCAATGAAGAGGAAGTGTTGGCAAATTCCAACTGTGGTCCGCGTTTTTGTACCATGCATCTGTTTTATATATACAATACACTGATGTCTATAACACACATGAACAATTTAAAATGAGGATGCAAGATAGGGACTATCAGTGTTCAGCTTCAACATGTCTTTCTAAACGCCTCTGCTTCACCTAAGACATGACCACAGACGTGACTTAAGAGCATATGACATTGTTTACCATGATGCCATTGCTTGCCTTTTTTTTCTTTTTTTTTTTCTCTCCCACTCTCATCCCCCTTTCCCTCTTTATGTTTTACTCGTCCCCCTTCCCCTCTCCACTGTCCTTGCCCATCTCAGTTTTTTGTTTGTTTTTTTTTTTTTTTTTTTTTTTTTTTTTTTTTTTTTTTTTTTTTTTTTTCTCCCTTATTTTCTCCTTCCCTCACGAACCCCCTCCCCCCTCGTACCCCCTCACACTTCCCCTTCTCTCTCCCATCTCTCCATTTCTCTCCCACTCCCGTCTCTTCCCCTTAACGAATCTCCACTGTCCTTGCTCTTCTCGGTTTTTGTGTTTTGTGTTTTGTGTTTTTATTTTTTATATTTTTTTTTCCTTTTTGCTTCTTTGCTGATTTTCTCCTTCCCTTGCGACCCCCCTCACACTCACCATTCTCTCCTTTTCTCTCCCCCCTCCTCTCCCTTCCCCCTCTCCACTCTCCTTGCTCTTCTCGGTTTTTGTGTTTTGTGTTTTGTGTTTTTTTTTTTTTTTTTCTTTTTGCTTCTTTGCTGATTTTCTCCTTCCCTCACCCCCCTCGCACCCCCTCACACTCACCCTTCTCTCCTTTTCTCTCCCCCCTCCCGTCTCTTTCCCCTCTCCACTGTCCTTGCCCATCTCAGTTTTTGTCTCTTTGTTTGTTTTTTGTTTGTCACTCTCATTTTCCGTAGAAACCCCCTCACACATCCCCCTTCTCTTCATCCTCCTCCATTTTTGCCAGATGTTGTCGCAGATAGAGATTGTGACTGAGAAGCATCAATATGCCTTCGGAAACGTCTATGTGTTTGCTAGGACATAGTAACTAACATCACCTCAGACAACTCGACAGTGCTCACAGACACATCATTGCTTTGTCTTGCGGTTGATATTCGTTGGGTTATTGGAGCTAATTTTGACATCTTTGCTTACGTTGTGTCTGTGATGGTAGGAGTTCAAGTGCCATGAGCGGAGACGTCCGTCAGCGCGGCGCAAGAATCCGGCATGCTGCTCAGGGGCGGACATTGCGTCACATCCCTCTCGGTGACCTCATTCTGCAAACAGAGCTACGAGTGGCAACGACGCAGAACATAACACAGTACCGATGCCCTCGCCGCAACTGTCACGGAGGTCGAAGTAGGCGAATCTCCGTCATCCGAGACCACCACGCAGCTGTGGGTAGGGACCCCTTCTTGACAAACTCCCTCATTGGCAGCGACCCACCAGAGGCCTATCCACCGGATGGGATCTGGGTGGAAGACATTGCATACGACGACGATGTCGTTGACGATGCTCCCCAGGTTGGCAACAACGATGTTCTCCCAGACGTCGCTGAAGACGTCCCTGAACAGGATCATGTCGCTAATGACGGAACTGTGTTGGATGAGTACCACGATGTCCAGAGGCAAGTCATGGAGGCCCTCGGCCGTGGCGATGCTCTCCATAGGGATGCTGGAGTTGAGCCTAATCTTTTGGCCGAAGATGACCTCGATCATGACACTGTTGATGGACTGCGGCGTCTCTATGAGCAGGCTACAACTGCCTTGTATCGAGGATCAAAGACAAGCGTTGTGTCTGCAACCATTGTCATCATGAACATGTGTGTGGTCTTCGGTGTGAGCAACAACTTTGCCACGGAATTGTTGCGGTACTTGGCGGAGGACCTTCTTCCAGCAGGCAATAAGCTCCCAAACAGTCATTATGCTGCTGCAAAGTCAATTCGCAAATTGGGGCTTGAGTACAACAACATCCATGCATGCCCTGATGGTTGTGTACTATATGAAGGTGAACACGCGGACTTGCACACATGTCCAAAGTGTTCAAAATCCCGGTGGTTAGAGGGTACTGATTCTATCCCCTCAAAGGTGATCCGTCACTTCCCCCTTATACCCCGCTTGAAACGGATGTGGCGCTCACCAGAGATTGCTAGCATGTTGACGGGTCACACGAAGCATGTCAGCAAAGACGGCATCATGCGGTCTGTAGTTGACAGCCCCGCATAGAAACACATCAACACAGAGGACGTCTTCGACAACTTCGGAGCAGACACACAAAACATGCGTATGGCTTTAGCAACAGACGGTGTCAATCCTTTCAAGTTAAACAACACAAACTGGTCCACGTGGCCAGTGCTCATTTTGCTATACAATTTGGAGCCATGGTTTGTGACGAAGAAGTTCTTCATTTCGTTGTGCATATTGATCTCAGGGAAGCAATCACCAACTGCAACAAACATTGGCGTGTTCATTCGACCATTGTTGAATGAGTTGCATCAGCTCTGGCAAGGTGTCCCAGCACTTAATTTCATTCAGCCCATAGGGTCTCGACGCTTCAATCTCCGAGGTTTGCTCATGTGGACTATCTCAGATTTTCCGGCATATGGGCTCATCTTAGGTTTATGTTGTAAGGGATATAAGGGATGTCCTTCTTGCGGCCCAGAAACATATGCTAGATCTGCAAAGACAGGAGATCTGCGTCCAGATCGTACGACTCGTGGCTCCAAGATTGTGTTTGGGGGTACACGTCGTTATCTTCCCCGTCACCATCCATATCGACGAAACACGCGGTTCAATGGCAACCGCGAGACACGGACAGCGCCTACAATCATGTCAGGATTAGACGTCATTAGGTATGCTGCGTGGCGGCAGTCATACCTAGACCTTGGTGGCAGGGAAGGAGGCCCAAGTGACCCTGTGCATAGCACGGGCGTTAAGCGGCTAAGCGTGTTCTTTGAACTCCCTTATTGGCAGGTCAGTGGAGAATGAGTGCTCTACTTGAATGTTTTCCTAAGCACAACAACGTTGTTGCAGACAGTGTTTACATTGTCGCGTTTCCAGTAGATGTCTTTGTGGACATTAGGATGTCTCAGAGGACGTTTATTTTGACAAGCACTGATGATGTGCTCACTGTCGACACTGGTTGGCAACATGTAGTCCTTCTAATGACTTTGGATGTGGTTGCTAACAAATGAAGTGGGCATCTTAACAGCATCTAAAGATTCGACACGTCCTAGACGTCATGCACTGCAAGAAGAACCTATGCGAGAACATTCTAAAGACTCTCTTTGGAATGAATGATAGTCCTGGAAGTCGCCAAGATGTGGAGGACTTGAACATACGAGAAGAATTATGGTTGCAACCTCCACAAGGCCGAGGAGACGAGTACTACATGCCGCAAGCCCCATACATCTTGAAGCCCGAGGAGAAGCGAGAATTTGTGAACATAGTGTCCAGTATCCGCACTCCAACCAATTACTTGGGGGCAATTCACAAACGATTGGCGGATGGGAAATTGCAATACATGAAGACTCACGACTATCATGTCCTCATGCAACAGGTACGCTATTGATTTCTTCACATGTGGAAGTCTTGCTGGAGACAAGTTTGTAGACCAATTCTGTCAAGGACGTATTCCCAAACGTTGTCACGTTTACTGAAGGACATCCTACAGAACGTCCTTCTGTATGCCTACACAGTGCTGTTGAGTACGACATTGTAATGTTCCGGTAGACATGGTTGATGTTCCTGAGGACATATATAGCAGTAGGTGGCACACGTACGTAGGACTGCTAGGTTTCAATTGTTCCTACTTCTTTCCTTGTAACAATTTAACATGTGATGTTTCCAAGTTGTCCATCTTGTAGATACTCCTTGTGGCTGTCCGTAACTTGTTGGGCGAAGAGGTGCGCATAGCCATCATCAAGATGTGCCGAGTATTTCAGCGTATTTGTGAGAAAGAGGTACGAGCAGACAGCAGTGACGCGCTCATGCGAGATGTGATCATGGCATCCTGCGTGCTGGAGAAGGAGTTTCCTCCCACATTTTTAAATGTGATGACACATCTCCCCGTGCATCTCGTGGAGCAATTGTTCATATGTGGGCCACTCCATTGCAGGTGGATGTATCCAATTGAGAGGTACATGAAGACGCTGAAAGATTATGTTAGGACACAGGCACATCCAGAGGGAAGCATCGCAGAAGGGTATCGTCTGGAAGACACACTTGGCTTCTGCACAGAGTACATGAAGCGACATCGCGCAACAATACACCGTGTTTGGGACCCCGCTGAAGATGCCACCATGAATGACGAGATCTTGCGTGATAATGAAAACAGCAAGCGCAGATTGTCTGATGAGGTACGGGGCTATGCACATGCCTTCGTCATCGACAACGCTCCGTGCTTAGAACCATGGCGAGAGTGAGCCCCGAAACCTATCACCCACCCATCTAAGACGCCTTCAGAACCGTGTTCAGGGCAGTGATTCAGTGAAATTTGTAGACGTTTGCATGTCCCCTAAAATGTCTTTTATAACATCTCCCAAAACATCCTCTTGTTTTTTTTAAATTGGAATATGTCGATGCAGACGTCATTAGCAACAGCGCACAAGACTGTTAGATGTCCTCTTGGGCGTCAAATTTAACAAACATGTAGTTAGATGTGTTGTTTCTATTCATGCCGCCGTCTCATTGTTTGACAGCGGTGTCTTGTCTTGTTTACATGGAGTATATGGCTGCAAAGGGACGTCGCTGGGAGGAGCGTGAGGCATTTTGAGTACAGTCAAGACGCCATCGTCCTTCGAGACCAGTCTCGTATCCACCCGAGCTGTCAGATCTGCCTCGTTTTTCAGAATGGCTGAGAGCACGGGTGGCGGAAGCTCAAGCGGCCGGTGATGAACTGCAGGAAGACGTTGTACAGTACTCCTCCCCCCCAGAGAGGTATGCTACCCCCCATCGGCTACTCAAGGCATTTGGAATGCGCTTGTGCCCTCGCACAACAGAGGGAGGACTTGTCACTCGTGACTCGTGTGTAGTTGCAGCATATACGCAGCAACTTCGTTGGGGGATTCGCAACGCGAGGCCCATTGACCGCACCTCCGAGTATGTTGGGTATATCGAGGAGATTCTCAAATTGGATTACCGCAATCACTGCACCACAGTGCTGCTTTGTGATTGGGTTAAAGCCTCTCGTGATGCGCGCGTCCCCAGCGTTGAACGTGACAAGTACGGATTTAGCGTGGCGAACTTCAACCACATAGACGGCAGAGTGCACGCGGACTCTTTTGCGTTTCCGTTGCATTGTCAACAAGTCTTTTTTGTTGATGACCCCACGAGGCGCGGGTGGAAGGTAATTTGTCGTACAGACGTTAGGGGTCGCCGTACAGCAATACAACATCAACATCCAGTCGCCAACTTAGTTGCTGTGGGCAATGACGACGACTTTGAGGGGTTGCAGCCGCCCCTCATGGAGATAGAGCCAATTCGCCACGCTGCCCCCGTGGGAGGGTCCTACGTTACAGCCGCAACAGACACAAACGACGTTGCTGAAATTGAAGAGGATGAATGACTACTAAATCTCTAGTTGCTAACATTGCTTGCATTAGCAGTGTCCCGAACTACATGTGTATGTCCTTGTTTTATGTCATAGGAGACATTGGCGATGTCCGCAGCATCTTCAAAAACATCCTCTGCCGCATCTGAGATGTAACGGTTGTTTTTTGCTTGCATATACATAGGGACATACGCAAACGTCTCCAAGGATGTCCATAGGGATGTCTTAGACGACATCCTCTTGTTCCTCTGGGCCACGTTGAATCGGATGTTTGCGGTGACGCTTGCATGGACACAGTCTGTCATGTCAGGCTGTCTGACGTGGATTTTTCTGTGTTATTTACAAAAATCGCTGCATATTAAAGAATGTATGTTACGTTCATGGATCATTGATGTTTTTACTTTATAACATCATTTTTCTATATTTTTAAAACCCATTTTTGTCCAAACTTCATATTTTTGTCTAATTAACAACAATATTAAATTGATAATTACTAATTATTTTAAAAAATATATATTTTTCAGTTTGTAGTACATACTTTCAGTCTGAACATATCTCTATTCTAGAAAATGATTTTCAAAATTTTATTGAAACAATCATTTAATATGTCGTCATCAAATTCGTTTTAAAAACAAATCACACATGTCAAAAATTAGGATTTCACATTACAATGAACGTAATAATTCATTTTCCATTGTAAATTAATAATTATCGATTATTTTTAATAATCATGTGGACTATTCCATAATATTTAATCTCAGCATATTACATTTTCTATTTATAAAATCAATTCAAAGAAGTTCAGAGAAATAATCACACCATATTTGTAATATCTTGATATTAAAATTCAGTTTAAAAAATGAAGAACATAGATAAGAAATTCTAATACCACGATACAATGAACATAATTATAACCCTTTTTCTCATTGAAAACTGATATTTATCAACTATTTTTAATAATTATATTTTCAGATCATAATAATTACTCTCAATATATTACATTTTCCATATAAAATTTTAATTTAAAGAAATTCAGAAAAATAATCACACCACATTTATCATTTTATAATATAATAAGTTGCTTTAAAAACCAATCACATAGATCAAAAATATTGACATTATAATTAATTGAACGTAACAAGCCATTTGCCATCCCTAGTCATTTTCTAAATTTCATTTACAGAGAAAAAATAAAAACAAACCCTTTAATTCCTCTCGGCCTTTTTTGTGCACCCTTTGCTGACCCTGCCCTTCTTCTGGTTTTCTTCACTGCGGGCACGAAGTTACTTCACAATCCAGTAACTTTGCGCCCAGTTTACCATCCGTCAAAACGAGGATGTTGCTGACGTGGCTCTTTTGCGTCGACAAGGACGTCCTCTGCCATGTCTCCGTAGACGCGGACGTTAATGCAGACGTCTTCACGTTTTTAGGCTAGCGTGCCAGTGTCTAACAATGATTAACCGAGTTTATCTCAAAAAACTAGTCAACGTCCAAACGTTACCCAAGACATGAATGACAAACACAGAGACATGACAAAAACATAACTATGTTTTTCGAGAGCGTCACCTAAAACGCGGGATTCTTATAGTGATGTGTGTTCTTGATTAAACAATTGAATCAGAGATTGCACAAACTGTGGAAGCTGTTCAAGATTGGTCAGTGGAACTAGATCCTAGCCACAGAAGACGGGAGACTATGCAGTGCTACAGCAATCGGCGTTCCCCGTGGATAAAAACTCTTGTCATCTCCTCATTTCAACCAGTCCACCAGTTGCCAGATACCACTGCTGACAATGTGCTACAAACTACTGCGATGCCAATGGATCATCTTGACAGGGTCACTCCTTTTACTGTGATGCAGTTCTTTGCCTCGTCTTAGATCCAGTGACATTGTCTTGCACGGCCCAGCCAAAAACGTAGTGGAATCGTATGAGGGGGGTTTTTTATCAACCAATCTACCTTCCTCTTCTGGAAAAGACCAGAACGAAAAAGACGGGGATATAGAGATCCTTGATAGTATTTTCCCAGCTTGTCCTGATCATGCTACTACCAATGAGTTTGAGGCGCATGTTCCACTGACAGAGAATGGCCAAGATATGCAAACCTTGAAAGACGGCGAAACAACCCCAAGCAACAATCGGTCATCCTGGCCAGATGGAAGCCCAGCACCTCCTATTGACTTATGTGCACAGTGCATGGGCAGTTTTCATGAGAACGTCGCAGAAACCTCTCTTGAACCTCCGTCGTCACAATCAGCAGAACTCCTCAGGAGAGTCGATGATGTTACAGCTACTCCCTCTTTCGTACAGGCCTTGTTTGATAGACCTACAATATCCCCAACTCCTCCAAGGAACCTTTCCCTCTTTTTTGGTAATCCTTCTGGCCAGATGAGTGGTGAGGAGCTTAGCCGAAGGTGGTTGCAGTTCTGCGCCACTCCTCTTATTTTTTCAGAGGCCACCGCTGAAAAGAAAAAATCATGGAATGTTGAATCTGCTTTCGCTGAGCCCACATGTTCAGATGCCACAGCTGCAAAGAAAAAACTCCGGACGTGCTAAATGTGCTTTCACTGAGCCGACATGCTCAGATGCCACAACAAGTTCTCCAAGCGAGCAGGTGAGTATTTATTCCTGTAATTTTCTTTGAGTCTCATATGTACTAGGTTTCTAGAATTATAGTGCTTGTTGCTGGGTACAGCTTCGTTTTCTGCTGTAATCTTTGAAACACTACTGTTGGTACCGTTATCATGAATTACTTCCGAGCATTATCTATTGTTCAACTTTTGTACCAGTAAATGCGTGTTGAAATTCGGTGTTGAAATTCAACTAAGACTAGTTATTGAAGACTCTTTTTTTCTTTTTCTTTTTCAGCTTCTGATTAATTTCTTGGGAGACCGCAGGTGGTGAAGCTGGATCAAGCCTGCGAACTAGATCAAGCCTGCGAACTCCAAACCGCCTCCTTTGAGCTTCATCATCGGCTGGTGACAAGCAACCAGTCCCTAGTCCGCAGTCACCAGTGAATTGTCGGTGTCCATAACTCAATTTCGGCGCCCTCAGCTGGGGATGCATACGATTTCTTCGGCGTGCAGATTAATGTGCCGCTTCAGCAAGCAGCATGGCGACTGCTCTCTAATTAATGGTGCGCCTTGAGGTGGGCTATTCCTCCCCATCCTGCACTTATCTTCCTCGTCGCTCTGTGTGTCTCGGCTCCTATGCTCCTGCTGCGCGTCGTTGTCCTCTACGTTTCAGCAGTTTCTCCTGCTCACCCGTGGCCCGTCTTCTCTCACCCCGTGCGTGCTTCCTCTAGATTACAGAGCATTCCCCCATGGCTGACCCCAAATCCGGTGAAGTCGTGAATGAGGGCGAGATCTCCATCATCCGCGAACTGGACGACTGTAATGTGGTCTATTTTGCGGTGGATGTCCTCAGCGTGGTGGATCTGCACCGGCTGGTAAGAACCCATCACCCAGTTTCACTCGTTCAATGCTGATTCGGTTGTCTTCAATCTCCGTGCTGCCTTGTTGCCTTTTCCGTCTGCAGGAAATCCCCAAGTCATTCTCTGCGCGCAGCGGGTGGCCCGGCGTCTTGGATGTACTGCTGGTGATCTCATCCTCGCCGACGAAGGAGTGGCCCCTGCAGCTGAAACGAGTGGAGCCTAGATCCAAGCTGACCGCCATCAGCATCGGCGACTGCTATCGGGAATTCATCACCGACAATGACATCGCCATTGGAGACCTTCTGGTCTTCGAGGTTGTCGACCCGCAATGCCTCGTTGTCAGGATCAAACGCCACCGCCCCACAACTGCGAATGAGGCGAAGAAGATGGAGGACATTTCCGCACCCACAGATCCCCGCCCCCGCCGTGAACCTGCGAAGATCGCCCCCCCGTATGTGGAAATTCCCGCACCCTTGGAGGCCACCGGCAGCTCCGCTTGGCGTCGCGCTTCTTCCAACGGGCTGTGGGTGCCCCAATTTTGTAAGACCCTGCGAGTCTCACACGAAACCCGGGAAAGCGTTGCGTCTGGTAAGTGTTCCCCCTAACCCCCCCCCCCCCCCACCACCGTGAATCTCTTTCCTATTTTGCGTAATTTCTGCTTCCCCCAGTTCCCTTCCTCGTTCTCTCAAGAGGACTGCTCATCCCCCATCTACTAACACCCTGTTTCTAATCTCGCCATTGCAGGACGTCCCTACCCTGTACTGGCGCACCTACGGCACCGAGCAGTTTGAGGATCATTTCTTCACCCTCGCCGGCCCCATATCCGAAGGAGTAGTCAAGAGTGTCGTTCACCTGACCCCCAAGCAAAC
Source organism: Ceratodon purpureus (assembly GCA_014871385.1). Lineage (NCBI taxonomy): Eukaryota > Viridiplantae > Streptophyta > Bryopsida > Pseudoditrichales > Ditrichaceae > Ceratodon > Ceratodon purpureus. Next base: position 19,947,070 of record CM026426.1, on the reverse strand, counting down.
CTTCTGCTTTTTCACCTCTGGCTAGTACGATTTCTGCACTCGGAACAAGCTGAAGCTCGGATACACCTTGCTCTTTGCCAAAACCGGCCCGGCCACCTTCGAAGTCTCTAGGAAGACTCCAAGCAAATTTCTGTTTTTCTGACTTGTTTATTTTGGACAATGGCAAGAGTTTAGAATGCTAACCGTGTATGTCCATAGATAGTGCAGACCCCCTGCTCTAAACTTCAGCTTCCACTGATTCAGTGACGTTGCTCCGAACTTTCATGTTTTTTTCCAAAATTTGACATTCACCCGCCCCTTGGCTGTGCAAATTCATTTTTGTATCCTCGGGCTTGGACATGACAAAAGGCACGGTGGCTACTCAGAGATTTCTTGTAACGCTGGATTACAGTTACGGCCTTGCTCATTTCATTGTCTGGTTATCCTAGTAGACATTGCTCGCATTTCAGTTTTTCTCCTGTTGATGTCGTCTTCAGTCAATCCTGCTCCTTGTGCCCACTCCATTCTCTTCTTGTACAGCGCCTCCTCCATTTGTGATCACAGCCTCGGTTCCGCTTCAAGTGCTGTGCATTCAAGTGTTTTCGGCACCTTGCTGGGTGGTCTCAGGGATTCACAATGCAGGTGCTGTTGCCCCTGTTTTTTTTGATCCATTTTGCTTCTTTCCTACAGGTTTCCATCGTCGTCGGTTGGTGCTCCTTTTGTTGCCGCTCATTAGTGAGAGCGTGGGTTGCTCTCGCTGAAGCAGGGTGCCACCTAGCATCAGACTTCCTGATGGTCATGGTCGTTCCAGCATTTGCTCCTCGGTGCTCTTTGGTGCTTTGCACACAGCTCCCTCTGTTGACATGCAACTTCTGTTTCGTAGAGTTATGAGTCCATTTGTCATTTCGTTTTCTCCACCTTGGCTCTGTTGAATCTAATTTTGTAGTTGCTAGATGCCTAGTTAGGAATTCATGTTGAGTTTTCATGCTGAAACCTTCTTGTCGTTTCACTCGGAACTGATCGTTAGTGAACTGCCACTCACTGTCTGTCTGCTGAAGCCATTGGACACCTCGGCAGTTAGAAGCCCGTGTCCCAGGGCTTTCTCGTCCCCCCCCCCCCCCCCCCCTTGTCGCGTGGCTTCACCTCCTTCGCTCAGGATCCGAGGTAATCCCAACCGATTTTCTTGGGACCGGTTTACCAGATCACTTTCAACGGGTGTAACTTTCTACCATTAGTCACCCTAGAGCCAGATTCAGTTGCAGAGACTGTTGCAGTTGTATTCTGACATTGTTTTATTTCCCTTCTCCCATACGAATACCATTTTCACAAGGATTCAGACCCCCTCTCACTTATCAATTTCCCTAAAATTATAGGCACATCACATTCTAAATGTAATTCCACAGCTCTCTTACAGACTTCACAGTGAATGTAAACAAAAAATTAACCCTCCAAAAATGCCACCATAAACATCAAAAATTGCTGCTATATACAGAATTTGCCACAGAATACGGCATGTACAGCTCCTCCATTTTTTGGGCCAACATCCTAAAGGGGTTAACTTGATACCAGACAGCATGTGAGCAGTCTCGCAAAGGGAGTCAGGACCAAGCCTCCTGAAGAAGCATGATCGATATGAACATGGATGGAGGGCGAGTGAGTGACTGTTGGATGTAAGATGGGGCAAGATCAACTTGTAGAAAGCAAGGATCTGAGTGTTTCAAACAAATGCTTTGACACTCTTAAATTCAAGTCTATGTTTGTTTCTTTTCGCTAGGTCTGCATGTACAATACAGCATACCTATTTGTCTTCATACATGTGATGCTCTCCTTTATGCTTATCCCTTATGTTTTGATGGCACACCACCTTACCCACTGTAATTGACAGGTTCAACAATGGATTTGATGTTTTCAATCCAATGAATGGTGCATCGGCCTGTGAGAAACAAGTAGAGTCATTTTTGGTTTTAAAGATTACTTTTAGGATTAACTTCTTTAATCCCTAATTAGGTTAATTAGGTTAATAAAGTAGATGTTTCCTTCAAACATCCCTCCCTCAAGAAATGTTTCCTGTAGATGAGATTTTTCTAGAATTTTTTCAATGTACATTATAAATGCCATTAGTCATAATTTTTTAGAAATTTTCATATAAAGAAAGAAATTAGGACATCCAATAAAGGTGTCAAAGTAACACTACACTTCATTAAGTAACAACATTGCAAAAGAAATGAGGTCCTAGGAATGAGTTAGGGGTATCAAATTCAATACAATGGAAAAAAGACAAGTGAATATATATTTTGGGTGTAATAAACAAGTAACTTGAAAGAATAAGAAATGTAATGACATAGTTGAATAGCAAAAATTTGTAATTCAAGTGCAATATGATTTTGATTGTAGGTATTTTTTCAAAGAAATTTAAAACTTGACAGAATTTGTGATATACAGCACGGTAGTTTATAATTTAATTTTTGAATTTCAAACACTGTAGATAGATAAAAACTTCGGACCCCAAATAGGGCCGGCGTGAATACAGTGTCTGTTCGTATGGTTAATGAACCAATGCCCACTAGACAAAGGGCCACTAATACCAAACTACTCACCGCTTTCGGGAATAGACACTACAGTAACCGATAAGTAACTCGCTGGAACAAGGAAGAACTAGAAACTAGATCTAGAAAGCAAACATAAAGATAAACTAGTCAGTGGGGATGGGTTGGTTATTTTCCAGTCGACGTTTGTGGAGTAGGATAGAGGCGGCATGGTGTATAGCAATAGTGTTGATGTCTTTGAATGTGCGGGAAATGGGAGGTTTGGAATGTTGAATTTGGTGTGAAGAGAGGCCATGGAGGGGGCATGCGTGGTACCGCGGGCCCCTGCGGTGATGACAAGGAGGGGCTCAACTATCCATCCTCGAGAGATGATGTCATTGATGAGGGGTTGGTATTTGTGAATTTTGTTCGTGATGGATTGTTGTGAGAAGCGGTCGTTGGTGTATGTGAATTTGATGAATTGTATTGTTAAAGTAGGCGAAGGTTGAGAGGGGGGGGGTGTGTTGGTATGGAAGGCCTTTAATATAAAGTATGTCTGGTTTGAGTCGGGCATTGCAGGAGCAGCGACTGTTGAGGCAAGTGCAGGGTAGAAGCCAAGGAGGGACTGTATTGTCTGGTTTAGAGTTGTTGAATGTGCCAGCATTCATGAGAGTGTAAGAGCGGGAGGCTTTATTGGAGAGAAGGAGAGTGCGGAGTGCCCAGACCGCTTTGTTGTGGCGTTTGGTTCGGAGGGCATGTATATGGTGATGAGTGCATTTGAGGAGCACATGGAGCCAGGTGTCGGCGTCTGAGGAATGACATAGGGAGCAGGTGATGGAGGGGAATCTAGTGATACCAAAGAATAGTTGTTTACGGGCATTACCCATGTATTGACCAGTGCAGAATTTGAGGATGGTGGTTTTTTGGGAGTCAGTGATGGCGGGGTTGGTCCAGAAGTCATTGGAGAGGATATTGTCAAGGGAAGGGTTCATGGTCCATTTATAAATATTGGGGAAGCGGTGTGCTAAAGTTGCAAGGGTGGTGTTTTGGTCTTGTTTGGTAAGATAGGTGGAAAGACAACGGACAGGGCCTTTATCGGGTCTATGGCCCGGGCCTGGCCAGGAGTCTTTCTGGAAATAGAAAGGGGTAGTATGAGCAAAATGGTGCGGTTTGGAGGCAAATTTATAGAGTTTTTTGGTGCCACGTTTGGCGAGTTTATCTGCGTTTTCGTTGCCAAAGATGTTAATATGTGCTTTAACTTTGTAGAATGATGTTGGTTGGGTGCGAAGGAGGAGCATATCAACCATGGAGATGAGGATGGTTTGGTCAGGATGGTTTCTATGGAGAGTAGGATGTTGGATTTGGGTATTTAAGAGGTATAGACAGTTGAAGCAATCTGTGAATATATGTGCTGGTTCCTGAGGGGTGGTTGTAATGAGGATTTTGAGAGTTTGGTGGATGGCCATAAGTTCCGCTCGAAAACTAGTTTGTAAGCCTGGAAGGCGTTTTGATATACGAATGGCAGTGTTAGTGGCATGATATATACCGTAGCCAGCTTTTTCGCGGATCCAGAAGCCATCAGGGTGTTTTCTGGGAGGGATAAATGAGCCATCGGTGTAATAGTTGTATTGGGGTGGGTAGCGGAGTTGTGGGGTGGAGGAGAAGTTGGGAAAGGGAGGTGGGGGAGAGAGTGGGGGGGAGTAAGCTGGAGGATAGAGGAGTTTGGTCCATTTGTGGTTTTTGTTAGCAGAGGTGCGGGGCGGGGTGTGCGGGGCGGGTTGGGTGAAGGCGTGGGGGATGCCGAGGTTATTGATGATGTGTTGGAGAGGGTCAATTGAAGTAGGGATGTAGGAGGGGTGATGTTGATGGTGTACACAGAGTATACGAATGGCGAGGGATTCTGGGGAAGGTTTATGTGAAGTTGGGAGTGTGGGTTTGTCATAAGTAATAGTATCGGCAGCAAAGTGAGTAATGAGATCGGTGTCGGGGAAGGGGCCAAGATGGGGAGTAATGTTGTGGATCCAATGAGGGTCCGGGAGGGTGAGGATGGTGACAGAGAGGGGGTCAGCCTGTGCGGCTAGTCTGGCCCAGTGGAGTGCTTGGTGGGCAAGTTCTTTTGTAGGGGGGTGAGCATAACCAATGCCATGCCATTTATGTTGAAAAGCGGTGCCGACAATCATTGAGGATGTGGATTGTGGGGGTGGCGATAGTAATGTCTTTGTCGGGGTTGCGTTCACGTATGGATATGTTGACTTGAGGGAGGAAAGTAGCTGGGGGAATAAAACGAAGGTCTCGAGCCTAGGCTGGGGGGAAGTGTGATTGGAGGATGGTTTTGTAATGGTTATGTTGTTGGCTTGTATAGTAGGTAGTGAGGAGAGTGAGGTTGTGAGAGATGGTGTTGGGGAGGTTATAGGGGAAGAGTGTCCGTTGGGGCATCCATTTGGTGTAAGAGGGGGTGTTTGGAGAGAGCCATTGGCAGAGGAAAGAGGTGTAGGTTGTGGCCATGTGGAAGCGGTCAAGGATCTTATCGGTTTTGTGGGCGAGGATAGTAGAGATAGGGAATTGTAGGGGATTTTTGGGGATGTAGCGAGGTGGGGGGACGAGGGGAGGATGTGGGGGAGGTAGGGGAGGGTGGGAGGGATGGCGGTGGCAAGGTGTGAGTGTGTGGTTATCTGTGTTGAAGCGGGCGAGGAGCGTACGGGGTGGGGAGTGGGTGGAACAATGGGGCGGGCAGGCAGGGGGGCAGCTAGGGTAGCAGAAGAGTTGGGCAGCAATGTGTGAAGCACTCTTTTCGAGTTTGGACGGGGTGTGGTAGTAAAGTTTGAAGTCATCTGGAGACATGAGGGTGGTGCCATTGGGGAGAGTGAGGTGTTTGACTTCAGAGATGTTGTGTTGTAAGAGTTTATGTAGGAGTTTGAGAGAGAGGGTAGGGTGGAGGGTAGGGAGTTCAAGTCGGGCCTGGATTTGCCATTGGGTTTCAAGTTGAGTGGCATGGAGTTGGAAGTTTTCAAGGGTACTTTTGAGGTGGATGTGGCCAGTGGTCTTGAGAAGGTAGAGAGTACGTGTAATGGGTGATTGGAGACAATCTTGGGGTCTGATGCGAGGGATGTCTTTAGCTCCACCATAAATGGAGAGTATGCGTTGAGTAAGTCCTCTGTATATGATGCCTAATCGACCGGGGTCATTAAGTGCATTACGGAGTTGTTCACCAATACAACGTAAGTAGGCAGTAGTGAGGGAGAAGGCATTTAAGCCAAAGAAATGATGGGGAATCTGTATAATGGCGTTTGAGGTGCATTTTGGAAGGCCGCAGATTAGTTTTTGGATGCCTATGATTTTTTTGTCTAGTTTTTTGATGGTAGGAAGAGAGTAGGGGACGACATAGAAGCTATAGGAGAGGCCTGCTCGTATGACAGTATCCACCATGCTGATGCGTTCTTTAATTGTGGCTGGACTTTGAGCAAGTTGTTGGCATTGTGTGGTAAGTTTTGTCAGGGCAATGTGGGTTTGGAGTTTCCATTTTAAGGATGGAACGAGTTGTATACCAAGGTAGACATAGGGTTCGTGTTGATGTAGGATTGGTATGGGTTGGGAGCGGTAATTGATGTTATGAGTTTGAATGTGTTGTTTAAATTTGGTGGGGTTAGATTTGGTTTTGTTGGGGCAACCGGTGATGGCACATTTAGAGACTCCAAGATCCATGCCTGCCCAAGCACAGAAGCGATCAAGGCGGGTGAGTTGGAGTTGGAGGGAGGCTAGGTTGTCGGAAAGGGCAGCGAGGTCGTCAGCGTAGGCGGCAGAACTGATGGTGAGTTGGGATGTGCCAAAGGTGTAGCCATGGGGGCCGCAGTGGAGCCTTCGAAGCAGGGGTTCGAGGAAGACAATGAAGAGGTAAGGGCTCAGAGTGTCACCTTGAATGGTGCCACGCTGGATCGGGATGGGGTTGGTGCGGCCAAAGTGATCTCCAGTAATGATGGTATGGGAGTTAGCATAGATGTTACCAATTAAAGAGACAGAGTCAATGGGGTAGCCGAGGTCGGTGAGGATGGCAAGGAGTCGGGGGTGATCTAGTGAGCCAAAGGCGTTTTTGAAGTCTATGTAGAGGAGGTATATGTCGTGTTGGGTAAGTCTGGCATCTTCCAGGGCGGCAGTGAGGAGTTAAAGTTGGCGGAATGTGCTACGTTCCGCACGGAAGCCTTCTTGGCTATCATGGAGGATTTGGTGTTTTTCGCCATAGGCGGAGAGGAGCAGAGTAAGGGTGCTGGTGAAGAGTTTGTATATAGTGTTGGCGAGTGCGATGGGGCGGTGGTTAGGCAGTTGTGAGGGGTCACCGTTTTTGTAAAGTAGTATGGTGTTGCTGATCTTCCAGAGTTCTGGGATTTGTTTTTGTTTATAACAATGTGAGAAGAAGAGAAAGAGCAGTTTGTGAAAGCTTGCGGGCATGGTTTTAAGGATGAGGTTAGGGATTTTGTCGGGGCCGGGGGCTTTGTCTTTGGCAAGGTTTTTAAGGCAGAGATCATATGTGCCTTGGTCAAAGAGTTCGTGAAGAGGTTGGAGGGGGGTTCCACGTTTTTCAGTTACAAAGCCATCTAAGTCATGCCAGGGGTATTGTCGAACGCCACAATTGCAGTGAGGGGGGTAATCGGGTTGATAGTAGCATGTGGGGACCGTAGGGCGGTTGGAGATAGATTGTTGGTATGGATTTCATGAGCTATGTCGTCCGGGTTCGTGAGAAGGTTGTTTGTTAACCGGAGATTCCTCATCTCCCCTTCCCTCTTACCCTACAGTTATTTTCCCTTTTTACTCTCGCAGTTTCCCCTTGTAGTTTTCAGAACAGTCATCCAGTTATCTGGATGAACTCTGTCCAGCCGACTGGATGAACTCTATCCAGCCGACTGGATGAACACTGCTAGGTTTAAGAGGCAGGATTAGGGTTTTCAGTGATCATTCCATACTAGTGCAGTTAGAGTTAGAGGAGTTTGGGAGCCATTAGAGACTGCTGTACCATGATTTTGGGACTATTTTGACTCATTAATTGCAGTTTTGACTGTTTTCTCCACTTGTATTGTATGTTTCCAGCTTGTTATGAGTGGTTGGGATACTTGGATGTGTTGGGGTTTGTAGGGTTTTGATGGGTTTATAGAGACTAGGGTTTGGTTGGTAAATCCTCCCTCTATCATTGGCGACCATGCTTTAGTTCGGATCATGTGATCTCCTGCTTGCTGTAGGCTGTCCACACACTAGAGAAGTCCGAGAGTCAGTCATTCGACCTGTAGAGAGGCAGTAGTGACTGCTAGCAGTTTCGTAGGAGTGCTGAAATCACTGCCCTGTGAGTCCGAGGTGCTAAGCAGTCCCTGGTAGATGCTGAGAGCCATTGCAGTATTGCAGAGGGCAAGCACTAGTGCTAGAAAGCACACAGCCTAGCTAGAGATATCTGAATTCCACACACTGCTGTAGTAGAGAGGGATAGGGACAGTTTTGAGGTTCAGGTGTTTTCTGGGCAGAAAACAGTGGTACAGACAAAGTGGCAGTTCCAGTATGTGTTCAGAAGGACAGTAACAGCATATTCACCTTGCTTCAGGCTGTTTGTGCGCAGGTACTGTGAGCAGTTGAAGGAGAAGCAAATTCGCTGACACCCACCTTCTGAACTGAGGGCAGTTCCACAGCGAAAAAGGGGATAGAGGGTGATTCAGGTCACATTCGAACATGCACTGAAACAAAAGGGGGTGAAAGGTAAGTAACCCACAAAAATTTGTGTATTCAAAATTCAAAAAACACCAGATTCGAAGATTCAAAGATGTCTAAAAAACTGTTGAGCTTTTGAAATTTGAATTTGGGTACCTGAAATTGAGACCTGGGTCGGCTGCGGACCTCGGGTTGAGGACGTGGGTCGGTTTAGGCACCTTGTAAGAGGTGGGTTTAAAGGAATTTGGGAAAATTGATGGATGTGAAAACCTAGGCAGAAGGTCAATTTTTGACCCAGGACAGTCACAGTGGTAACTAAACACTATCACCCATAGACTGTAAATTCTAGAGGTTAATTCAGTGCGAAAAAGGGGATAGAAATAGGCAGACAGAACAGTTCTGAGTTACTTAGTCTTGTTCGGAACCCTGTACAACTGCGTGTTAGTATTGACCAGACCACACACCAAGTGTTGGGTCAGTGAGTGCTGATTGGCAGAGATAAAGACTGCCGAAGAGGCAGACCAAGAGTCATTGTCAACCGATTGAGAACAACCGACCAGGAGCATTCACTCTGACAAGCAGTAACGGCCAAGCAGGACTGAAAGCAAGAGAGACCAGTACAGAGACAGTCGCTTGATCACTACGGCCAGTGAAAGCCATGGAGGAGGGGGATATGAACGATTTCAAAGCTGAGAGACAGGCAATGGAGCGATATCGAAGATATATGCAACGTGAGGAACAAACTACTGAGCAGAAGCAAGCAGAAGGACAGAGCCGACTTAGCTCGCAGGGCAGTGCAGCCAAGCAAGTCGGTGAGCTGATTGACATGGAGGTGGAGAATGACCTCTCATCATCAGACAGGAGGACAAGAGAGAGCAGATTTGGAGAGGAAAGGCAGTCTGAAAAAGGGGATAGGCTGAGTCGCAAACCTGATCCAACCAACACTCCTTGGAAGTACCAAGATATGAAGAGAACAGCGTCTTTCAGAAGAGATTTTTCTGCTGCAGTGGACGACTACAATACTTTCCAGGAAGAAAGGCGTCAAACGCAGGAGGTCTTCGCGGAGCCAACACGGTGGCCGAGTACAGTTACCGGCATAGCCGACCTGGAGACGGAGCCGACCCGGCTATGTAGCCGACCTGTATCACCAGGACACTTGCCAAAGACCCCTGAGACGCTACCCGCTGCATTTCAGAACCTGCGGCAGAAGCTGGATGAAACTAGGAGTCGATCAGTTCAGGAGCAAGGACCCGTTCACCCCTCAGACAATCTTCATAACAGAAATGTTCATTTTCTGGATGAATTTCGACTACGGTCAGGATGGGAGCCGGAAGAGGAAGATCAGAGGGCACTAGAGGCCTTTGCAGCGGAGTTAATGGCAAGGAGGGAGAAAGTCAGGCAACACCAGGCCAGCCAGACTCAAAGCAGACAGGATCCAGGGAAATATCTCATGCAGTTAGAAGCTCTACAGCAAGGTGCACCCTCAGGAGTGGCTTCGCTGCAACATTGGCACACTGAACCACAGTGGACAGAGAAGAACCCAACACCGCAAGGGGATGATTTACATCGTCGTGTGGAAGAGGCTGTGCAAAGACTGGCGGCATAACAGTTGGCGGCTCAACAGCTAGCAGCACAGCAACTGATGGCCCAACCGAAGGAGCAAGAACGTCTAGAGCGTGAGAGACAGGAGTTGGTCCAATTGCAGGACCTGTGGGAGGGCCAACGGAGGAAACCAGACCAGGGGCGCACTGAGGGGACTATTCCAAAACCCCCCTACATATATACAGTGGCACCCGAAGCAACCGTAGGGAGGGGGATACCTAGCCCTTTGCCTGCAGCGAATTCTTTGACTGTCCATAAGCTGCCAGGATACGTGGATCATCTCACCGGGGATGTGTATCATTCGGCACAGCCGACCCAACCAGCTGGGTACTCTGGGAAAACTGTAGAGCCGACTTTTGGAGGGGCCATCCCTGGAGTTATACCTGAAGGGGTCCCTCCAGTCATACCATTGGCTCCCGCACCAGTCGGCTACAGTTCCACCGTTTTTCCAGGAGGTCCGTCTACTGTACCAACTGCCCCCCAGGTTCCAGTATCTTATCCAGTGACAGCGACATTTCCTCCGGTAGCACCAGTAGTACGGACAACCGACCTCAACTCAGCTCCGCCAAGGCCGCCTGTTAGTACCCAGAGGAAGCAGTTACCATATAGGGCCTACAAGGAGGGTAGTGACCCTGATGCCCACCTCAGATACTTTGACAAGTGTGTCTGGTTTAATGGCGAAACAGATGAGAAGGTCATCATTACTCTGTTTGGTACAACGCCGGTGGACAAGGCTCAGCGCTGGTTTGATGATTGGTTAGACCACCATCTCTACTGTACTTGGGAGGAGGCTAAGGAGGCATTCAAACTGCGATATAGGGAGCAGGATTCAGACGAGCAGGTCTATATGACATTGCGAACGTTCAAACAAGGAGAAGGAGAAAAGGTACAGGATTATTATGAACGCTTCATAAAGCTGGTAAATTGCCTGCAAACTGATGTGGGAGAGGGATTTAAATTGACATATTTCAGAGCTGGGTTACTGGACTACCTTAAGGTAACTACCAGCAGCTCTACAGCTACTACCCTGAATGAGCTTAAGGAGTTAGCAAGACGCTGTGAGACCAACTGCACTGACGCATCTGGTAAGAAGTTGTACTTCCAGACTAAGAAGACGGAGCCGACCAGTAGTCGTGCTAACACTGTCATTGCTCAGAAAGAAGGAGTTGACACCATTTTCAGAAGATACTGTACTGTGTGCAAAAAATTCGGGCATGATGATGCATACTGCTTTGTGAACCCAGCCAACCCAAACAATAGACTCTCGAAATCGGAAGGCCGGCCGACTACCAATACAGGGAGGCCAGTTTACAACAGACAAGGAGGTTATCAAGCAGGCGGTTCAGGGCGAAGTGATGCCTGTTTCCTCTGTTTAGGCACTGACCACCAGATGCAAAACTGCCCACATAAATTGGATTTTCAGCGATTCATGGCTGCTAAGAAACAAGGAACGAATATTGTAGGGGTTAACAGTGTAGAGTTACAGGAATTGGACGACCCAGAGGTGGCCACAATTTTGACCAGGGCTGCCAGGGAGAGGGCTGGGCTCCCTCTAGAGGATAAGGAGCTCAAGGAACCTGAATCGAGGCAACCCAAGACTCAAGCAGAGTGGGAGAAGGAGGAGCGCCTTCGAAAGGAGTTTATAGCCTTCACAGAAGATATCAACAAGGAAAATGAGGAGGCTAGACGTGCTGAGGAAGAGGACCAGAAGGCAAAAACAGCCGACCCTGAAGCCACGACTCAAGAGGGGCCGGTTTTGGGAGGAGATTGGGCAGGGTTCCCTGACTCGGATTGCTTACAAACAGCACCAAAGAAAGCTGTAGAAGAGGAGGTGAAGAGTACAGCTAACCCACAGCCAGAGGCCCTGGTAAAAACAGTCAGTAGGCAGATATTACAGACACCCATCACGGTATCATTGGGAGAGCTGCTGGAAGTAGCTCCTAACCTGACAGAGTATGTGAGAGCTAAGGTGTTTCCTGACATCCGAACGCCTTCAAAGCCCATGGCTGGCTCTGCCCCATCCACAGAGAGTTACAAAGACTCATTGTCGGCTACCTTGCCAACCCAGCAACGGAGCTCGGGAAGTACACAGGTAAATCCTAGCCTCGTTGTTGGGGCAGTGGATATTGACAGGGGTCTACCGGTGATCTCTGTGCAGGTGGGCAAATTAACATTGGAGAATGTTCTGCTGGATGGAGGCTCAGGAGTAAATCTCATCACGGAGGAAGAACGAATCAGATTGGGACTCAAGGAGCCATCACCTGCCCCCTATAGATTACGCATGGAAGACCAGGCAGTGGTGGAGCCAGTGGGCCTGATTAGGAATGTCCGGATTCACATTCACGGCATTCCGTACAACATTAGTCTCACAGTCATCCGCAATAAGGAGGTCAACGAAGCCTATAGCATGCTACTGGGCCGACCTTGGCTTATAGATGCTAAAGCAACCCATGACTGAGGGAACAAAGTAGTGACGATTTGAGGGAATGGTACAGTGAAAACCATATCCATCAACCAGAGACAAGGACCCTTGCCCAAGCTACCAGAAGTACTGGTATGTTACAACCTAGCTGAAGGTTTGATCGATGAGGAAGAGGATTGATTCTTATAGTCAGAAGAAGATATATTTGCAGTCGGCACCATCACCCTGCCAGAGTCCTTGCGCGTCCCACTACATGACGGAGCCGACCTGCATCAACCGGACCTTCGCAAGGCCGACTTTGACGCAGCCGACTTACGAGCCGACTTGGACATCGCCGCCTCAGCGAAGGCACCTTATCCTACCCAGGATTCTGCAACATATCCAGAGAATTTCTATACCTTTACAGAGGGAGAGGTGCTGGTTGATGAGACTCCAGTACGGGAAAAGTTAACGGAGATGAAGGTGGCAGCATGGAATTTAACTAGGGAGGAACAGCTGCGGAAGATTAATGTCGGCACTGAGGAAGATCCCAAGATTTTGAAGATTGGCAGTCACCTAGAGCCAGCTTTAGCCAAAGCAGCGGAGGATCTCTTACGAGAGTATACAGATGTGTTTGCCTGGACCTACAAAGATCTAAAGGGTATCCCTCCCTCAGTAGCCCAGCATCGCATTGTATTGGAGAAGGATGTTCCTCCCAGTCATCAAGCTAGATACCGGATGAACCCCAACTATGCCAGCATTGTCAAACAGGACATCGACAAACTCCTGGCAGCAGGGTTCATTGTACCAGTCGAGGAGGCGACTTGGCTCTCACCTATTGTTGTTATCCTGAAAAAAAATGGTCAATTACGCATTTGTATTGATTATCGAAAATTAAATGCTGCTACCAGGAAGGATCCTTACCCCCTGCCGTTTACTGAAGAGGTCTTAGATGCTGTGGCAGGTTACGAAATGTACACTTTCCTCGATGGTAGGTCGGGCTATTACCAGATTTCCATTGCCCCAGAGGACAGGCACAAGACAGCCTTCATTACAGAGTGGGGTGCTTTCGTATGGGTAGTCATGCCTTTTGGCTTGACTAATGCACCACCGACCTACCAGAGGGCTGTGAACAAGGCGTTCAAGGAATACCTGGGGCTCTTCATGAAGTTGTTCTTAGATGACTTCACCGTTTACAGTGACATAGCCGACCATCTGCTTAAGCTGCGACTGTGTTTTGAAAAATGCAGGGAATATGGTATCAGCTTGAATCCCGAAAAGTGTGCTTTTCTGGTAGCTTCTGGTATCATTTTGGGGCATGTTGTTTCTAAGGCAGGCAAGATGCCAGACCCTAAGAAGATCCAGGTCATCCAGGATATGCCTCGACCTCAACATGCAACCGACGTCCAGATCTTCAACGGTTTTGCGCAGTTCAATCGAATCTACATCAAATTCTATGCTCACATCATGGAACCCATCACTAGGCTGATGAGGACGACTGAAGAGTTCAAGTGGGTTGAGAAGTGCGAAGCTGCGTGGGCAGACATTAAGGACAGATATACCAATGCACCGATTTTGGTTGCCCTGAGGTGGGATCTGGAGTTCCACGTTCACACCGATGCTTCAGACATCGCAGTGGGAGCCATGGTGGCTCAGAATGAAAATGGGAAGTGCGATCAACCTATCTCTTATGCATCTCGATTGTTGAATTCTGCTGAGAAGAATTATACCACAACGGAGAAAGAAGCTCTAGCTATGGTGTATGCTTTAAATAAATATCGCCATTACCTTTTGGGCAACAAGCTAGTCTTTTATGTGGACCACATGGCCCTTGTATATCTGGTTAACAAGCCCCAAGTGTCGTGGCGGATTGCACGTTGGCTACTACTTTTCCAGGAATATGATTTCACAGTGGTGTACAAGCCCGGTAAGACGCATGGCGCTGCCGACTTGCTGAGCCGACTTCCGAATGGCGAGGCGCCAACAGGAGTTCCAGACCAGCTTCCAAACGCAGGATTGTTTTATGTCAAGCCAGAGTGGCTCCAAGACGTCATGGATTACTTCCGCACAGGTGAACCTACTGCTACCATGACCAAGGATGAGAAGCGGAGATTAACCCTGAAGGCATTACCATACACTCTGATTCAGGATGTGCTGTACAAGAAGGGACAAGACCTAGTACTACGCAGGGTTCTCGACCCTGTACAGGCTGAGACAGTGATGAGGGAGATGCATGACGGCTGCGCAGGATGGCACTTTTCACAAGATATCACATCCAGAAAGATCCTAGATGCGGGTTACTGGTGGCCGACAATGCACAAGGATGTGTCTGAATACTGCAGGGCATGTGACAAGTGCCAGCGGGTCGGCGGCTTAGCCAACACTGGTCCGGCTCAGTTGGTCACTAGCCTACCTGCAGAGCCCTTCATGAAATGGGGTCTAGACTTTGTAGGCCTCATCAAGCCAGCAGCAACTCGGACCGGCAATAAGTACATTTTGGTAGCAACCGACTATGCCACCAAATGGGTGGAAGCGAAGGCCCTGCGCACTAATACTGCAGCAGTGACTGCCAAGTTTTTGTACGAACAGATTTTGACCCGTTATGGCTGTCCGCTGACTTTAATCAGTGACCAAGGTACTCATTTTATCAATGAGGCTATTGAGTACTTGGTGCAGCACTTTTTACTGCAACATCGCTCCTCGACTACCTATTATCCTCAAGGGAATGGACAGGCCGAGTCGACCAACAAGGTGTTAGGTCGGCTGCTGACCAAACTGGTTAATGACAACAGAACCGACTGGGATGAGCATTTGCCCACTGCCCTATTATCTTATAGGACTGCTTTTAAGGTCTCTACTAGGTACACACCTTTCCAGTTGGTTTACGGACTCCATCCATTGATGCCTACAGAGTATACGGTCCCTACACGCAGGACAGACGACAGCATCGATTTTACCCTTACACGAGTACTGCAGGCACGCACAGCCGACTTGGAACAGTTGGACAGTCACGGGCTTGCCGCGCAGGAGGAGGCGGGTAGTCCGCAGTGGAATAGGGCTCTATGGAGCCAACAGCATTACAGGCAGAAGGATTTCCAGGTGGGAGACCACGTCCTTTGGTACCCCAAGGGGGAGAAGGAGTATGCCGGGAAATTCAAGTGTCGCTGGTTTGGTCCGTATCGGGTTAAGTATAGGCTCTTCAACAACACGGCATTACTGGTAACAGAGGCGCATTTTGAACCTGACCCTATCATCGTCAACATAAATAAGCTCAAACCCTTCCGTTTTTACTTTGCTGACCAATTAGTTACTGTCAGCCCTAAACATCGACCACTAGGAGTTCCTCCCAGCACTCCGGAGTCTTCACCTGACGTAACAGCAGACCCTGCACGGCCTTTAAATGAGCCGAATGCGGGTGGCAGCCCCCCTCTTCATTCTGCTACTCCAGCCCTTCCTGCTCAGGAAATGGTGAGCTCCCCCAACTCGCCCAAAGGGACTCTTGACGTTAGGCAGCCAAGACCCTTACCCAACAGTCTACCTTATTCAGAGGCAGCTATGACTCCGGATACCCCAATCTTTAATGTCGCATGCTGTTTTGTTGAATCAATCCCTGAGGACGCAGCCATCAAACCACATACCAGACGGGCCCCTCCTAGGCCCCCCTCTCTCCCCTATAGTCTTCCAGGCAGCGATAGCTGCCCAACCGAGGCCGATCGAGTAGCCCCTACTCTCCTCGAAGTCGGGTTAGGGTTAGTATACCCTCCCCCTCCCTCAGCCCACCCTCCTTCTTTCTCTCCTCCCTCGATAACTCGGGACTGGTTACACCCCGCTCTTGGTCGACAACTGAGCAGTGCGAGCTCTCCTTCCGGAGCTGCTTCGTTGGATCTTCTTTCCTCGCCCTCTTCCTGTACCCCCTCATCGCTCTTACAGGGCCAATCTTCCTTGCCTTGCCCTGGTTCTTTGGATTGCCCCCTTAGGGTTTCTGTTGACGGGTTCCCACCAACGACGGCTCGCGACGCCATTGACGACACCGCAGCTCTTTCTGTGGACACCGCAATTGGTTACAGCCCCTCGCCTGCACCAAGGCGGAGTTCTTCCTCCGACCCCAGGGTTCGAGCAACGTCGGTCACCAGCCTCGGAGCCGCCCGGCAGTCACCAACCTCACGGGCACGAGCGGCGCCGCCTCCCTTCTCCAACTCCGACGCCGGCATCAACTCCCGTTTCCAGACAGGTCGCCCCCCCTTTGATCATCCTTGCGTTGTTCCTATTTTACCGTCTTCACATGTTGGGTGCCGACTGTCGCCTCAAAACCTCCTTGTTTTGTTAGAGCCGCTTTCTAGGGTTAAGGTAGAGGTTTGTGAAACTGCACCAGTCAGTTTTTCTTCTCAGTCCTTACCTCTCTCAAGTTCTCCTCCCTCCTCCCCCTCCTTCTGCCATTTCTTGTCCCCTTCACCTTCTAGGTTACCTCAGTCGGCACAGGCGGCTCAGCCTCCACTACCTGCGAGGGAACTCTGCGCCATTAACTTCCAGGTTCCTCGAGAGGATCCGCCCCGCGAGTCCAGAACCAGCAGCGATTCGGATGGGAAGGAATTTCCGATCCACTGCTCTCAAGGTTTGCGCCGACTGCCCACCTCGTTCCACCGCCATACCGACTGGGAGAGTAGCCGCCCCTCTCGCTATCTTCACCGACGTCGTTGCGAGAGGTTTGCAACGTTGGAGCGCTACTTTTGGAGAGGCGTGTTACAACCTGCCCCCGAACCGGAGTCCATGGACGAAGCCGGACCCAGTGGCCAATTGCCAACCCTACCTCCGAACGCCATGGAGTGTGCGATACAACCCTCCCCAACCGGGGACGTTGCTGAGGCTCTAGACACCGCGGCTCCTCATCCAGCAGACCCCCAGTCGACACCGACTTCTCAGCGCCGGGGCACTAAACGCAAGATCACCCCTGTAGATAGCCGACTGCCGAAGCGAATCTGCGTTCCCAGGAAGCCTCACCGTCGCTGGAATGTAGTCTTCGAGCCTTTCACTCACTGGGATTTTGGGACAGGGGCAGAAGATGATGAATGGGCGGGCCTCACCAGCCTTGATGTGTTTTACCATTTCAGGTGGCCTGTACCCCGAAAGGAGCTCATCCTCGATTTTCTCGAAGGATTTGATGCCTCTCCGCCTGTTAAGAGCAATCGCCGTGGCTCATCGGATTCCGGGGACACCATTAGGTCCATGGTCAGGGGCAAACCTGTGGAGATCACACCGTTTGTGATCCGCGAAGCCTTAAGTTTTGAGTCGGGAGCCAACCTGGTGGGCCAACGCTATCCGCCCGGCTTCCATCGCAACTTTGTCAAGTACGGCTTAACAGCCGACAAGCACATCCATGACGGCAACCGCACCTCTGCACTGTCTCCAGAGTACCAGATTCGGGCCCAAGCACTAGGCGATGCGATCGGCTTCAAACAGCGACTTCTATTTGTCAGCAACGATCTTTTGGAGCATATTTTTGCGGCTGAGGAGGCAGGAGGACGGCAAGAGCGATTCGACTGGTCTCATTATGTCTTAGCCAACCTTCGCCGCCATCTTCTGTACATTCACTCGGAGGCCCTGGGTAAGCGCCGGTTGAGGGGCGCTTCTGTTATTGATGCAGTGCTATCGTGTTGGTTCCCTGATCGGGAAGAGGTTGTGGAGCCCGTCCCACAGGCGTCCAGCGTGGACACTATGGACGGTAGTCACGAAGGTACACCTCAATCTGACCCACCCATTCAACCACATGTCGGTCCCCACCTCCGTGCCAGAGCCAGTGGCGACCGGTTTCCAGGCTCCATCAGTGCTTCCGAACCACCCGCTGAACCAGTCTCCATGGGAAACTCTCAGGAGGGCTCCTCCGATGTGGGCCGCCGTCGTCGTCGGTTAGTAAGGGACGGCAAGCGCGTTTGCCAGCCAGACTTTGCCTCCGAGACGCCCCCGGCTCACCAACAGCCAACCGACCTGGCCTCTCCTAGCTGTCGATACCCCTTACAATCTCGGCCACTGACTCGGAACCAGCCGACTCGGTTGACAGAACCGAAGGACACCGTGAGTCGGCCCGTCGCCCCTGTTCTTCGACTGTCTAGTGACACTAGCGAGTCTTCAGGTGGGACCCTTGGAGAACAGGTCCCTACACTACAACCGACTTGGGATCCCTCCTCACCCAGATCTCTTCACCATCAAGAGGAGCATCCAGAAGTACCCGCTGACAGCACGGCCACCTTTCACAGAGACGGGACCATTGTGGTCTGGCGGCCACTCCTAGCTTTCATGGCTTGGGCATTCGAGTCTCTCCCTGAGATACAGCCACTCGAGGCTCCAACTGCGCCTATGTGCACTTCGCCTCCCGACGCCAACCCTCCTGGCAACACAATGGCAGCTCACACTCCCTCGGGATCAGCCCACCGACCTCAACGTGGCTCGACGGCACCCGCCGCCGGTGCGAACCCATCGATCAGCACCCACTCAGCCGCGCACCACACCCGACCAGACCGTCTTCCATCGGAGGGGCCTTCCGGTGGACCTCCCGATGACTCAAACGGCCCCTCCTTCCTCGGCTCTCCTGACCCAACCTCCGACTATCGACTCTTGATGAACAATCTCCAGGCCTTAGCCACGGTCCTGGTCAGGACGAAGACTGCCGCCAGACAGTTGGAGGCCACTCGACAGCAAGCCGCGTCCTCCGTGGAGACATTGTCAGCAACAGTGCATGACCTCACGGCTCAGGTCGCCTCCATCGCCACTACGCTGCGGGCTACAGCGGTTGCTCGTGACCAGTTGATCCAAGATAATACCGCCCTCCAGACCACAGTCCAGTCCCTGCAAGCCCAGTTAGCGACGGCCACTGCTCAATCATCTCGCCCTGATCCCTCCCTTCGGAGACTAGAACTGGAGTATGCCCTGAGTGCTCGCCTGCAGCAAGCCAACCGACTGCTGTTAGAGAACCAACAGCTCACCTTGGAGCTAGCCGCCAGAACCACACCGACTCGAGACTTAAGCCGCGCCGTCCGAGACTACGCAGCGACGAAGCAGCGCGATTTAGAGGCTGCACTCGAGTCTTACCGAGCCGACTTCGACCGCCAACAACGTTGGCTACGACGTTTTGAGGAGCGCGACCCTGATTTCGAGCCATGGCTACTGGATGACGAGGCCCCATCGTTACTCGAGACCACTCCGACAGCCGACTGACTAGGCCTACCGCATCCTATAACCACAGGATTTCAACTGCTAAATAGTCGGCTTAGGCTTTACACATTGTTTTTGCGTTTTCTTTTTGCCACACATTTGGTTTAGGGAGTTCCTGCCGTTCCTTTTGTTCCGGTCCTACCCTATGTTCTGAGGACAGAACTGCCGGAAAAAGGGGATAATGTTAACCGGAGATTCCTCATCTCCCCTTCCCTCTTACCCTACAGTTATTTTCCTTTTTTACTCTCGCAGTTTCCCCTTGTAGTTTTCAGAATAGTCATCCAGTTATCTGGATGAACTCTGTCCAGCCGACTGGATGAACTCTATCCAGCCGACTGGATGAACACTGCTAGGTTTAAGAGGCAGGATTAGGGTTTTCAGTGATCATTCCATACTAGTGCAGTTAGAGTTAGAGGAGTTTGGGAGCCATTAGAGACTGCTGTACCATGATTTTGGGACTATTTTGACTCATTAATTGCAGTTTTGACTGTTTTCTCCACTTGTATTGTATGTTTCCAGCTTGTTATGAGTGGTTGGGATACTTGGATGTGTTGGGGTTTGTAGGGTTTTGATGGGTTTATAGAGACTAGGGTTTGGTTGGTAAATCCTCCCTCTATCATTGTTGTTACGGTCGGTGAGGCAGTCAAGGGGTGGGGATTTTTGGTTCTTAAAAACCTTTTTGTTGATCTTTTTGGGGCTTTTGTCGTAGAGTAAGCGGTATTTGGAGATGGTGGTTTTGACACAAGTTTGGGTGTATTTGGTGTTGATTTGGCGGGCTTGGGCTTTAGCGGTTTTGGCAAGTGCAGCGAGGATGAGGAGCCAGTTTTGCGAGGGAGTAGGAGGGCTAGGGGGGGGAAGGGATGGGAGGAGATTGGTGAGACCGGATTTTGTCAATGATGGGGTGAGTGTACCAGTCAGGGTTGTTGTTGACGATGTATATGGTTTTGCGAAGAAGGTGGTATGAGGAGAGGTGTTTTTTCCATTGTTTTTGGAGCTTGCGTGGGAGGAAACCACCTTGTTGGGTGGTTTGGGCGGTGAGGGAAGGGAGGGGTGGGGCAGCGCAGGTTTGGTAAAGTTTGTCGGAGAGTTGGTGGGTGATTGTGTCGAGGGTATGGCAGGCGGTTTGCCATTGTTGTGGGTCAAGAGTGGTGAGTGTGAGAAGGGAGGTGAGATCGTGGATGTGGTGGGCATTTTCTTCGTAGAAGAGAGTGGTGAATTGTTCGAGGTTGGAGGCGGAGATTGGGTTGAGGGGTCTAGGATGGGGGTCGGATTTAGGTGGGCAAGGGCGGGCGATTAGGGTGTTGGGGGGGGCAGAGAGGGTGACAGGGGAGTGGTCTGAGTTAAGGATGTGTTCATGGTTAACTGTTGAGGTGTAGGAAGGGTTGTGAGGGGTGTGGAAATAGTAGCCGTCGATGAGGCTGGTGTGGCTATAGTCAAGGCCACCTTGACGAGAGAAAGGGCTGTCAACGGGGATGTATGCGAGGTGGATGGAATCAATAAAGTCGCGCCAGGCATAGTCCTCGAGTTGTGGGGGGGGTAGTGAGTGTGGCGTGCTGTCGTCCGATGAGGGCAATGTCGCGGTTAAAATCACTGCAAAGAATGTAAGAGTGGTTAGGGTGGATGGTGATTTCGTGGCGAATGGTGTTTTGAAGAAGGGGGAGGAGTGGAGTGTCGTCGGGGTGGGAAGGCATGTATATGTTGAAGAGTAGCCAAGGTTGGAGGGGGTGGTTTTTGATGTGGATAATTTGGAGGTAGGGGGAGATGGAGGCTGGAGTAGGGATTTTAGTGACGTTGGCTGGGAAGGCATAGTTTTGGTGTACGAGGGTGAGGAGCCCTCCGCGGGTTGGTTTGTAGGGCATGCGTTGTTGGACACAGCGGGTAAGGGCGTGGGTGTTATTGAAGATGAGTTTGTATTGGGGGAAAAGGTTTTGGATATATTTGGTGGATTTGGTGGCAGTGAGTTTAGTTTCTTGAATGGTGATAATGGCAGGGGGATGGTCGGAAGCTGTGAGGAGATGGTGGAGGGTAGGGAGGGCAGTGTTGAGGGAGGAGGCGTTCCAGGTGAGGAGATGGGTGGGAAGGCTAGTGTGCGGGGTTGGGGCGGGGGTCTGGTGCGGGGGGGGGGGGGGGGGGGGGGGGGGGTTAAAGGGGGTGGGTGGGAGTAAGCAGGAAGCGGAGCTTTGCATTTGAGTGCCTCCTGTAGGAGTTCGAGGGGCAAATATGGGAATCGGAGGGTGAGATCATGAAGGGATGGTGGGTCTAGTTGTTGGTTGATAAAGTGATAGAGGTCTTTGTTGATGGAGGGGGGGGGGGAGTGTGGAAGTGGGGATTAGTTTGGTGGAAGTGTGTGTAAGGATGGGGGGTGGGGATGTGGCGTTCTAGAGGGTTGGTTAGTTGAGTCATTCTGTGGAGTAGGGTTGTGGTCCAGTCAGGGGCTGGGGTGAGGATGAAGTGGGAATCACAGAGGTGGGGGGAAGGACTAACGGTGGTAATAAGAGCATAGAGGATGTGGGAGGGAGGGTGGTGGTGACGTTGGAGAATGTAGTGGGAGAGGTGTGGAAAGTTAGTCGTAGCGTCGTTGTGGCTGGGATGGGTGGGGCAGAGGAGAGGGGCGAACTGGCGGGCAAGGTGTTCGTATTCAGGATGGAATTTGATTGTATTGGGGATGAAGTAGAGGTGGCAGCGGTTTTTGTGAGAGGGAGGGTGGTTGGCAAGAAGATCGGGCATGGGCCCAGGGTTTAGTTCGATGTCTCCACAAAGGATAAGGAGTTGTAGGTGGTGTGGAGTATAAAAGTGAAGTGTTTGGGGTTTGGGGCGGCAGTGATGGAGGTGAGAGAATGAGGCGAAGGTGAGGTGGAAGGAGTGGAATGGGGGAAACAAGAGAGGGGAGAACGAGGGGTGCGGGGGAGGGGGAGGAGGAGGGGGAGGTGAGGGAGGAGAGGAAGGAGTGTGGGAGTGCGTAGGAGAGGGGTGGGTAGAGCCATGGTGTTGAAAGTGGGAGAAACAAGTGGGGATAGGGGGGAGAAATGTTTGTGTGGACTCAGCCGGTAGGCCGAGTCCATTGTTTGGTGGTAATGTGTGTAGAGGGGGGAAAGCGAAATGAAAAAGAAGAGAGTGTAGAAGAGATCTAGGAGGGAAGGAAGAAAGAGAAGAGGTGGAGAGATAATCGGAGAACAAGGGGGGAGTTGGGGGGCAAAGGAGGGGTGGGGGAGGGAAGAGGTGTGGTGGAGGGGGATAGATACCCGGGTGGAGGGAACCGAGGTGGGGGGAGGGGGCCGGGTATGGGTGCAATGGGTGGGGCGGGTATGAGGGTGGGCTGGGGTCGGGTATATGTGCTGGGGTGAGGGTAGTAGACGGGTCCGGAGAGGTTCCGGGGATCGAGTGGGTGTGATAGGGCAGGCCGGGTATGGGGTGGGGGAAGATGTCGGTGGGAGGCGGGCCAGTGTGCGGAGGAGGAGAGTGAGGTTTGTCGGAACGAAGGAGGTGGAGGTGAGGAGATCGGGTGGGGGGAGTTTGGCGGTGGGGTTGATCGGGAGGGGCAGGAGGCAGCGGGAGCTGGAACAGAGAGAGGTGGAGAGGGGGAGATGGGGCAATTGGGGGCGAGAGGTGGGCTGCGGCAGAGGAGGCGTGGTGGGAGTAGGGGCGGTGGGCGAGTGCAAGGTTATGCAGAGCGACGATGGGCGATCGGGTGGGGGCAGGAAGTTATGATTGTGGCGAGAGGAGGGCAGAGAAAGGCGGGCATGGAGTGCGGGGGCGGGAATATGTATGTATGTAGCTTGCGGTGACGAGGGCAAGGGTATAGGGGTTTGTGTGGGTGGGGGGAAGGAAGAGGGGGGCGGGGGTTTTGCAGGCGACGCTGGGAGGGGTGGTAGTGTTGTGGCGCGGGGTGGGGGAGTAGTGGTGGGGATATGGTGGCGAGGAGTCCAGGGTAGGGGTTGCGGGGGGGGGAGGGTTTGGGGTGGATGTAGGGGGAGCGAGGGGCGTGGTCTGTGAAGGGAAGCAGTAGGGGAAGGGAAGAATTTTGCCGGAGGGAAGGGAGAGGGATGGGCCGGAGGGAAAAGAGGTGTGGACGAGTTGTAGGGATGGAGGAGTAATGGCGGGGGGTTGTGAGATGATGGTGCAGTAGGGTTCGCCGGCGGGCAAAGCATGGAAGAGAGGATCGGGTCGTGGATGCGCAATGGAGGGGGCGATGGCGAGAGCAGTGGGGAGGTTGGCGGGTGGAGAAAAGAGGTATGTGGGCCGTGTGAGTTGATGGAAAAATTGGTTTAGGGGGGGAGTAGAAGGGTGTGTGGTGGAGGGAAGGGGGGAAGGGGGGGAGGGATTGTTCCAGGTCTGATGCGTGGGGTTTGGGGAGTGCTGCCGTGCTGAGATTGAGCGGGGGCTTGGGGTGTGGGGGGATGAGCGAGGTGGGGGATGTGGGGGGCCGTGGGTGACGGGGAGGGTAATGGGTTTCGAGGGGGCTATGTGAGGAAGGGCGGGGGGGAGGTTTGCCAGAGAGGAGGGAGCGAGGGGAAGTGAGAGCTTGGGTTGGGGAGGTCAAGGGAATATGGAGGGAAGGAGGAGTAGGCGTGGAGCAGAATGGAGAACAATTTTTTTTAAAAAGAGCACAGGTCCGGAGACGTGCTGGGGTACATTGTCATGCTCTAATGTGGTGTGATTCATGGCAGGGGGGGAAGGGAGGAGCCGAGGGGGTGCGCTGGAGTGTGGAGAGGCCCAGCGAGAAGAGCAGAGGATATTCCACTCATATGCTTCGAGTAATCACTCGAAGCAGTTGTGAGGAGCTGCAGTTGCTGCAGGAGGTGCGCGTGCTGGGAGGTCTGCTGGGCGGCCGCAGCTTGCACTGTTAGAGACGTGTGCTCTGTGATTTCGGACTGCAAGGAGGTAAGGCGGTGCTGTAGGCCGTCAACCCCAGCCTGCAGCGAGTCCCGGAGCTGAGAAAGAGAAGGGTCCTTGAGTGCAGTTATTGCTTCTTGGATGATCTCGCGTGTGGGTCGGCTGTCGTGAGTGCGAGGATTAGTGGCCGGAGAAGATCCTGCAAGACTCCGATGGTGGGGGGTGAAGTCCACTAACTTCCCCAAGAGAGGGACTGCGCGTCCGGAGCACCATGCTGTGTAAACAGCGCTGTTCAAGCATCTTATGGTGGCCGCACCATCATGGCGTCCAAGAGAGTCATCTTGTGCGTGGTTGTATGAGAGAGAAAGGATATTGGGAGCACCAAGCAACTTGTAGAGGGCAGCGGATACCTGGGTTTGCGAATACTGAATGTTGAGGCCTCGAACAAGTATGGTGGTGCTGAGGGCATCGGCAGAGGAGGGGCGAGGGCCTTCGGGGCTAGGAGTGAGTTCTCAAACCTGCACAATGTCATTGAGGAGGGTTGGGGGGTGGGAGAGTAAGAATTGTTTTGACTGTTCGCTAGTTACTGTGATGTCAGCCGTGGGTGTAACTTGGAGCTTCTTGGCAGCGCCAACAACTTCGGCAAAGGCCGATTGGGTGTAGCAGTGGGTGATGAGATTGGCCAGGAGGCGACGGGAGTTGTAGGAGCTGAGGGCGGGACTGGAGATCTGGAGACGCCTATTGTCCGCAGTAGAAAAGAACTCATAACCCTTCTCAACCTTCCCGACCACAAACTCGAGGTTTTGCATCTGCATGGTGAAGATGCGGTGTCCTCGAAGGAGGGCAAGGCCGTCAGTTTCGGGGTTACGGAGGTCCACTCTCAGGAAGCCGAGCCAGCCATGTGTCCAACGATTGACTATAGCAGAAACTGGTTCCTGAAACCGGTTAGCTAAAGGTATGTTCATGCGAGCAAAACGTTCGGTAGCAGCTTCTTGTACCTGTGGTTTTGTCATGTGATGGTAGTTGGAGTCGAAACGTATAATTATCTGGTAGCTTTCGGACAAACCTGTGGAGGGAACAATGTCTGTATCTAGCGGGATTTGTGTAAGATGTAAATACTGACCTGGGATTCCGTCAGGTCGGCTGGAGGGGTACAGGGTCTGTGGAACATGAGGGAAGGCATGTCGACAAGAGTGAAATTCAAGAATTTCAGAGTCTGGCATGGTACCTGCAGTGAGAGCGTCGGATGGGAGGTCGCGGCATTCGCGAAGGCCAAGACTTTGGTTGATGTGCTCGTGCACGCTAAATGATAACCACAGCAAAGGAATGCAGTTGATGGAAGGGAGGGAGGAGGTGGGGGAGGGGTTGCCTGGTATAGTTGGTGGAGGGGCGGTTGATGGAGGCAGGCAGTCGGGGACAGGGGGTTGGGGGACGGCAGGGGCCGGCATAGTCGGTGAAGCGGGAGCGGTTGGAAGGAGGAGGCGGTTGGGGTTGCTGGGGGCAGAGTCCCGGGAGGATGCGCTGCGGGTTTGGCGGGGGGGAGTATCTGACTGGTCACTGTCTTCGTCTTCCTCCTCCTGCAGGAATCGGCGTTGGGCTCGGCTACGCTTGGAGGAAGTGGGCTGGGCCGGGGAGTCTGGGGCAGACCGTCGAGGAAGAGGGTGGCAGCCGGGAGGATAGTCGCGGATACCGATAGGGCCATCGTCGTTGGTGTTGTCCGGGGCAGCTGAGGTCGGATCGGAGGCGGCCTTGTTGTTGATCTTGATTAGAATCTTCCGTCGGGTGGTGCAGCCTGTTGAAGATGTCCGCTTGGTCTTGGTGTGGGAGGAGCTCGCGGGCTTGGAGAGGGCGACTGAAGATTTCGTCATGGTGACGGGGAGAAGAAGACAGAGGTCGCAGGTAGGGGGGTAGAGAGTGTGTAAATGGAGGGTGGGACATGGTGGCGGGGAGGGGGAGTTTAAGTAGGGGCGGGGGCAGGGTGAGGGGGTGTAGCGAGGTGGCGAGTGTTGATGTCTGTGATTGCGGGGGGTGGGACGAGATTTTGGGGCCCATGGGGAGTGAGAGAGCGAAGGGGGGGACGGACTGTGAGTACAGGATTGTGCGTGGATTGTGTAGCAGGCTAGAGGAAGCGGGAGATGCCAAGTGGGGCAGGGGGCGGAGGGGGCAGTGGCAGTGGAGCGGTGGAGGCAGGGAAGGAGTCGGGGAAGGAGGGGAGGAAGCAGGTGGGGGATCGGGGTCCTAGGTTTGGGGGCGGTGACGGTGAGGGGGAAGCATTGGAAGCGGGCAGAGGGGAGGTAAGTGCGGGGGGAGAGGGTGCTGGGGGGAGGGAAGGGGTGCAATGTCGAGGGTGGGTGTAGGGGAGAGGCGATGGAGGGGCATGGTTTGCAGGTGCGGTGAAGCCGCGGTGGAGGAGAAGTGGTGGGGAGGCAGGAGGCAGAGGCGAACTCGATGAGGTGAAGGCGGGCGTGGTGGCCAGGTGCTGCGAAGTGGACAAGAGTAGGGGCGAGGGGGATAGTGGCGTGGGGGAAGGATTCAGATGATGGATAGGTTTTTGTAGCGGGGGTGGGTTAAGGGGTGGCGGGGGGGATAGGAGGAGTTTAGGGGCCATAGTGGAGGGGAGTGCAAATGTTGTGAGGGTTTGATAAATAAATAATGTGTTTCATGATATGGTGTTATGAGTAGGGGAATGTGATGAGAAGCAAGTGTGTGGTATGTGTGAATGTATGTGGGGTGGAATATGGGGAAAAGGGGAGCCGGGGGCGCTGAGGGAAGGTGAAATGTGGAAGGGGTGTGGGGGATGAGGGTGTGATCTGAGGCGGGGAGAAAAAGAAAGCGCGCCGAAGGGGGGTTGGAGGGGGGGGGGGGGAGGGGAAGGAGCAGAGCCCAATGTTGACGCAGACAGAAGGGGGGGGGGGGCCATCGATGTAGCAGATGGGGAGGGTGGGTGGTTGCCTCGAGGCGGGTGACAGGAGAGTGGGCGAGGGGAGGCAGTGGCTGGGGAAGAGGATGGGTGTAGTCGTTTAAGTGTTGAAGAACACTGCCGGGGCGTGAGTCGTATCGGTGGCGAAGGAAAGTCGATGGGTGTTCTTCAGCAGGTTTGCTCGCAGCGGACAGGATCACCTCCAAGGGTAAACGGGGGCAGCACAGCAGCAAGAGGAGGTTGAGGAGGCAGAGCAACGTCGGGGAGAGGACAGGGGTGCGGCGGTGGCACGCCATGGTGCGGGGCGGCTAGGGCAAGACGACCGTGATTCACGGAGCCCCACTCCTACAACCACAAGTAGAATTAAGCCAAACACTGTACTAACATTCTATAATAACCTTGTCACACAGCCATGTCAAAATTCCTTGGAATTGTTTCTCTTTAAATCCTCTTTCCACCAAGATTTCAAGGCAGAAGCAAATGGCTCTTTTGACTTTGACTGAAGTTTAAAATGTTACGAATCATAACATATCATATGAAAATTTCTCCATTGACTTGAATTTCCCGTTTAGAGACAAAACTTCATCGCAGCAAGTGGTCAAGAATTTATCATTGTACTGCCTGCGGTACAAAAACCTTGTGGCCAAATATTTCATCATTTTGGAGTAGTCCTTTGAGGGACCATCTCGGGACTGTGCTTTACCGCTTTTCTGTCTTGCGCAGGTTAGAGCATCCCCATTAGCCTCGCTAAGCATACACGCTATTGTGGTTAGCGGCCCTCCACCAAAAAAACTACTCTAATGGACTCTCCATCCACCTCGCCATCCAAGCGAGGTAATATAAACATGCCTCTCTCTCGCCAAATTTTCTCAATATGGAGGGAGATAATTTCAACACTCCAAATCTAGTCAATGGGTCCGTCCGCCCATGCATAGGCTTAGGAGATTTGACACAAAAGACCAGAGGGGGCCCACAGCCATCTCTTGAAATCCGAGGTCCGCGCTGCCCAACCCCAATGCGACACATCGGTACCGGGTTTTGATCCCGCGACCTCCACCTGGGATACCATTTGGGCTTCTACTCTTCTGTTTAGAACGCAACTCTGCAGAGGGCTCGTCAAGGCCCGTTGGAGGGGGTTCTTGACGAGTCACCATTGGGGATGCCCTTAAGTCATACTCCGGCTCTTTGCAACTATTGTTTCAAACCAGATATTATTACTACTAAACCATCATGACTTGCAACTTAGCAACCAATACAATCTCGACTAACATGGAATGGCAAAGTTGACAAGTTGAATTGAAATATCTACAGCATTAGGTGCCAAACATTTGCAATAGGGAACGGGTAAGGTAAAGGAAGAGCCCTTGCTCGGAGGGGCTTGCGGGCTAGAAGGGCGCCCGAGGCGAAGGGTGAAGGCGAAGCCTGTCCCAGCCAATAGGCCTCGAGGAGCCCCAACAGGCATGCGCTCTTCTTGCATAATCCATGTGTCATCGCCCCTATCCATTATGCCTGGGTTATTTCATGGATTGGATTTTTTCGTATAGGGGAATTCCACTCGAAAACTCGGGAGGCGTCCCTAGCTTTGAATAATGCCATCGGAGGTTCATTTGGAAGAATGGAGAAATCCTCCAAAGGTGATTACGCTTATTACAGTGCTGAACGCAATATCTTGTAAAGCATCAATGCCACTACACCAGTTCACTCCATTTATAATGTGCAATTCACTTGAAAAAGCAGGTCCAAATATCTCTATGTTTGTGGATTTGAGTGTGTTCTGGAATAGCTATAGAGGAACAATATTTGGCATGGTTTAAATGGTGGTAGAGAGGTAAATAAGTGAAAAAAGAGGGAAGACAAAAGAAGTTGCAAGCACTGTTTTCTTCTTTGAGCAATAGATTCAATGGCACACCAACACATATGCAAACCTTGGTCAATACTATGTAATTCCACCCAACTCTTACCGCTAAAAAAATTCCTAGTTGGAAGGTCTCAAAAGCTATAGTAGACTAAGGTTTATACTAGTGGCAAACCCATGACAATTGGAAAGCATGGTGGATATCGTAATTAAATTTTGTAAGCATGTTAAAGCCAATCTTAGGGACACATAGGCAATGCTTTGATTTTAAAATAAAAATTAAACGTAATGTTTATTAAATTCTTAGGACAAACGATTCATGAAAATAATGTTGCAATGGATTGATTCAACAATGGTAATGTACAAAAAATGAAGTTTTTAATTCATCTAAAAAATTAGATTTATTAAATACTTTTTGAAATTGAAGTATACCATTTTAAATATGTGTTTTTACAAAATTTTAGTTTAAATATGATATTTTTACATGTAAAAATGAGTTACTCCGAAGCCTCAAGCTCTTTATTCAAAACCCAAATCCTTCTACCAACATTCACAAAAGAAACTATCATCTAAGTGTTTTGGAGAACGTCGCGCTTGAACTTTGGACCATATGCCAAACCCAAAAAGCTAATTCCCAATATTCCTACAATTTTAATACTTAAATTCATCACACTCTCAACCTTACACCATATTACAAAGTACCTTTCAAATCCCTTTCATCTCCAAAGTATATCTTCTTCTATTCTAAAGAAAAGATTTTCTTCCTCCCAGATGCTTCAAAACTCAAAATTCACATTATACGTGCAATTTTTTTGAAAAAAACAAAAAAGAAATGAAAATAAAGATACAATAAAATAAAATAAAAAACCACATGCACTACCACAGTGGCGACACTTCTCCTTGAACACTTCAAAACTTGAAATCAAATCACTTGTTTGGGAAAAGAAAACAAAAAATTAAATCATATCCACCTCAGTGCAACGCTTCCTCTCAAACACTTCCCAACCCAAAACCAAAATTAAAATAAAACAAAAATAAATATTTAAAAATAATAATATCCACCACCATGGTGGCAACACTTCTTCTCAAATACTTCAAAATTCAAAACCAAATCACTCATGCCCAAAAAACTAAAACTAAAACCAGAAACCAAAAAACTAAAAAACCAAAAAAACCAAAATAAAATAAAATCCATATCCACCACCACCACGGTGGCAACACAAAACTCCGCAATGTCAGACACCCACCAACACACACACACATTCACCACCAAAAACACAAAACATTTCATTTTCTTCATGTTTTTGCATTTTTGCATCTGGTGGATAAGTTGTTTGGAGCCATTTGTTGCAAGTTGGCATCTATTCAATCAATTGTTCGGAGCCATGATCCCAATCCCAACACCATCCCAATCCCACCACAACCCCAATCCCACCACAATCCCAATCCCACCACAATCCCAAATCATGTCTCAAATCCCATGCAAAATACCCATGCATTCATCATTCTAGACATCTAGATCATCATCTTCATGTTTTTGATCATCATATTTGTTGCAAGTTTGGTTGTTCGGAGCCATGATCCCAATCCCAACACCATCCCAATCCCAACACCATCCCAATCCCAACACCATCCCAATCCCAACACAGTCCCAACACAATCATGTCTTAAATCCCATGCAAAATGCCCATGCATTTATCATTCTAGACATCTAGATCATCATCTTCATTTTAATGCATCAGGTTGGTTTGTTTGTTGCAAGTTAGCATCTCGTCGATCAGTTGTTCGGAGCCACCACCATGACAGGGAAGCTGGCGCTTCTGGGCAAGATGGACCATGTGCACTTGCACGGTGGTCTAGGATCCAGCCAAGAGAATATTGCTGCTCCTCCTGGTTGTGGTGAGGGTCCTTATGCCGGTGTGGATTTGCATTTGCGGGCGTTGGCCGGGGCTGCGGAGGGGTTCGGGAGCGCGTCGGTTGGAGGATTGCATGGGGAGGTTTACCATGTGACTTCTCTTGCAGGTATCTGCGGTACCCACAAGTTTGATTTAATTGAATGTCTTGAATTTTGTCTAAAATGTCCTGTGGATTGCATTTTGTTGTGTTTGTGAGTAGAAGTGAATTGGGTAGTACCGGTATATGCAGGTATTTGTGGTACCGATAAGTTTGATCTTGTTGGAGAGTTTCGTTTTGGTTTTTGGGGGGGGGGTTGGGTGTAGATTTATGGTCGTGTGGGGCGTTTGTGTAGATGTGTTTTGATTTGCATTTTGTTGTGTTTGTGAGGAGAAGTAAGTTGGGTAGTTTTTTTGATTGATTGGGTTGTGATGGGAGTTGAGGGTGACTGGCTTCCGGTAATCTTATCCAGACCTAATTTGATGTGAGGAATGAGGTGAATCAGTTTAGCCATGCTTTGTGTACTAAGGTAGAGGGACCAGAAACCCACGAAACTGGAGACCTTCTGCTGATTAAATGGACAGTAGGTGTGATAAAAATACACAAAGTTTGGGTAAACATAGAGAATTTGTACCAAAAAAATTGGAGAATTGTATTGATTTTTTGTGAATTTTTGAGGTCCAAAAACTAAGGGTGCCAATAAATGATGAATAGTTGCTCCAAAAAACAATAACGGTTCAAGGATTAATAGGTCGATGAGGACAACACTCACATCAAAAATGGGATTGAGAAATTAGTACCATTGTGATCAGTTGATGGAGGTCTAATTTTGACATCAAAAATGGGATTGAGAAATTAGTATCATTGTGATCAGTTGATGGAGGTCTAATTTTGACATCAAAAATGGGATTGAGAAATTAGTATCATTGTGATCAGTTGATGGAGGTCTAGTTTTGTCAGGTGTTGTCCTTCTCCGTTACTGGTCCCTCTACCTTATATGCTATGTAATTTCATGCTGATATGATCCATAGTATTGTGACAATGCTTCAGAAGTCTTGTAAGATGAATTTCAGAAGTGTCACAGTTTGGAATTCTGCTCTGAGGTGGTAGTTGTAATGTTTGCAGATGAAGGCCAATGGAACTCTACGTGATGGCTGCAAGAAGACGGAGCCTCTGTGGATTGTGTTCGACGTCTCAGGAACCGTACATGTGGCGAAGAACATTCGGGTTCAGTCGTACAAGACCATAGATGGGCGTGGGCAGAGGATAAAGATCACAAACAAGGGCTTGCAGCTGAAAGAATGCGAGCATGTCATTATTTGTAACCTGGAGTTTGAACGGGGTGCCGGCCCAGATGCGGATGCGATCCAACTGAAGTCGAAATCTAGACATGTGTGGATTGACCGCTGTACATTATCCGACTACGACGATGGCTTGATTGATGTTACTCGACAATCCTCTTTCGTGACGGTGTCAAGGTAGTTACCTGCTCAATGTGCTCTTTATCTTCTTGAGATGCTTGCAAATTTTTATCTGTAAAATCCATTCCAGCAGCCTGTGGGATCATACTTTTATATTTTAACTAACTTTTGAAAGGTAAGACAGTTTGCATAGAAGCAGGTTTCTCAATCTTATGCTCCTTCTCAGAACAGGGTTTCTGTTTGGATTAAATTGTGAGGCATAGCAGAGTTTTAACAGCAAGGTTGGGTTGTGGCAGGTGTCATTTTTTCAATCACAACAAGACAATGTTGATTGGGGCCGACCCTAAGCACTTCGAGGATCGTTGCATCAGAGTTACCATTCATCACTGTTTCTATGATGGGACTAGGCAACGTCATCCTCGGGTGCGTTTTGCTAAGGTTCATCTGTATAACAACTACACTCGAGGATGGTCGGTTTATGCCGTCTGCGCAAGTGTGGAGTCTCAGGTATCGTCTTTGCATTACTTATTATCCTTCTCTAGTTTGATGTTGAGTCTTCTGGAGCTTTACTAATCCAGTTTCATAATTAATGGATAGCTCTACTACAAGCTTATCTTTGCATTAGGTTTCTTAGTACTGTTTTATCACTTCACCTGATTAGAGATGCAAAGCCTCTTTGCAATTCACAGAGCGACTAAATGGTCGGAACTGGGATGAAACCCAAAGTGTGGAACTCTCCTGTTATGATTGTTGTCTAAAAGAGATTCACATGAATATATTTCTCAGGATGCCTACTGTTTCTGGATTCTAACAATGATGAAGCAGGTGCTTTCGCAACACTGCATCTATGAAGCAGGCGACAAAAAGAAGGGGTTCGAGTATTATTGTGAAAAGGTATGCAATCTCAAATACTGCAACAGTTCAGAGTCCCAAGTCTAGGTGAACCACTTCACATAAATTGGAGTCGAATGTTATCCTAAAGAGACAGATGAAAAGACTGTTATCACTATGAACCTGATCATTCTCTAAGCCTTACCATAAAGTAGAGCTCAGTAGAGATGAGTTTTTAGTGCCCTTCCTAAGCATATTGAAGCGAATCAGCACTAAAATTATGTTTTCATAACTCGTTTTCATAACTTGTTTTCATAACTATGAATCTAACCTCAGTCCTGCAGAATTGGGAAACAAGGATGTAATAAGATATATTTTTGTGTTATGTAGGCAGGAGACAAAGATCATGAGGCATGGGGTACCCTTAGATCAGAAAATGATTTGTTTCTGAATGGTGCCCAAGGTCACATGCAAGGCCCCAACCAGGTATTCGGCGTTGAGGAGTTTTATTCGAATTACACACTTGAGAGTGCCGATGCTGAGCTTATAAAAAAAATTCAAAGGATCGCCGGGTGGCAGAACGTCCCAAGGCCTTGTGAACTTGCACCACATGTCGTGATTTAAGTTGCCTTAGAGAAAGAATTTTCATCTTTACTTTTGTGATTTCAGTGATTTGCACCGAAACCAATTCTTTGTACCAATACCATTCTTTTGGAGATTGATGAGTAAAACGTAGAGGGAGGCTATGACATGAGCTGTGAGCAATGAGCCTTAAGCCATGAGCGTACTTTTTACGCTCATGGCTCATGACATTTTTTTAATTATAGTAAAGACAACTTTATGAAAATTTGCTTTAATGGTAACAGAAAACTTGCCTTGGATGATTTACATCCATTGTATCAAGCGTGTGGTTTTCAAATGTACATATAGAAGGTGTAAGTCATGCATATATAGGATATAAAATAAGACACAGATTATAAAAGTATCACAATAAATAATGAAAGGATGTTTTTTTAATTGGCACAAATCCTATCAAATCCAATTCACAATAATTGTCAATGAATATTGGAATGGAAAATGAAACATATGTATGACTGTCTTAGACATTCTACCACTATGTTTATATAAAGAAATCTTATCCATCCTTTAAGAACTTTCAATATAAAAGTCTTTTGAATCTAAAAGGAAATTAGGCCGCCAAATCACATCTATCGGATAGCATGCCAACAATTCCATAGCGTGGATACGAAACCTTGACATATTTTACCAGAGAGCATCCGATGGACTTTGATTTGATGAATTTGGCAATATGTTCAAGGGAAGATTCAACGACATTCTTGAATTTCTTACCATCTCTAATTGTTGGATAGTAGTTTTATGATGACTTAGGAGGTGTTGGACCATCAAGGAGCTCGGATGGATTGGAGAAGGGATTGCTCCAATGAAAGGCATTGCAAGGTTATTGTTTTTCCATGTCCTTAAATTGGGCATCATCCTTGTTGTCAATATTCTCTTTGAAGAGGGGGGAGGGAGGGATTTAGAATTCCTACTCAAGCATAAAACCTACAGATCCCAATCCGTCCACCTTTGTTTGTGATAAATTTGTCCCAAACTTTACAGGCTAGACATTGTAAACAATAGGATAATGCAAAACATATTTGGATCAACTCCCTACTACCTAAGTGTTTAGTTTGGAGGGACAAAACTAGAATTTCTTTTACTTCGTATCTTGAGATTTGAACTTCTTTTGAAGCCCTGTGAATGTTGGTGCACCTGAAGCTCTACGATACTTTGCCATGCGAGCATTGCATATCTTGCCTTTACGTTATAGCCTCTCCATTTTTCTTTGGACTGAGCTAAAATCCGTTCAATGCGCGAATCTAAAGGATTATGACAAGGAGTCTCACAAACATGTAGGCCATTGCGAGTAACCACAACTCCTTCTCTAGAGCCTATAGTGGGTGAAAGACCCCTTCTCTTGGAATGTTGTTTCAACAAATGGCTTTGCTTAGGAATCATTTATTTCCCTAACTTTGGAAGAGTATAATTCACTTTGTCATAACTACTAGGATCATCATAATCATCTTTTAGAGGCCAAATCTAATTTCCTCATTGATGATCCAAGTACATTTACACCTTCAGGATGATGCAACCTTAAGTTCAAAGTTGCCTCATCCAAAACCGAGCAACAATTTGAACCACTTTAACAAGATTACCTTTTTGAGTAGCCAAACAAAGTGCCAATACATTCTGTGTTGGTGTTGTCCCCCAAGATGCCCTTTGAAGTAGTTAGGATTCTACATAGACTACAATGCAAGATTGTAGTAGTCATCAATTGATGCATTCTAAAGATCTACAATATTGTTTTCGGACGCTTACAGCCATTTCTTATGTACCGTCTCTAGTAAATTCCACGTTGGTAATAGAAGCCTCTCCTTTAAATGAAGGAAATCGCATAAAAGCTAGTAGAAATAATGTTAATATCACAATATACAAACAAACTGGAAATGGCTTGAAAATTAGATGGTACTTTGAAGGGATGGTAAAATGTAAAAGTATGATTTCAAATGGAAGCATGTACGTTGTTATGTGCAGACCAAGGGTGTAGATAAAAAATCATTTCAAATCCAAAAGAAGACAAAATATTTATGCTAAAAGCTACTCCAAATACACAAACATGGACGATGGAAAAAAAATGCATACAAAGAGGGTGTTCCACATAGAACACACTTTGATGATTCAAAATAGTGTTGAAAAACTATGGAGCTACACTTGGTCCCATGTTTGTGATCTTTCTCTGCTGAATAGGTAGTATAGAACGAAAATAAAAAATACAAAGAATCAGTGTTGGTCGTAACTAGAAGTTCAAAGTCAAATTGAGAAAAATATAGACCTTGTTTGGAACATGACCTACGTCATTTGACATATATATTTATAAGTAAGAGAATAACCCTTCAAAGAATGAGAATACAAGATGAAGCCCGTGAACTTGGTGGATTCCGAACCGCGTGTTCTGTGCCAAACGGGGCATTTTGGTTATTAAAAAGATCTTGTTCGGTACGCAACAAAGCCCTCAACAGTCCATTTTGAACCCCCTTCGACCTCCATGATGAAGGTATGGTATGGCGATGGCATGATGATGGTATGATATGACGATGGCATGATGATGGTATGGAATGGTACGAAATAGTATGGTATGGGATGATATGGCATGGTGATAGTACAACACCGTGATCCCTTATTCTGTACAGAACACCCCTCCGACCCCAATGATGATGGAATAGTATGGTGATGGCATGATGATAGTATGAGATGGTATGGCATGGTGATGATATGACATGGTGATGCTATGGCATGGTGATCCCATGTTCTGTACAGAACACCCCTCCGACCCCATGATGATGGTATGTTATAGCGATGGCATGATGATGGTATAGGATGGTTTGGAATGGGATGGTATGGCATGGTGATTATATGGCATGATGATGGTATAGGATGGTATGGGATGGGATGGTATGGCATGGTGATGGTATGGCACGGAGATCCCCTGTTATGTACAAAACACTACTTTCTTCTGAACAGAGAATCTGCTCCAGTCTGAAATGGTCTCAACCAAATAAACAATAATTATAGAAATAAGTGTTTTACTTTTTATTTCATTTACGCAAAATATTGGTGTTCGTGCACAACGCTTATTAATTGGCATATTGTTTTTCTAAACTTAGACGCATTATGTCATTTCTTATGGTAAAATCAAAAGAGAACTTCCGCTCAACTTTTTAATGACAGTTTCACTTTGTTTCTTTATAGAAATTATAGAATATTTGATGTTTTATTACATATAAATATTGGATGTAAAATTATTGTATCAAATCATATAAATATTTATCATAGGGTCGTATTAACCAAGTTATATAATGTCATATTTATTTCATAAATGATTGTCTGTAAATAGTAGAGATGGCAAAATATAGTATGTTAATTTGATATACCCTCTTATTATACTTTAAAATTCATCCTTTGTATAAAAAATACTACTATTCATATGTAAATGGGAATATAAATTGTATATATATATATATATATATATTTATGTATATTTTACATGAAAGTGTATCATATGTATATGCATAAATATTTATATGTTTATGTAAACAATAGAAATGGCAAAATATAGTACATATATTATATACAACCTCTTAGTATACTTTAAGGTTCATCATTTTTATAATCAGGTATTACTATTGATAAATGAACATGTAGATGCAAATTTAGTGAAATAATAATCTTTAATATGCTTGATAGATTAATCTAGAAAGAAGAAAGCCCCATTGATGATAGCAAAAACATTGATACCAAAAACATTATCTAGTTGTGGAGCTCTTATAAAGATTTCTAGCAACAACACTAGATGAAAACCACCATGCTTTGATGGCGGCCAATGCGGTATCAACATAGGTTTTGGTTTGATATTTTCGTCAATCGTGGCTCAACTTGAAGTGGACTTGTAGGACCTTTGGGACCTCTCTACACTCTCCATTAACAACTAGATGATCATAGGTTCCTAAATGATTAGCAGACATCATCATGCAAGGATTTCTAGAGACAACATAAAACATTTTATATGTGGACAACTTCAAGCAAGCAAGGGCTACCCTACAAAAGCGACAAAGCATAAAGCATCTCTTTAGCAACAATGGTGTTGGTCGAGTAGTCAAAATTTCATGAGTGGAACCTTTCCAATACTTGTCATTGTAATTGTCATTGCAAACAAGGTGAGCGAATGTAGAATTCTAACGTTGTGGAAGATGTCCAAGGCATTTCAGGTAATTAAAATAAGAATCCCAAATTTGAAACTAAGATGTATGTTGTTGCAGTCTTGATCCAAGCATCGCCATCGCTTCTTTTGTCCATTCCATCAAGCATACATGCATCTCTTTCATTTACACAAGGAAGACAAGGCAACTCAAATATCACATTCTTGTTGTATTCAACCAAAAGATATTTTATTTTGTTGTAGGAAATTGCTGCCAAATTTCCACTCTTCAAAACACTCTCAGACGCACAATGATTTCCAAGTGCATAAATTAAGTCATAAATTCTCACAGTAGATGTCTAATATGTAGTATTTGTCACGGTAACTTTTGAAGAACACTTCTCAATCGGAGTAAAGAGGGGCATAGTAATTGAGGTTGTTCTCTATTGATTGCATTGATAGTGAAGACAACCAAAACCAAGCTCAACTAAAACGGTACATGGAAGATTGGCATAATATAGAATAGATGGAAGTTCAATGTGAACATTGTTGACGGTAAATGCCCAAAAGCGAGTGACTACAAAGTATCTACACTAGAGTCAAAATTAGAGGCACCAACATTGTTTGGCACATACTGCCTACCAAGGACATTTAAAGCAGCTCTCCAAAGAAATACTAGACTCGAAATCAACCAAACTTGGTACAAAAGTGAATGTGACTATTATTTTCAAATGTGAGAGACAAGGGTCAACATGTATAGAACACTAAAATTCAAGAGGGTGTTCTTTAGAACTTGGCAACTCTTCGAAATACACAAGGCTCCAAATCAAGGCAAGCCTTGGCTTAGAAATGAACGTGACAATCGTAGATACCTTCATGGACTAAGGATGTTTTGTACAGAACAACCCTTGCCTCTTATATTTGAAGATCTAAAATGAGTAAATGTTTTGATGACTTAGTGGAATTAAAGCGGCTAGATGTTATTTTAAAATTTCTTTACCATATTCCATTCAAGTGACACATAGAATATTCTTACACTTTATTATTCAAATAACATCTAAAGAAATAATTTGTTGGTCTAGAGTTAATTAGAGTGGGATGTTGCATTCTTCTTTTCTATTGTGGGTCTAGTGCTAGTTAGAGTGACGATTGGAATTATTTGGTTTCCTTCACTCTAGCATTTACATTTGGTAGGTTGACGAAGGTTGTTTGGTTCTTTACACTCAAGTATGAACTCTTTACGTCTTTAATGCCAAACTGCGTCTACTCGTGCAACAGAGGATGTCTCTGCTAGAGCAACTAACTTTTTTTTCCTTATGCATAGAAGAGGGGAAGAGGACTCTCTATCCAAAATGTTGTTTATACGAAACGTGCTATCATTCTCTCATACCTTGGCAGGTTGTTCTGTACAGAACATGGTTCTTTGTCTAGAAAAAGCTCCTAGTCAAATACTAGGATCTTTGAATCATAGATGTTGGCCATGGGACCATTTTTAATAATAGTACTTATTTCATTAGACAATGTAGCATCATTCACCCAACCAAGCTTATCTTATTATAGTACTTTGCATCAAAATAATGTCGCGGGCTCTACTGCTCTACTTCACATTTTGAATTGGATCCCTTATTCGTTGCCGAACAGCTCAATGCCGTGTTGTTGGATATCCAAACATATGATGGAGAAACATATATTATTCTAAGATAGTGGACTTTGAGAAGTAATAATTATCATCTAAAAGTATCGTTCTGTGCCGAACATGTATTTCTTGAGATACAATTACGCAATTCATCTTTTAGGTGGTGTAAATGTGGGGCTGCTTCAAAGACCCTTCCTCCCTTTTAATTTAAATTGATGCTAACCAATGACCTTTATTTCCTCATGCATAGTGAGAATATCAGGCAAGGAGGCTAGGACAATTAACCTTGCATGTGTAGTTCTGCACCGAACGGTGTTTTATGAGGAAATTTGATTATCATATTCTCTAGAAATTGCTCAAATTGAGTCGTTTCAGTTGAAATTGATCGAGTTTTTGCTGAAAACATCATATATCTCTATTTAGAATAGCAAGTAAGGCTTTTATTTGATTCAAATAAGGGTGTTCTGTGCCGAACAAGTAATTGACGTGTATATATTTGATGCACGCCTCAACTCAATATGGAGAAATCGGTAACTTCCTCATTTCAATATGGACTTCTATTCTTTCTTAGTAGTTGATAAGTATTGCCAATTGGACATGTTCTATGCCGAACACCATCATTGACTTGATTTTGTCACATTGTATTTGGAGAAATTGGTAAGATAGTCATTTTAATATTGACTTCTATTCTTTCTAAAAAGTGAGGTAAGTATTGCCAATTGGACATGTTCTGTGCCGAACACCATCAATGACTTGATTTTGTCACCTTTTGCAAACTGGATTGGAATTGCTTCTAATGAAAATAAACATATGTGTGAACATGAATTGAAGATATGTTTGTAGGGAGTAACAAGGATCCCAATACTCTAGTCCTTATACAAGGTAGTCTTGGTAAGAACATACTAATCAAATTCACACCATTACTCTACTACTTTGATGATATTATATGGGTATGTTCCAAACTGATGTGATTTTTGCGTGTACTTTATTTGTGCTCATTGATTAAATCAGATCTCTAATGAACTAATTTAGCCCGTTCTGTACCAAACAAGCAAAATGTTGATTAAATTTGTGAACGCATTGGTGTGAAGTGAATGATAGTGACAATGTTTTGCAATTGGATGGCCATCGATGATGGTAAGCATAATCTTATTGATAATTAAATGTTTCAGAATATTTACGTCATAAATTTAATTGTCTACCACAGGTCTGTGCCCGTGCGTGCTCGATCAGTCCGTGCCCTGTTCGGTGCTGAACGAGGTCGAGGCCAGGATACCAAAACTTGAATAATGGCGCATGTAGCCATTGCACTCAACAGCTACCGCAACGGCTCTCTCATCGACTTGCCCACAGCTCGCTCGCTCGCCTCTCGTCATAATTGCCCCGACCGGCACCGCATCGACCACGTACCACTAGTCAGAGACTCATCGACACTGATCATATCAGTGTATTCTGTTTTAGTCATGAGGCAGGGCCGGTCTTGGGAAGAAGGGATTTGAATTGTTAGGGGTCGGGGATGTGGTGTCAACGTAGGTTGGTGAGTTTAGTTTTGATGTGGTTGAGTTGCTCGTGACTGTGGGAGTGACAGTGCCAATTTGGTTTAGTTGAGGGAGTGAGGCACGACGTGGATGGATTGGTGGTGGTTTTGGAATTGATCCTACTGTTGTGAATCTGGAAGTTTCATTGACGAGGTGCGATCAGTTGCGATTACTATAACCGTACGCAGCTAGCCTCCTCATTAATGTAAATATCTTGCTTTGAGTAATACATTTTTGTTAATTCAAGTTCTTTAAATTTAAAATAAAATGATTCGAAGGCTGTATTGTGACTTTGCAGGCTAAGCGAGAGTCCAATTGTTGCCCATTAGAGCAGCTTCATTAGTGGAAGCTGGTGAAAAGTTCATAAAACAAGTTGTAGACGTGTTCAACGAGCTGAAAGAAAAGCTTAGTCGATGTTATGGGATGAGGTAGCGGAGAAGAATGTCGTCATACTTGTCGTTTGAAAACCCATTTGCGTTGCTGAGTTGTATCCTGATGGCAGTCTTTTTGGCACTTTTGCTGCAGGTTATGCTTTTCAAAGTGAGCAGGTTTGATCCGAGGGATGGACACCTATGATAGATTATCTCCTTGGTTTGTAAGATAAGATTTGAGAAAGTACCGACTATGGTGTACACACCCATTATCGATAACGCACCCATGACAGATAGGTAGGCTTGTCCATTGCTGAGCAATATAAAACCATTAGCCAATAATTGATGAACATGAGATTTAGGATAAGTCCTCCAATAGAATGCATCTATGAGTGTAACTTGAGTGTAACGGAAATAAATAATCTTATGTTTGTTCACTACTCTTGTTGTTGTCGGTGATGGGTGAAGCTATATGTTGATTATGGGTTCTGACCAACTCTTGAACAAAAAAAATTGTAGTAGTTCTAATTCTGCTTAATTCATTTTGAAAAAAAAAACTCATTCTTCATGAACCTTATTTTCCTACACACAAAAAATAACTTCTTCATGATAACTCAAGATTTTCTATGCTGAAATGCTTAAGTTATTGGTCATAAGTGTGTATACCTTAAGTTTTCTTTTTACTCTAGCTTTTGGAGGAGAACGGAGTGGGTAATAGGACAATTATAGCAATATACTAATTCTTCAGCACGCTATCTGTAGGCAAGTAGTTCATGTGGAGGTAAGTGTGGTCTTTATAGAGTCATGAGACATCAACACTAGAACATTTCATTGAACTCGGTACATATACATATACATATACATATACATATACATATACATATACATATACATATACATATACATATACATATATACATATACATATATATACATATACATATACATATATATATATACATATACATATGCATATACATATACATATACATATACATATACATATACATATACATATACATATACATATACATCTAAATGGATATATACACACATTTATCCATATTTCTGAACCCATACACATATATATATATATATATATATATATATATATATATATATATATATATATATATATATATATATATATATATATGCATATACATCTAAACGAATGCATGCAAACACCAACCACATTGAATTCCATACAAAGTCATCAGAATTATATAGAGAGGCAAGCATGACAAGACATTAGACAACAAGAATGTACAGGGGATCAGTCAAAGTGAACTAACAAACTCATCCTTGATTATCCAATTAATTCCAATTTATATCCAATTTGAACCATTATCAATTTATATCCTTAAATCAACATTGTATATATCTGTTTATGATTAATTACTATATAATTATTAATAACTACTAATAATTCTAATTAATTATTATAAACTATTGAAACCTGATAGTAACAACTGATAGTCATTGATAACTATTAATAACTATTCATAACTATTCATAACTATTCATAATTATTAATAACTACTCATAATTCTAATTAATTATTAACAACTATTGAAACCTGATAATAACAATTGATAGTCATTAATAACTATTAATAACTATTAATAACTATTAATAACTATTAATAACTATTAATAACTATTAATAACTATTAATAACTATTAATAACTATTAATAACTATTAATAACTATTAATAACTATTAATAACTATTAATAACTATTAATAACTATTAATAACTATTAATAACTATTAATAACTATCAATAACTATTGAGAACTATCAATAACTATTAATAACTATCAATAACTATTGAGAACTATCAATAACTATTAATAACTATCAATAACTATTAATAACTATCAATAACTATTAATAACTATCAATAACTATTAATAACTATCAATAACTATTAATAACTATCAATAACTATTAATAACTATTAATAACTATTAATAACTATTAATAACTATTAATAACTATTAATAACTATTAATAACTATTAATAACTATTCATAACTATTCATAACTATTCATAACTATCAATAACCATTCATAACTATCAATGACCATTGATAACTATGAATAACCATTGATAACTATGAATAACCAATAATAACTATTAATAACCATTAATAACGATTAATAACCATTAATAATTATTACTCACTATTAATAACTATTACTAACTATTAATAAGTATTACTAACTATTAATACCCATATAAAATTATCAAAAACTATTCATGATCAATTATAGAAAATCATAAACATATTTATCTAATTATACCCGTTTATATCTATATATCTATTTATATTTATCAATATATATTGACTATTCCCTCTAGCTATTTATATCTATTATCATCATACATATTTCTTTTTTTTAAATATAAAGTTATGATAGTTGCATATTTATTTTTAAAGCAAAATGGATGAATATTTAATAGAGTATATATATTTATAGGTGCATTGAATTTTAAATAGCTTAGATAGAAATTACATCTATAGATATCTAAATGCATAACCTCATATATTTATATTGGATTAAATATAAAAAATATACATATGGAAATATATATATATATATATACACACGTTTATATCATATGTTTATATATTTGTTAAGACAAAAGTTACATATAAAAAATTGATGGTGATTTATTGACAATAATCAATATATAATTATATATTTAATTAATTATTGAAAATCATCTTAGAGAATATATATATATATATATATATATATATATATATATATATATATATATATATATATATATATATATATATATATATATATATATATATATATATATATATATACCGTATTCATTATATATGCGTAGATATTTTTTCATATAAAATTTATTATTATTAAATAATAAAATTAGCATTTGCTATCAAAATAGCATTTTATAATAAATGTATAAACGCATTTTAGAAATACATTTTATATTTATATATATTGACTTTGAATATAGGCCTTTAATACTTTACCTCCTTCAATCTATTATAATCTTACATATTTATTCTATAAATGACCACATATTCTCGTAAAAATCCATATAGTACTATAATCATAAACAAATAAATATCAATGAAAATATTGCAT
This sequence comes from Ceratodon purpureus, assembly GCA_014871385.1. NCBI lineage: Eukaryota > Viridiplantae > Streptophyta > Bryopsida > Pseudoditrichales > Ditrichaceae > Ceratodon > Ceratodon purpureus. The sequence continues at coordinate 19,902,484 of CM026426.1, read as the reverse complement.
ACAATCTTATGTTACATGAAATATATATATATATATATATATATATATATATATATATATATATATATATATATATATATATATATATATATATATATATATATAAATTGTATATTATTAATTAAAAATTAAATATGTAGTATAAATTTATTTTTATAGTAGGTTGTAATAATTTATTCTATATAATTATACTATATATTGTAAAAATATATGGTCTTTGTATTAGCGAAAAGTAGTCAATCACATTTTAATTACATTTCTACAAACCTTAATTTCACATGATATACTTGCCAATATTTAAGTAAATTTAATCAAACATCTATTTAATTATAAATGTATTGAATTAATTTATAGCCAAAAGAACTATCAATAACAAATAGCATTTATAGTAAGATATATAGATATATGTGTGCCTAGCTATCTATAGTTAGGCTTCAATTTTATAAAATAACGTAACTTTAAAACTCTAGGAACAATCGTCATAACTCAAAATTTTAAAGAAAATTTTACATGCTTTAAAAAAGACCCATAAGAAATTATTTAAAAAAAGAAATCATATCGTATATTGTGATAAATTGCTTCAAATAAGGTTAGCGGAAAAAATAATTCTTAAAAGTACGTGTTCAATTTTTACAAAATATAGGTGTTAAATACATAATAATATTAATACATCAATGTATCAATGCCACAATAAGTCATGCTATTGCCATTATATATAATATAAGATGTTAATGGCATTATTATGTAAAAACATTACTCGATATATGTTATAATATTTTAATGGTATTATTATATGACAATATTACTATATATATTATAATAATAATGAATACATTCCAATTTACAAATTATAAGAAGTTTATTAATAAAATAAGAATGGCTAGATATAAAGTTTTATAATCTAAGTATATATAAGATCCCTTTCATGTTATCAGATACCAATATAATATGTTTGATAATAATGGTAGTGTATCCGAAGCCTTTTCATATGCATTGCAGACAATGCTACTCCCTCCGTCTTACTAAAAGACCTTGGTTTGGTAAAATAATTTGTCTCAAAATAAGAGAGTGGTTTCTAAATTTGGCCGAATTGCTTGTAAACTTGGCCGAATTGCTTCTAAACTTGGCCGACTTGTTTCTAAATTTGGCAGCTTATTTCTAAAGTTGGTCAATTTGTTTCTAAATTTAGAACTTCCCTTAAAATTTGATATTATTAGCAAATAATGGTCTTTTAGTGAGACGGAGGGAGTCTAAGCTTGAGCTATTATTAAAAATAAAATATAGGACAAAACAGTCGTTCTGCACAAACACCAATACTCATCTCAATTACAATCGATAATTCTAAAAATAATAGCTTGGTGTTCAAAAAGAAAGTTCCAGCCCAAAGTGATGTTCTGCACAGAACAAGTATTTGGAGGTGACCAAAAAACCCTGTTCGGCACAGAACATTGCTTCACGTGGTCTTTTGAAGTCTCATGGTGTAAATTTAATTCCAAATTGGGATTCTCTCCTCGAATATGGGCGGGTTGACTGGACTAAGGCGTTGCGCAAGATTAATCAGGCCAAGACCAAGGAGAAAGCTGCACAAGCTTTAGATGAGTTCGATTCTATTTGGCTACAGCATGAGTTGTTTTATACTCGTAGTGGTCTCTTTGTCGTTTGGAAACCTTTCCCTTCTAATCAGCCTTTAGTGTTCTCGTGACTTTGTTCCTTCCCTGTGCGTTTGCCTGATGAGGGCTTGTCATTAGGAGAAAAATGAGCTCAAAATAAGGCCGTGTAAGCCTGCCCTTTCTAGGTGAACTCCCTACTTTGGGCACCTCTGCCGCTGGCAGCGGATGCCAGAGTTGCTGCCCGCACAGAAGTGCGTGGCGCACTCACAACAAAGGTCCTCGGAATATTAGGTGAGACATGAATGCCTCAGCTCGGGCTTTGGTCCCAAGTGGGCAGGTTGTGTCAGCCCGACACTGTAGATGTGCCCTCCACACGCCTCCCTCGGAGGTCATTGGTTCGAGCCCCCGTGGCGGTTGCTGGCAGCAAGGTGGCACCTCAAATGCCATGTCAAAAAGTACACGGGCAGCGTCCGTTTTTTTCTCTCACGTGCCGCTTACACGGCCTTTTTGTGACCTGATTTTTCTCCTAATGATTTTTTCTTTCCTGCAATTGATTTTGCTTCAAAAAAAAATAAAAAAAAATTTAATTCCAAATTGGCAAATGGCTCTGACTTGCAGTCCTCATTTTGTGGTCTTTGCTCTAAGTTTTTGGTAGTAAGGAGGACCCCATTCGGCACAGAACTAGCCTTACTCGTCAATAGTGCAACACAAACTAGTCCAACCAAATTAAGCAGAAGGTTACCAATTTCTCATTTTTCATAATTTCTGTAGGCAAGTCACCTGTTCGGCACAAAACAATGGTCATCCATGGACTATAAAAGTATTCATTCAAATTTCAACTATGCTATTTACATCTCCAATTGCAACGGAGCTAGAACCTTTTAAAGCAAAGTGCAGTTATCAGATTTCTAGTAATTTAATCGTCTTATCAGTCCTTACCATTACTAGAAGATAAATCACATATTATAAACTCTGAGTGTTTACTACACCCTTATACTTATTTTTTAATTTCTTTTTTTTTGTCTTAAGTATTAAAGAAGTTGCATACAATCAATTTGATAACTCTTCATGTTGGCATTCTATATGCATCTTAAAATTTTGAATTGTGCATAAATTTAAACTGATTCAAAGTTTTAAAGGTCTTTGCATTATAATTCAATACAAATGAAGCAATTTAAGTTTGTCCCTTCTAATATTTCCAAAATTGGCATTGTGGTTACCCTGCTTGAAGGTGCCAAATTGTATATGATTAACTACCTTGTACAATATAGAGAAGGGGTGTTCTATACAGAACAGAGGATCACCATGCTAGATTTTGTGTTCGGAAGAAAGTTGTGTTCCGTATAGAATAGGAGATTACCATGCCATACCATCACCATGCCATACCATCCCATACCATCATCATGCCATCACCATACCTTTCCATGACCATGCCATACCATCTTCATGCCATACAATCACATACCATCATCATGCCATCACCATACCTTCCCATCACCATGACTTCCCATCTTCATGCTATACCATCCCATACCATCATCATACCATACCATCCCATACCATCATCATGCCATACCATCCCATACCATCATCATGGGGTCGGAGGGGGGTTCTAAATGGACTTTGTTCTGTACCGAACGAGGTCTTTTGAATAACTGAAGTGCCCCGTTCAGAATCCACTAAGTTCACGGGCTTCATCTTGTATTCTCATTGTTTGAAGGATTATTCTCTTTCTTATAAATATATATGTCAAATGACGTAGATCATGTTCCAAACAAGGTCTATATTTTTCTCAATTTGACTTTGAACTTCTAGTTACGACCAACACTGATTCTTTGTATTTTTTATTTTCGTCGTTCTATACTACCTGTTCGGCACAGAACAATCACAAACATGGGACCGAGTGTAGCTCCATAGTTTTTCAACGGAGTTGAAACTTACATAATCTTCAATTATTCATTTCTTAAGAACTCTCAGCAAGGATTTACATAGTCATGGTTACAGTTAAAATTGATTTAGTGGTAATAGTTATTACATATAATCATTTGAATAGAACTATGATCTAAACAAATTTAGCTTTAACTTGGACTGCAAAATTAGTATCCATATCTTAGTTCATGTCATCCACAATAATATCAGATTAAATCCGACGGTGATGTAGGTCTTCAATATAATATATCACTTGCCTAGTCTGCAATTTGTAGTTCAATACACTATATCGTGACCTTGTTGAAGTAAAATTTGTATAGAATGTCAACAACTATATCTTCTTGTTAGAGTCTGAATCAGTAAACCAAAGTATAGACATGTTAAACCCTAAACCCTAAACCCTAAATCCTAAACCCTAAAACCCCGATAGAATTGTAGTGTCCTTCAAAGTTTACCATCGTAGTAAACTGCAAAAACAATAACAAGCATGATGTTATTCAAATGCTTAATTGGAAACCTTACTAACAGTTTATGTGAAATACATTACATTTTATATTTGGTTGAAAGTGAACAGGTTTTTGTCAATCATCATACATTATTGTTCTATTCAACAACCTTATTAGATCAAAGCACTTACGCAGGTTTAGAGTATCCTTTCAATCTCCTTCTTGACGCTTCTTGTTTTTGTTGCGTGTGAAATTTGTGCCGCCTATGTCATTGTTTAAGAATCTTATTTTCTTCTTCAGTTTGGAACATTCACTAACCATAGCTTCGTTCGTAATTTCTGTATATTCTAAACCAAATGATGTTAAATATACAAAAATGAATTCATCACTGGTTGAAATAAATCTATTTGTGATGAATACTTGTTTGGTGATTCAAATTGTGTCTTTTCATTACCTAGTTTTCAAATCAATTTTATAAAGTTGTGTTTGACTTTGCTACTAGTGTAATTTTGTGATTTCAGATAATCACTTTACATCTAAATAAGATTTAACATACCTTCAATTTTGACAATTCCAAAACTCCTTAGCTGCTTTTCAAAAAATTGTCCTCTATAATCCTTGCTTTGCGCAACTACCATCGATCTGAGCTTGAATGCCGATGCACCATGGATGGTAAGCACATATTAAGTAGAGAGCCACAATGACGTTCATGTATGGAAATTCGGCATTGCACAATGCACATGTATTGATCGTGATCAGATTATTGCTTTGGCTTGATAATTGTTCTTGAACATGTTGACTCGGGCGTAGGTTCATGGAAAATCGAACCCTATCTTCCATCTTCTTGAGTACGCCTTTCAATCGATCTATATCTCCTTCAATGGTCACCATTACAGACTGCAAATGATCTAGCTCATTCAGGGCTTCAAGAATCTCACCCTTTGTGTCGACTAGGGCTATCTCCTTGCGCTTGATTCTGTACCTCAGCTTAATGATCCGCTTCTCTCCCTTCACCATCCTTTCACTGATCTTGTTCGAAATCTTCTCGCTGTAGCTACTGATGGCTAACTTTTCCTTGCATTTGGTTAAGATCTCCTCTGCCTCGTGCAACTGATCTTTGAGCTTCGACAATCTCTCTAGTAGTTCTTTTCTTTCGGCTCCTTCACTCGGATTTGCTGGTGATGCCATTCGGGAACTAATGAACACATATGTGTTTCCATAATCGGCGTTTGCTTTGCTGTAAACCACTTCAAAATCCGCGATCTCTCCCTCGAGTTTTGACTTAGCCAGTTCGTAATAGGACAGTTTGAGCGAATTTGCTCCAACATACTTTATCACACTTTCGCTCTTTTTCTCTAAGTTTGTGCTCATTCTCCATCTCTCCAAAGCGTACTGGGCCCAATTCATTGGGTACCCATGGCAAGCCTCTAACACTATAGCTCAAGCAAAACTCGCGGAGATACACTCATTTTTTGGCATCTCAGTGTCTCACTACACTGGTAAATAGCAGGATACAATTCCTCTACACGTACCCTCACTCTATCTGACTTAGCTCCTGGATAGTAATATGCTTTCAACCTCTGTCTCTCACGGAACATTCTGTGCAACTCTTCATTTTGCACGTGGTTACAATCTCTAGAAGGATCCAGCCCCTAGTTGGGCAATGACACCTTTAATGCAAACCACAGCTCCATCCATCTCTCCACGTTACCCCTCTCCATTGCTAACACTCTATAGATGTACCTGGCTATCCTCAAAAACAGAATTCGAAGGAAATGTGTATTGTATTCTCTAACTGCCACACTCTGTTTTTCAGGTCAAATGAGTTGCGTGCGCCTGGTCATGGCTGGTAAGTGGATATGGCTAACATTGAACTTTCTTAATTGTTATCAATCATCACTCATTGTGTAATCTCCAGCATTCGTTATATTAACCTAAATTGGCCATCAAGTTGATTGAATTTGACACGTTGGTGTACATGTCATCATTTCATTTGGAGTATTCTTTGATAGTTTTCAATTTGTTCATTAGTCATAAATGATTTCATCCTCATACATAGAACGAAACTGTCTTACTAAATAAAGTAATTCATCCGCTCATGGCTCATAAAAACTTGCTCATGGCTCACGTGCTCATGGCTCTATGCTCATGCTCTAGCATTCCCCGTAAAACGTACCTTTGAAGAGAAGGAAGTTGTTCAAATCACGGTTCCCTCCATTGCTTGCAGCTGTGATTCCCTGATTGTTTGCTTTCCGGGTTTCGTTTGTTTCGTTAGTTAGAAAAGGAGCAAGCAAGAGCTGGAATTAAACACTGTAGACTTTTAGTTGGGAAAACACATCTGGAAAAGTGTAACCAGTGATAGCTCATGGCTCATCGCTCATGTCAAAGCCTCAATCTAACAAACAGACCTGTAATTCCTACGTAGATAATCAGCTGGTGCCCTTGAAGTAACGAATTTGAGTGCCGACCTACCACTGATTGAAATCTGAAATGTAACTGTCACATAGATAGAAGGTCGATAAAAATTTAGTAACGAGTTTAGGTACGAACTCTCGCTTATTGAAGCGAAATGTCTTACATTGTATAGACTATAATTATCTTCCCTGTAACTGTTGCATAGATGCCTGATTGGATTTCATTCAGTAACGGGTTTGCGTACCAGCCTCTCGCTTTTGGACGTTTATAAGAGGTCTAGGATAAGAATAAAGATTATTTAGATGATTTTCTGTATTATGAGCGTACAGCGAAGATATGCGATGTGGGCATGGGCGAGGACGAGGCGGCGAGAGAGACAACCGAGGCAGCGAAGAGGAAGGTTTCGGAGACGGAACAACGCGAGAATGGCGAGCTTGAATTTGACTCGGCAGGCCACGATCTAGACGAGTGGGGGCCTCATCTCGCAGGTCGACGCGCCATGGACGGGCGGTGTTGTAGCTGCACTTGCCGGAACTGATTTCGTGCAGGCTTTGCTGTTTTGTATACCGTTCAATTTCGAGTGATAGTCTTGGGTTTCTCGTTTTCTGGAGCTGTAGGGAATTGAGTTGCAGCGTGGGGTGTGTTTGTCGTCGAGGGGAGGTTTTGGGAAGTTTAGGGTTGCGAGGAATTTGGGAATTGGTGTTGGGTTTTTAGGGTTTAGGGTTTAGTGGGATTTTGGGACGATGCGGAATCAGAGTCGGGGGAGTGGTGGGGGTGGGCGTGCGGGCCATGATGAGGAGAGACTGCAGCAACTCGTCAGTCGTATGCGCAACGCATTGCAGCTTGGATTGCGCCACTCATCGTAAGTTTTGTAATTTTTTTTGTGAATTTCAATGTAATTTTTGCTTATCATTTTTTGACTAACTACTTGCGTTCCTTGATTTGGTTTTTGGGTTACTAGGTTACGAATTCTTAAGTCATTTATAGTTTAGATTCTCATTTGATTCGCAATTTCGGTTTTAGGGGATGTTACTGGATGATGATGATGATGTTGTTGTTTACGAGGAGCTGCATGATTGGGACTGTGGTTGCAGAAGAGAGCTTCGGTGGGGAAACACGGATGCTCAGCTTCAGGGGCAGGCGGTTCGAGCTATTTCGGCTTTTGTTGCAGCAATTCCGTCGCGTCGATTCCCTGTGACACATTTGCAGGTGCTTTACTTCAGCAGAGTTAGGTTTTATGGTGTTCGCTTCTTGTTTTGTTGTGTTGCCTTTCAGATTCAGACAATGCAACAGTCGCTTGCATGTGGTATCCACCACTCTCTGGCTGATATGGAAGGCCTTGAGAATGTCAATTTCGATCAGCTGCTTAGATTTCTCTCGAAGTCATTTGCAGGGGATGGGTCCAGACAGTGCCTGGCTATCGTCGTGATTAGTGAGAAGTACTTCAAATTGCAAGCAATGTAGTAGAGCAACGATGAGGCAGGCTGTGGCAGTCGATGTGCAAAGCTTGTCATTAGTTGTGTATATACCTGGGGTCATTTGCTTCTTTTCTAACAATATTCAAACGTTGCTGAAATCTACTGCGATAGACATATATAGAGGAGGCCGTGGCAGCTCTGGAGTACCTGTTGGCAGTCGAGCAAGACACAGTTTACAGGCAGGCCGCTGCGGCAAGTGCAGGATTGGGAAAAGCTACAAATGGCCGTTACATGCAACGGTTGCTATCGCCTCTAGCATGCCTGTTAGCACCTTCCAAAGCATCGGATGCTGCAGTATCTGCTGCCACAGCTATGCAGAGTATCCTTGTGGCAGCTCGACCTCAAATAGCATTTGATGGTACAATGGATGACGATCCAATTTGGAAAGTCTTACGGGAGACAGACGTATTGAAGCACATTTTATGGCAACTTGATAAAAATCGTTCGGTAGCGGGAATTGCAGAGTGTGCTGAGTTCTTAGCCATAATTTTAGAGCGGTGGCCAGGAGCAAGGTATAGAGTGGGCCATGTTGAGGCGGTCAGATCTGCCCTACTTCATCATTGCATGAGCAGCAACGACGCTGTAGTCGTGGCCAGTCTGCGAGCATGTCAGGCCTTAGGTATTCACGATACACACTCTTGAACATCCATTTTTCTTGTCGTATATTTTTGGATAATCTTAGAAGATCATCACTTCATGAGGGTATTAACAGGGTTGGCGGAGCAGTGTTGTGTGCAGGAGTTGCCGTTTTGTACCTGCAGGATGCGGTTTCTTTGTGGAGGACACTAGCTCGTTGTCTGCATCACTCCCAGCCCTTGCACGTGCATCGAGAGGCCTTGCGCTTGCTTTCACTGGTTGGTGTAGGTATACTTGACTACCTAAATCTCAAGCGGATTTTTCACAAACTATGTCGTAGTTGAGTGGATCATTATGCTGGTAGAAAATATATGGCTAGGTAAGGATTCGGAAGATACGATTGGGAGGTTGCTCATTGTACGACAGGTAGATTTTCACAGCCTGAGAAATTTGCATCACTTGTACCGATGATACTACGTCCTGTCATTTGGGTTTGAGAGGTTATCGACCGTGAAGTCCTTACTGTTGATAGTCGGATTATTTAGAATACACCTTTGGATGTGGAGTTTGATGTGACCCATGTATTGCTCTTGCAGAGGTTGTCATTGTTTTCCAAGATATTTTTTGCCTCTTTCGAGGGGCCATATATGCAGGGAATCCTGGATGGTTTGCTAAGGAATATCAACGAAGGGAACAAGCCGCGACTGACAGTGGTTGAACAAGGGGTGGTGTTGGAAGCAGCACATACTACTAGTGTGATTCTACGCTGGGCTGGCGAGCATCATACTGTCGTCTTAGAGATGGGGATAATTAAGTTCTTGTCCTTACAGTTGACGCTTGGAGAGAAAAATTTAGCTGCAAACGCTACAATTTGGAAGGGTCCTTCCCAGAAGGTCGATGTTGAAGGAAAGTCTCGTGGAGCCGGAAAGGTGACCTCTTCATTACGTTCCTTACTGTGGGAGATTGTTGGCTATCTAGCTGCCCACTTCAACTCATCGACTACAAATGAAGTGCTTTTAGGAAGACCACCGTCAGGACCAAGTCTCGCCGGAATTACTGTGTTTGCATGGTGTGTACATGCTCACTCACTCTTATCTGCTTGTGTCTTTCACGGTTGTCCACTTTGGCAACTTGCTTTGACAGCTCCTGATCTGATTTTGCTCGAAGGTTTGCATCATAACATAGAATAGTATGCTTTTCGGTTGAACTTTAACCAATTGCTTATTGGTGGATTTCTCAGTTCGGCACTTTTGCGAGCTTTACATAGAAGCGGCCATGTATCTCATACCTCTAGTGACGATCCGACACCTGTGGCTGCGTTTGGTAATGGAGAGCAGCACATCAGTGCTCAGGAGCTGCTTCAAATCAGCAAAACGATGTTTCTTCTTCTCTCAACAACTTGCAGTGACGTTTCTGCGCCAACGAAGGCTTGTATGGAAGCCACCATTAGGTACCAGGATCAGGCGTGGTTGCCTCGTTTGGTCGACTCCTTGGCCATTGGCCACACTGGTCCATCCCTAGTGAAGCCTGAGAGTGTGCAGACCGCCACGAACCTTTTTGCCTTGGCATGCTTTTCGTACTTCCCCGAGTGTCGAGAGCTACTACCTCAGGAGAGAACGTTGGATGTCCTAACGGCTATCCTTAAAATATATGGTAATAGGGCATTACAAAAGAATCAACGGGTGTCGAATTTTAGTGCAAAGTGGAGCGTGGTTCATGAAAGGGCTGGAATAGCTGCAAAAACATGCTGTGAAGAGATAGCAGAGGATTGGGAAGGCACTGACATTGTTCTCTTTTCGTCCTTATGCGCTTTTACCAAAGTGTTGCAAGGATCGGAGCGGGCAAGAACAGTGGCTAAGAGCCTGCGAAGGGGGAGGCTTACGGAAGATAGCTGCTCTGAAGGTTCTTATGGTGGTACGGTTAGCTTATTGTGGGCACTTGCAGAAAGTACCACTGTGGCTCCGGGTATACGCTGGTGGGCTGCTAGTGGGTTAGCGTGCTTCAACATCTACGGATTTCCAAGTCCTCTGGGTCGTAACATCTGTCAAATATTTGACGAAGCCTTGTTTCCAGACGTCGCCTTTCTTCTTAAAGATGGTAGCCGTCTGTTCGCGCATGGCGTTATTTTGGCAGTTCAATGCCCGTCGGTGCTGCCTAAAGGCTTACGCCGCAAAGAGAAGATACTGGTTGGGGATTCAGTTGTTCATGGAATTCAGCTTTCGAAAATGATATCTTCAAGGTCTTTCAAAGCCCTCTTGGAAATTGCATATTCTGGTGTGGTGCATCTGGACTTGGAGGAGGTTGATGAAATGAAGTTGCTTTCCAAAGGCTGTGGGTTAGATTCATTGACGAATCTACTTCATGGCAGAGTTCCAGTGTGGGGTTCGCCTCCAACATCTTGTAATCTAGCATCCGCCTTGAACTTTGGCAGTTACAAATTTCCGTAAGTGCTCGACCTTCTGAAAAGCTTCATCATTGAACATTTTGTTCGTTCTTCCTCCATACGGTATATATTTGAGACTGAAATATTCGTTATCTGGGGGTTCCCTTATCTTGGCTGTCAAAGAGGTACTGTGGAATAAAATAGTTTTTGCTCTGGACAGGGATATAATCTTGCGAGGGAGATTACAGGGTCGTACTGTCGCTGAAGCAATTCCATGTAAATTAAAGGAAGGCTGTAATGAAACTTCGACTCATGTTCATGGGCATCGAGCCATATTGTCCTCTCGTTGCGATTACTACCGTGGACTTTTTTGTTCTGGAATGCGGGAAAGGTAAGATGTTCTCTTAATTTGTTTAATGACCACTTTAACCTAGTCTGTTTTTGCACTAATTACTCATACTCATCATGTAGATAATCGAACTGCCTCTTTGATGTCTACGAGGGTCATACATATACAACAATTTGTGTCCTGATGTTCTTCATGTTCTTCATGTTCTTATGTTAGATTGAGACAATGTTTTGATGTCATAACTTCTTATTGTTGATACCAAAGCTCATTGTTGAAGCTGTGTTGTCAAGCTGATATTCTTTTTCTAAATACCTGCCTTTGGTCTGTGTTAATTCTGCAGCACGGCGAATGCCATCGATATAGATATCTCTCAACAGTCTTTAGAGACTTTGTTGCTCTACTGGTACAGTGGAAAACTCATTCGACTGACTCAAACAACAGGCTGGTGCTCATGGAACAATCTAGAAACAGATAAGCAGATTCTTTATCTTCAAAATCTAATAGAACTTTCGGAATTTGCTGGTCAGCATTTAATGACTGATTTGCAAGAAGATTGTTATCATCTGGTGTTGCAGCACATTGAGGGATGCAACCTGCACCTTGGGCCTTCTGTTCTGACCCACGCAGAGAAGTGTGCGCAATGGAATCTCGTGAATATGTGTGCAAATTCTTTAGCCCCGGCCTACCCACATTTACGTGACGTTGGAGCATTTGAAAGTCTCAATGAGGATTTCCAAGAAATTCTTCGCGCTGCGCATATCCAATCTATCTCTCATTCAGATACTGGCTGACACGAGAGGTTTCGTAACCGTCTCATGAACTTCTGGATATACACATCTTTGAGAGTTGTCATATTCCAGCGTAGATTAGGCAGCGTGTTTACAGGATTCCGTTCGAGAAATTATTATTATTATAGCAGTTTGAAAGTATAGGCACCTGCGTAGTAGCTCTAGCTCCTCCTGAGATCAATACTCTACAAACAGGACTTCTATCTTGGTCTTCTCAGCATTAAGACCTGCTAGCAGCTACACAATTACACTAGATGTACGTCATGTAATATAGAAATCATTATTGATCCCCTATTTTTTCATCTCTTGATCAAATAAAAGAACTACTTCATTACTACTCTCAAACCCACCATCTGTCCTCCCCTTCCTACCATTCCTACAAAAGATATCTACCATCGTCACCTGTTAAAAAACCTTACAAGTAGGTTGTCGTGCTTCTCATCTTCAAAGAAATGGTCTCATCATCATCATCTCTGAAACTATTTCCTAAACATCCTTGAAGAATTCCATACAAAAGCAAACAACGAAACAGCTTGATTCAAACAAAGTTTCAGTCTGCCACCCTCTCCGAGCACCGAAAACTCACATCCTCGAAGTAACTATCCAATGTCTGTCTCCAAAAAATTCTTCTTGGAACACAAAACACCTTCTCCGAAATTCACGACCCACAAGATGCGGTAACCTTCACAGCTCGTCTCGGTGTCATTCCGTGCTATGCACGTTATGTATAAAACTGTAGCCGTTCTGCTCAAGTAAACCATCCAAGATTGACTATTACTGTAACATACAAAACTTATTCCCAAACAGTAAACACCAAGATTCCATGGCCGACTTTCACATGGCAGCTTAACTTAGATTGTGTCTGCACATAACGTGGAGTGCTCTCAAACTTCAAATACATGAAGTGGAGTCCATCTCTCCCTTCCTCTCTTCTCTGTCTGTTTCCATTCCACATCTGATCTCATCTTCTTCAATTTTCTCCATCTCTGCTTCTCCTTTTTTGCTCTTCACTTGGTGTCTGTACATACTTTTCATCTTTTGCTGATCTTTTTCATACTTTTCATCTTGTACTCTTGTACTCTCTACTTTCTGTTTTCTTCAACTTCAACATCAGTTTGGAGGTTATCATATGTAAATATATGTGTATGTGTTTGTTGGGAAGGGTGTACATATCTCTCTCTGTACAGGGTTACTGTTCGGAATACCATTTTGGGTACCCTCGGAATCGCTCCTGCTGAGTTCCACAACTAACTTACCTTGCAACGAAGGTAGTTAGTAACCAGATCGGCCCACAGTTTGGCAAGGTATGTCACATAACCTCTCTTAAGCCACATGGTAACATGATCATCTTCTTCCTGGTTTGGTGTTTTCTTAACTTGCAGTTGAAGGATAAACGGAAAAAGAGCTTCAATTCAATCACAGATCATGTTCTGGATGTGGGAAATGGTGCCTGGATTGTGGTCGCATGGTAGCAAACGATGGTCGTTTTCATGTGTTAGGGCGTTGGAAGATGGGCCTCCTGAGATTGTAATGTGACGTACTATGGACATGACCCATTCACGCCATGAATCCTCGCAGTGGACACGATTCCCTCCGAAGTGGAGAAGGATTGCGTGTGCGTGTGTGCCAAGGAATAAATCTCTTGGGTCCCCGCCCAAATAGGGTTCAATAGTTTCCGCAGTTTCCGTGGTAGATTGTATGAGCCAGAGATCTCCAGTTGTAGTAATTGACAACAAGTTCCTGATCACGGTTTCTCTTTTGGGGAAAGCTTCATCTGCCTGCATTGGACACTAGTTCAACCCATGTTCACAGTCTCGGAGGTAGATGTTTGTCTGCAAGGAGACATGAAGAGAGGATAATCTCAAAGAGACTGTATCGGATTATGTAACATGGTTGTTACTCGATTTCAATTACATGGTGTAATTGTGGCTGGATAATGCAATGGCTATGTGATGATGCCCGTGATGGGGTCTGCGTAGATGTGGAGATGGTGGGACAAGGTTGAAGGCAGGCATCATCCAGGTTTTTGATGTTGAGGTTTTGATGGTTTGGTGCACAGGAGGGTTATGTCATTTGTTCCTGCGTGAATTCTAACCCGGGAGCTGATACCGAAGGGCTCTGGCATGGCAATTGCGGCCCTATATGGGTCCTGGCGAAGGTCGCTTCTAAGCCGGCTATTCGTGTCGTCGGCAGATACACAAGGGAAGCCTGCACGAGAGCAGGGTAAAAGGCAAACCCGGCAGAAACAAAAGGGCAAGGTGAAAGACCATGCCGGGGAGCCAACGGTGCAGCCACGGCGGGGCCGGAGACCTTCTCGAAAGAAATGGGTTGAGAAGAAGGTGGACTCTGAGTTTGACATGGTGATCGTCCCGCCGGATGGGATTTCGGTGTCGGGATCCGAGTCTGATGACTCCGACTGGTCGATAGGGTGGTTCGAGCCTCATAGCTCACAGTTCACGGATGATGAGGAGGATACGTTTGCTGTTCTCATGCCGTGTTATGGCTCCCCGGCTCCACCAGATGCCGTGTCTCGGAAGACGTTCTCTCTTAATGACGATCATAAGTCTCCCCTTCTCGATCACCATGGTGCCCCATCTCTCCTGACATCCCAGAATCGGTGAGTATCAATCTGTGCTCGATCTCTTCGTGCTCTCCCTTTCTTCTGACTGCGATCTGCATAAGATTTACATGCTTGAGGGGTCGATTTCACTGTCTGTTCCATGTCTTTTGTAGTGTTTCAGATTTGTTGAAAGTTTTGAGTAACCGTTCTGTAGGGATGGTGAATAATTGACTGAAGATCGTCTATTCTTCTGGATCTCTTCTGGGTTTAAGGGTTCCCAGTGCATGACGTTGATTGTTAAGCAGTCCTGGTTCGTGTCATGTGTATGAAGATATGTTGTTTTAGGTCTACAGGAGTGGGTGATGATGGAGGAACTTGTTTTTAATTATTTTCTTTTCATATTTGACTCTCCACCTGCGAGAGTTAGGTAGCTTTGAGATCATGCACATCTTACATCCTTCAGAATTCTTTTGGTTCCTGTCTTATGCATGTTATGTGTATTTTGATGGATTGGGGTGTATGAAGCTTTGGATGGCATGTTGGTAGGTGGTTTCACTTCATTGACGCTCAGTGAGTCCACTTGGGTGATTGCAGATGAAATGGAGCGCAGAGGGCGATGGCTGTCAGGGCTCTGAGATTTGGTGCAAACTGGGCGTTGTAAATACTGTAAATATGTGAACACGTCGGAGGGCGATGCTTATGGAGAGTCTTAGTACTCCTTGACCGGGAACTGTAAAAATTAAAGAAGGCGGAAAAAGGGAGGCTTCGTCATTTGCATCGTGGACGACCTGGAAGTTTTGCAGGAGATTGAGTTATAAGTATCCTCGTTGGATCACTGTTGCAAAGAGGGCGGTGACCTGTGTTCATGATTCACAGCGAGTTCTCAAATTCAGTGACCTACTCTTCTTCGAAAGGATGCACGTTTGTTCAAAGAGAAAGATCATACTGTAAGATACAGAAAATTCAAAACATAAAAGACACGAAAATGATAAATTCGATAGGGAAGTTCTTAGCTGCCGCTCTAACAGATTACCTCCCTCAATGTGAAGAGAACAATACTTTTTTAGATAATGCTACCTCTTGCGGCATATCTTGGAGCAGTAGCTGGTGATTCATTACAGTAGTACAAGTAGATTGAGTTATTGTTGTGATGGGGTGCATCATTCTTTTTCAAGGAAGACATTGTGTATATATAACCTTGATATTTAGTCGAATTTGTATCATAACGCCCTGGAAAAAATAAAACAACAAATAGCATTTTCCTACCAGTCTTCAGTTACTTTTCAAGGCAGAGTATCTCAGGGGATCCCTACTTTGTCTCACTTTCAACCTCCAGAAGTTTGGTTTTGGAGGACGTGGTTGTTTTTGGAGCATTGACATTGAGGGTAGAAGGTTTCTGAGCTCTAGTTGACGAAGATATTGCCTTGAATTCTTAGTTTTAGATAGAGAATAGAGGATGCAGATGTTGAATTGCAATTGGTGCTATACTCAGGATTTTAATTTTTTGATTGAAATGGCATGCTTTAATGAAAGAAATAACGTACAACTCTAGGATCCCATGTGCTTGTTCGGTGTTGCAAGGATGAAACAAAGGGAGGGTAAAGAACTCTAAATCATAACGGATTTGCAAAATGTTAAAAAATTAAACGAATGCACGACGTTTCGTCTGAGTAGATAAATTTGCCAGGTCATTTGTGACAGTACGATGATCAGATTGAGGACACAACCAAACGCAGGCTTACACGATGTGGTGTCGGTAGGACACACGTCGTGTAGTGTCTGATAAAACAGAGTTTCAGTACCAGAAAGCAATTCCGAGCACTTATGTTGGAATAACACAGAACTTCATATGGACGATCAGGATGAATATTACACGTAATGGACATTACACATGAAAAAAAGTTCAAGAAGCACTAATTGAAAGGTAGTTGATTGTGCACAGATCCAGTGCACATCATCCAGAACTTAGAAGACAGATTACAGTACTTCTAGTATTATCTTATACCTATTCGTAATGTGGACAAAACATTGTCCGAGCTCATTTCCACAGCCTAAGTGTACCTCTAAAACCATGATAGAATTACAAAACTAAACATACCCACTCGCCATATCTTTTGCAGGTGAGGCACTTGTGTGTACTCTTACACATGGGAAGAGTCCACTCCCTAGTAGTATACAGGTTGTATAGTGGAAGATGTCTCGAACAGCTGGATATAACTACGGTACTTTCTTTCGAGATAAGACAGATATGATTCAACTAATAATGAATCTAAGGCATGGTCTCAATGGAAAAAAACAAAGGGCTCAGTCACAGGAGCAAATATCCCACCCGAATCCTCGACTCGACAATGGCGAGCAAGATTGGTGGAGAGATCCCCTGGAGGCCTGTATTTGTTTCCAAAAATGAATGCTGCGAGGTGAATCAGCTATGATAACAAACTCCAAAACCTGACCGAAAAGCTGATCACCAAACCAATTGGGCGCACCGTTGAGCGGTCACCATGCTAAATCTTGCAGAGATGACACAGTGCCGAGGATTCCGAAGACGACGCCCCCAACAATGAGAAAGTAGTCCACGCCTCGTGCCAGCTTCGACATCTCATCTCCAAATACTCGGAGGTGCATCCAACCTGGCAACACGAAAGAAAGCAAGCAGCACACACTGCTTCCCACAAGTGACAAGAAATTGCCGAAATGCGGCACTGAGACAGCCGTCCATGCCGTGCACAACACAATGAGGGTTCGTAGCAACTGGCAGTGGCGACCCTGGAAGAGGCGACGCTCTGCAACCTCGTAAACAGGGTGCATCATCATGGGGTATGTGAAGATCAAGCCAGTGCAGAGACATATTTTTACAACAATTGTTTGCCATGAGTTTCCAAGGTTCAAGGTGACGATGTCTTTCGTATACTCCCCGAATGCCAGGTACCCCAAAAGGCCAAACGTGGTGTACAAAAACGTAATGCAGCACATGGCAGCAGCCAGGATGCGTGCAAACTTGGACCGCTCCCGAGTTTCGGATTCCAGAGGAAGCACCAAGCTGATGCCTTCGACGGCATAAATGGCCACTCCGATTGAAAAGAGCAGATTCTTCCACCCTGTGAAAGCCACAACGTGCTCCCCGTGGCCTGTGACGATGCCTGCGAATTCCGTTGTCATGACCACAGACATGGCTGCCACATTCACTATGTCCGCAAACATACTAAAGGGTGCCAGATGTGTCAGCGAGCGGATGTACGCCAGCAACACCTGCACGAGTCAGTTGATAAGTGTTAGGAATACAACTTGTTAAGATACCTCTCATATGGAAAAAAGACTAATCGTAGGTCAGAGGTTGAACACGAGCCTGCAAAGGATAATACCTGGAAGGGGAAGATAATCCACACATAAACCTCCTTCGTCTTCCAACTAAGGCCCATAAATTCCAACCCCTGAAAACTTTCGAGTGCACCACTTGAACCCAACGAATGAGCCTTCTCCCTGGAGAACACAGACGCCAAATTCTCCCCGATGAAGATGAGATAGGCAACACAGAAACCTCCCTGGCTGAGCACTATCATGGCATCCACCGAGACTTGGCCAAACTTTCCCAACGTATGGTACCCAAGCTCACTGTAAGTGTCAATATTTTCCACAATCCCTTCCGTCTCCAGATGCCGGCGGCACCACACCATCAGCATCATGCAGTAGTACATCGCAGCGGACGTCCCTGCCAAGATGAGCAACCCCTGCAGCCATCCCGATTGCTTGAACGCATAGGGCAACCCTAGTACTCCCGCCCCCACTACTGTAATAACAATGTTGAAGAACGTCTTGTACGTCGATGACAGAGGGCGCAGCTCCACGTTGCCTACAGGCAGAAGAGGGGACGTCTCACAAGGCTTCACCGAGCTTCCATTCTCCTTGGAGAACCCATTCCCTACAACCATGATGAAGGAGGAGCCCAATTCGAGGGGAAGTTAACTTCACTTCCACAACAACCAACACACGACGACCCCCTCGTCACGTCCTGTCTCGGCAGCATGAACCTGGTTGCTCTACAACATGCAAACAAACATCATTGTAAGCAGATCGAAAACACACCATCTCTACACTAAGTAGATGAAACCGATGACGAGGTTGTTCACATCAAGAGGCTCAAATTTGGGCTGCCCATCAAATGATCGGGAATCTAAACATGCTAAGACAGCTTTGCATGCTCAGAACATATTCCTCTCGCCATAACATTTTCATGTCGAATCCTTTTGCAGAAGCACATCCAGCGAGTAAAACCTAGAGACACAGCTTGTGACCAAACCCTAGGTCATGGGTTCCTCTGAATTCATACTGTTTTTGCAAAGATGGGGGTTATGCAGGCGATTCTTTGTTGCTGGCACTTTCGACTCAATCAAAAACACTCCAAACACGCGCCTCTTTCCCAAACACTCCCGCTAATTCCACATTCCTTTCCCAACCAATCCACTCTCCATGCCAACCCTCCGTGTCTCAAATTCCCCAAACCCAAAACCCAAACGCAATCATATTCACAGATCCAACATCACTGCGCCCCATGGAGATCCCCAACACCCTGATCTACCAAAAACCCACAATTCCTCTCATGAAAAACCCCAAATTCCTCCAGAAAAAAGGTCACCCAAATGTCAAAAACCTGCATCTAACCCAACCCACCTACGTGGCTCACAAAACCCAATCAAAAAACTGGAACCGCACTAAGGGCCCGTTCAGACTGTGGCCAAACTTCAAGAGGAGAAGCGTCCCAACCAATGAAATTAGAGAAAACCACAAAGTTTCTCCTCTCGGCCTTTACACTAAGGCCAAGGTCCAAAGGACGTCGCCTCCAAAAAAGCTTAGGTGGTAGCACTTTTGGGAAATTTTGGCGCTAAGTGTTTCTCCTCTCGACCAAAGTTTGGGTCGAGCAAAATGCTCAACCCAAACTTCCGTCGGAAGGATGAATTTTTTTTCATTAAAATATGCGCAAGAAGACAAGGCTTATGGGCTATTACGAGTTGGTCATGCTCCACTTACCTTGTCATGTCTATTTAATGAACCTTTTGACAATCATTGGGTTTAGACCAATGCAGTCCAAAAATAAGTTGAACTTCAATCACTCATAACTTTGTCATAACAATCTAGAATTTGCTGAAATTTTTTCCACACATTCTTCATTAATGTTTACACCTTCCCTAATTTTTTCAGATTTTTTTGATTTTCTTTTCGATTTTCTATAAATGTCTGAAAATTTGGATCATAGGTCTTGGCCTTTGGCCTTCTTCTTTGGGCCTTTACACTATGCCCGGCCAAAGCCCTCAAGTAGATTATTTTAAGATTACTTTTCAGCCCAAAGACTTTTCAAGTTCGGGAGAGTGGATTGAGGTTCTCCTCTCGAGTTTGGCCATAGTCTGAACGGGCCCTACGGTTCAAACCATAGATTACGTAATCAGCAGACAAAACTTACGCAATCCCCCTCCAAACACGCCACCGGAAAAAAACCGGCTGCATGTCGAACCCAAAAGCTGAAACAACCCAAATTCAACTCATATGACAGAAGACTGAACTTATACTCAAAGATTCATGGTCTCAACATATGCACACCACCTTATGTTGAGAAAAACTAATTAGCAGATGAGCCCAAAAACTGAAACAATCCAAATTCACTCTCATGACAGAACTTAAACCCAAAGATCAATATTGGTCTCGACATGTGCATACCACCTTATGTTTTCGATGAAGAGTCGCTTACCAGAGAGAGAGAGATGGGTGATGGAGTTGCAGTTTAACACTCACACAACATTGAAGTTACAATCATATGATCCCATCCCACTCACATGAAGACAGAAGACTGAAGATAAACACTAAGATTAATGGTCTCAACAGACCACCTTATGTTGAGAAAAATTCACCAAGACGAGTTGCCTAAGTTGCAGTTCAACAGTTTATGACAGAACTTATACGCAAAAATATGATATCTTATGTTGAGAAAAGCTTACCAGATGAGCCCAAACACTAGAAACAATCAGATCCCCCTTTCATGACAGAACTTCTACACAAAGATCAATGGTATCAACATACTAGATTATGTTAAGGAGAACTTACCAGATGGGCCCAAAAACTGAGACAATCCTATCCCACTTTCATGACAGAACTTATACACAAAGATATGGCATCAAAATACATCTCATGTTGAGAAAAACTTACAAGATGAACCTGAAAACTAAGAAAAATCCGATCCCACTTTGAAGAGTACAGAACTTCTACACAAAGACATGGTCTCAACATACCATCTTCTGTCAGAGAGAGAGGATCTCTGGCCCAAAGGGCCAACGTGAATAAAGGATTCGTTGGAGGAAGTGCTACCAGTATAATCATTAGGACCAGGCTGGGGCGGGCTACACCCTTGATGCCTCCTTTCAGAGGTGAACCCTATGGACTAAGAAGAGACGAGAAGACAATGTAGAGGGAGAGAATTGTAAGGAGGAGAAGAGGGGTTGAGGGGGTGTGGTTCAGATAGAAGGGGGGAGGTAGAGGGATAGTTGTGTGTATGTAGAAGTATAGATATGGATGTATGTATATGGATATGTACACACACACACACACACACACACACACACACACACACACACACACACACACACACACACACACACACACACACACACACACACACACACACACACACACACACACACACACACACACACACACACACACACACACACACACACACACACACACACACACACACACACACACACACACACACACACACACACACACACACACACACACACACACACACACACACACACACACACACACACACACACACACACACACACACACACACACACACACACACACACACACACACACACACACACACACACACACACACACACACACACACACACACACACACACACACACACACACACACACACACACACACACACACACACACACACACACACACACACACACACACACACACACACACACACACACACACACACACACACACATATAGATAGATGTATATGTTGTCAATATAGGTGTAGAGCTGCGAGAGGAGGTGTGTTTTAGAGAGGGTTATTTGTGTAGGGATGGGTCGGGCTTAGTCAGGAAGAGTGGGTAGTGGTTGTTTGTTCTTGACACGGCGTTTGGTGAGGATGATATGTTGTAAACATTTGATGACGTTTGTGTGAATGGCGTTGAGGGCACTGTTGATGAGTGTCTCAGGGACTTTGAGGTGGGGGTGTTTAGAGAGGGTGTTTTTGATGTTGGCATGAATAGCACCACCGACACCAGCCGTGAGGACAAGGAGGGGTGCAACTATCCAGCCCTCGTTAGTAATGGCTTGGAGGAAGGGGGCGTATTTGGTAGTTTGTTAGTCATACTCTCGGGGGGGAATCGATCATTGGAGTAGGTGAATTCGATGAATTGGATTGTAAGGTTGAGGTGGGGTTCGATGGGGGAGGTGCATCAAGGGGATGGTTTAAAACAAGAAGGATATTAGGGCGAAGACGTGCGGGACAGTAGCAAGGTTGTGTGGGGCAGGTGCAAGGGAGGAGCCACGAGGGAACGGTATTTTCGGAGGTGCGGGTGTGGTGTTTGCCAGCATTGATAAGGTTATAGTAGCAAGTTTTTGTGTGAGCCAGAAACATTTTGTGGAGTTCCCAAACAACATTGTTATGGCGTTTGATACAAAGTCTGTGTATGTTTTGTTCTAGGCAAACGAGGAGGAGATGGGGCCAAGTATCAATAGATTGAGCCGGGCAGAGAAAACAGTTTATGGATTTATGTTGTGTTGGCCAGAAGAGGTGTTTACGGGCATTGCCCATGTATTGGCCATAACAGAATTTAAGGAGTTGAGAGATTTGTGAATCGGAGATCTTTGGGTTTTCCCAAAAGTAGTTGGAGTATGTTGTATCGATGTTGGCGTTATTGAGCCATTTGTCAATGTATGTGAGGTGTTTCGTGGTGTCTTTTTGTTGGATGAGTTCTTCGTCTTGAAGGTATTTTTGTAGGTTGCGGATGGGGTCTTTAAATGGATGGGCGGCTTGTTTAGGGATGGCGCGATGGAGCCAGTAAGGGGCTCTGTGGCCATGGTGATATGGTTCGCTTTGGTCTAGGCAGGGGTGTAAGGAGCCGGCCTTAGCAAGGCTGTCAGCTTTCTCATTTCCAGTGATATTCATGTGGGCTCGAACTTTATGAAGAAATGTGGGTGTAGGATTGTGGTGTAGTAAGGATAAGATGGCTTGGAGGAGTAGTTTGTCCGGATGGTTGTTTTGTAGGGAGGGTTGTTTGATTTGAGTGCTAATCAAGTAGAGGGAGTTGAGACTGTATGTGAAGATGTAGATGGGTTCGGTTTGGGAAGTGGTGAGAGCGAGGGTGTCATGAATTGCAGTGAGTTCTGCCCGGAGGATGTTTTGGAGTCCTAGGAGGCGGTACATGTTATTGATTTGGCGGGCCGGGTTATGGATGCCTTAGCCAGCAATGTCTCCGCCACCTTCGTTGTCAGGGGGGGGGGGGTAAAAGCGCCATTTGTGAAGTAACTATCAAGAGGGAATTTGTTCGGTGGTATGTGAGTGAAGGGAGGACAAGGTGGGGTGGTGGGGGAGGGAGGGAGGGAGGATGGGGAGGTTGGGGGCATTTGTCCAGGCGGAGGTGGGTTTTACGAGAGTAGAGGAGGGGGTGATTTGAGGGTTGCGCGTGGATGGAGGGTGGGAAAGGTTAAGGATTGTGGTAAGGCGATTGCGGAAGTGTATTTTGAAAGCGCTATGTGAGAATCTGAAAGAGATGCGATGGACACAGAGGATGTGAAAGGCAGAAGGTTCGTTGGGGGGAGGTATGGGTTTAGTGGGGTGTGGGGAACAAAGAGGGGTTTCATAGGGGAGGGAATCGGCAGGGAGGTAGGCTAGGACATGGGTGTCATTATAGTGGTGTGTAAGCGGAGTTTGATTTGTGTACCACTGGAGGTCCGAGGTGAGGAGGATGGTGTAGTGGTTAGGATCTTCTTGGGCAGCGAGACGGGCCCAATGAAGGGCTTGTGTGGCTAATTCAGGTGTGTGGGGGTGGGCTAGGCCAACAGTTTGCCATTTGTGTTTGAAAACGGGACCAAAGGAGCCAAAGGTTTGGTCTCTCGGTGTGGAGAATTCTTGTGGACTATCTGGAGGGGGCATGTGATTGGGGAAGAGAAGTATGAACGTATTATACCAAAATTGGAGATGAGGAATTGGAGAATTTTCGGGTAGATGTGGTATTGGCTTTGCTTATGGGATTCGTCTCTAGTGTTGTTATTTGTGTATCGTTGGTAGAGTTGGACAACCTCAAATTCAAAATCTTGGGGGGGGGGGGGGGGGGGGGGGGGGGGGTTGAGGGGGAACTAGTGGGTGAGAAAAGTTTGGTATTGTGACCAGAGCCATTCGAGTCGAGGGGTTGGGATTGCCAAGAGGTATTTACCAGCGTTCTCGTAGAGGTGGGCTTTGTTGTTGTCTGTAATGATAAGTGGGAGAGAGGTTTGGGTGTCTATGTCTAGGTTACATTATGTGAGGGAGATGTGAACGTGTTCCAGGTGTTTGGGGCTAGTGCGGTGGCGGGAATCGATGTGTTGTGCGTGAAAAAAGTGTTTGGAGAGGACAGCGTGGTAGTGTTGGTGTTGGCGGGTGGTGTAGTAGTTTTGTAAGATAGTGATGTTGTGGGTAGTAAGAGTGGGGTTGGTGTATGGAAAGATGTGTTTTTCTAAGAGCCAAAGGGTATAAGTGTGTTGAGTGTAGAGGGTCCATGAGCAATGGTATTTGTGAGAGATGTATTTGGTACCGGAGGCTCGGTCTAATCTACTGAATGGGATGATGTGAAGGAGTTGTGTGAGGGGAAGGCGTTTGAGGCGGGTGGGAGAAAAGGCGGGGGGAGGGAAGGGGAGTAGAATTGGGGGGGATTGGGGGGGGGGGGGGGGGGGGGGGGGGGGGGCGGAGGAAGTGTGGGGATGGTGGGCTCGAGGATGGGAGGGTGGAATTTTGGAAGGAGGGAGTTGGTGAGATGGCGAGAAGAGCAAGGATTGTTATATTGGGAGTGGCATGGGGTAGGATGGCAGAAGATTATCTGACAGCACAGTAAAGCGATTTGTTGGGTGCGTGTACATGTGCCATATTGTTCGTGGAATTGGGCTTGTGTGAGGAGTGTGGATCCTGTGGGGGTGGTGAGGTGGGTAATGTCTTGTATTCCTGTTGTATAAAGTTTGTGGAGTAATTTGGTACTAGCGTGGAGTTTGGAGGGGTGGAAGTTTGTGTTTGTTGGCCGTCCATAGAAGTTCAATGGGTGTGCTGGAATGGGGGAAGGAATCATCT
Source organism: Ceratodon purpureus (assembly GCA_014871385.1). NCBI lineage: Eukaryota > Viridiplantae > Streptophyta > Bryopsida > Pseudoditrichales > Ditrichaceae > Ceratodon > Ceratodon purpureus. Next base: position 19,877,607 of record CM026426.1, on the reverse strand, counting down.
AAACTACGAATTTGTATTTCAGCTTGGTGGAGGAGAGCGATAGTGCGTGTGGTGGGGGAGTGAAGGCAGGCTCTGGTTGTAATGGGGTCAAGGGTTATGGAGCCCTTGTGGGTGGCCATTATGAAGGAGACTAGGCTTCGATAGATGATGTCTAGTTGGCCTGTATCGTTGAGGGCATCACGGAGTTGTTCGCCAATACATTTGATGTTGTCATTGGTGAATGAAAATGCCTCAATGCCAAAGAGTTTGGTGGGAAGTTGAGTGGTGAGGTTTGGGGTGCTACGGGGGAGTTTACAGATAGATTTGGTGGTGGCAATGATGATTTTGTCTAATTGCGGGTGTCGCGGATGGAGTAGGGGACAACATGAAAGTCGTAGGCAACGCCTGGGCGAAGAACGGTGTTCACTATTTTGATTTTTTGGCGGAGTGTGGCAGGGGAGAGTAGAAGTTTTTTTTTTTTAAGGAGTTTATTTGTAGAGATGTCACGTTGAAGGTGCCATTTGAAGGGGGGGACGAGTTGGAGTCCAAGGTATTTATATGGTTCGTTTTGGGACAAGATCGGGAGTGGTGTGTTGTTGTAGGTAATATTGTGGGCTTGGATGAAGGCTTTAAAGGCGGTTGGGGTGAGGTGAGATTTGTTAGGGTAGCCGGTGATAGCACATTTGGGTATGCTAAGATCCATGCCGGCCCAAGTGTTGAAGCGGTGTAGTTTATTGAGTTGGAGTTGGAGGGCTTTGATGTTGTTGGAGACGATGGCCATGTCATCGGCGTAGGCGGCAGTGCTTTCATGTGTAGTAGAGGTTTTGAAGGTGTAGCTTTTCGGACATTGGTGGTGGCTTTTCGGACATTGGTGGTGGTTTGTTTTTGTTCTATTGTGCGGGCCTCTTTTTTGGCAAGGTTGCTGAGTTTTGCAAGTTCTTTTATCCAAGCTGGCAGGAGATGAGTCATGGGAGGGGGGAGGGTGTGTTTGGGAGGAGGTTTTGGAGTATAGGGTGGAGGCGCCAGTCGGCATCATATTGGACTATGTAGATAAGTTTCCGGAGAAGGTGGTAGTGTCGGAGATGTTGTTTCTAGAGGCGGTGTAATTTGCGGGGGAGGAAGCCTCGTTGTTTGGTGGTGCGCTGTGTGAGTAGTGGGGGAGGTGGGGTGGCGCAGGTTGTGATAAATGTGGTAGAGAGGTTATCGATGATGGTGTCCTCTTGGTGGATGGCTTCATTCCAGTCAGTGGAAGAGAGCGTGGTGGGGACATCGAGGAGGTTTGTGAGGGTGGTGATGTGGTGGGAGTTGTTGGTAAGGAAGGCTTTGTGGAATTCTTGTAATTTGGAGGGGGTGAGAACGTTGGGGACACGGGGTGTAGCCGGAGGGCTGGGGAGGGGTTGTCTAGCGATAATAGTGTTGGGAGGGATGTGAAGCAAAATGGATAAGTGGTCGGAGTTAAGATTGAGGGTAGTGACGGTAGTGGAGGTAGGGGAGAGTAGAGAGGTGGATTTGATGTAGAATCCATCAATGAGGCTGGTAGATGTGTAGTTGTCTCCGCCTTGTCTGGTGTAGGGTGTATTGGTTTGAATGTAGGTGAGGTGGAGGGTGGATGTGAAGCGGTGCTAGGCAATATCTTTGGGGGTAGGGGGGGGACCATGTGGTATTGTTATAGCGGCCGTGGAGGTTGATATCCCTTTTGAAGTCTCCCAGTAAAATGATTCTGTGTGTAGGTTTAGCGGAGATTGTTGAAGAGATGGTGGTTTGGATGAGAGGGATGAGTGAAATATCTTTGGGGTGAGAGGGCATGCAAAGGTTGAGGATGATGTGTGGTTGGAGGGGGGCGTTAAGGAGTTCAAGAATTTGTAGAAATGGAGAGATGGTGTCGTAGCACGGTGGTAACGTATTTAGCTAAATAACCTACATAACGCGTAACATGCTAAAACCGCGCCAAGTTCGTTCCCACGAAGAACCTGCGGTTGTAAACACAACTGAGAGAAGAGATAATCTAAAGGAAAGACATAAAAATCCCAAACACAAACTTAAGAAACACCCAAGGCTACAAAATCTAAGGGATTGAGAAATCCCAAATACTCCCTATCACGGAAAATTCCACTATCCGAAGGTGGAAAGAGGAACACTATCTAACCCCAAAAACTACAAGAAACATATCCTTTCTAAACATAAACTACAGGCCCAAAATCCCGACCCTATAGCCCACAACTATGTACACAAGAAAACGTCCCAGAAAACCCATTGTAGTTAGCTACTCTATGATAGCGTTTTCGGGATTACTAGTAGAATCTTCACTCTTGCTCCACCTTTCTGTCACCAACAAATTTTCGTAACCGAGATAATAATTCTAGCGGTTTAAGCTAGAATGCTCAAAGAGGCTTTATAGTTATTTCCGAGGATTTTGCCCACTGATTTGTTAGGGTTTTCTCCCTACTTCACGTCTTCCTAAACTAATACTCCCTTCGCCTGGTGTTTTGATGGAGGCAGCCTTCTCGCGGAAAACCGTCCTACTCAAGTCACGTACCACTCCTCCAGAAGGGGTGGAAATGCGGAAATGGGCCACTACCCTCACAACGGGTACAATGTTGTGTTCCGCAAGTCACACAGAGTAGGGCCACGTTTCCACGTTTCCGAGATGATGGGGCTAACTCACGGATGGGGATACCACTCCTACCATTCACCGGGGAAACCTAGCGTCAGATAATGGCAAGTGCACGAGTGTCTGGACCTTCCATGTGCTGTCTACACATGGGCAGCGGAATTACCCCAAGCCAGATCCTCCCCCTACTACTGATAAGTTGGCCCACGATCTTTCTGTGGTGGTCCCTGAGGTGGAACGCGGAAATGGTGATAGCCTATCCTTGTACCGGAGTACCCCCTCCGCACCCCAAGTCGGTATGCTTCCACTTCCACTTTCTGCCCTCTCCTCCTTTCCACCCTTAGTGTTCCTTCGTCTAGCACCTTCCGCACAGGGGGTGATACCGAACCGATTAAACGAGTACACCAATCCTAAACAAGGGCGGCTGCTACCTAACCAAGTACCCCCTTGCATGAGAGCAACGACTTGAATTAGGGATGTTTAAACCTTGCTTAATAGAGGCTCACAGCCCAAACTGACCTAACACGGAATACTAACCTAGATAACCTACACAGCGGTAGGGGACCGGTGAAAACTCGGAAACAGCAAGAATGGGAAGGAGGGACCACTGACTTTGCTCATGCACTCAAGAAAACAACCCAAGACAAATGTGGAGTATAACATAAAGCCTGAATTGAACAAAAGAACACAAACATCGCAAAATGGTGAGAGAAAACCCCAAGGGTTCTCCCTTTTAAGCTACAAAGCCATGAACCGCGTGATCAGAATCACGGGCCACGTGGCAACAGGCTGACTCTCCGCTACCCGAAGAGCCAAGGCTCGAAACTAACAAAAAGACAAAAAAAATATAAAGTCTAACTACCTTTAACTACCTACCACAACAACTTGCACCCAAATCTAAATAGAATCCTAAGCACTACCCCTCTTCTTTCGCTCCTTGGACTCCATCTTCTTCAGCTTCCGCTTTTCCTTGCGGCCCAGCGGCGCCGGTGGTGCAAGTGGAGTCGCCACCGGCCCGGTCTCGACACGTGTTCCGAGTTCTTCTCCGGTCCGACCCATGACCTCCGCATTCTCCGTCGCCAACGGAGTGGTCAACTGGCTGTCGTGCCTAAGGTCCGCGGCAAGTGCGGCACATGGCCGTCCACCTGGCCCGCCATCCGTAGAAGGTGGCGGCGGCACTCGAGCTACCACCTGAAAAGACGAGAGAGGGTCATGTGGTGTGGCATCTGCCACGTGGCTGCTGCCCTGAATAGCCTCCCCTACTGGCTTGAGCGCGGAAGCGCGGACCGGGGGCGCGGAATCGCGGACCGTGGCTGTGAGGACAATGATGTCTTCAATTTCCGCTTCCTGCTGCTTTGGCACCTAGCCTTCCTCTCCTATCCCTATACTGGTCATCTGATTCTGTGAAGGGAGGTCAGAATAGGTTGAAGAAGTGTCTTCCTCCTCCGACGACTCCCACTAGGTCTTGAATGATTTGCTGAAGCCCTCAACAAGACTCCTCATCGCAATCAGCTCTGCATCCACCTTCCTGCCATGGTCCAAGACATAAAGTGCCACCTTGGTCCCAGACAGGTGGTCCGCATTCTTGAGGTCCGCCTCAAAGGTCTTGGCCTTCAGCCATACGTCCCCCGGAACCATCAACAACCCGCTTACCTCCTGAACCTTTGCGGCTGTGTCTCGAATCAGCTTGAGGTACTCCCGCCGCTCCGCTTCCAGCTTCTTCACTCTCTCCACGGCCTTCAAGTTTTCCGCGGTGAGTCGGTCCACGGTCTCCTCCAACTCCTTGAGCTGTCGCGGAGCCCGCACAGCCTCCTGTACCGCTTGCACTAAGTCCTCCCTTGGAGGGTTGCCCACCATCGCTCCCACCTGCTCCACCTGCAGTTCATACTCCGCGACCTTGGCCCTTACCCCCTCCATGTCCCAAATAATGGCGTCCACTGGATTCTCTCCAAGAATGGACCCTCCTTCTACAGCCCTTGTGGGTGACCTGGTCCGCCCGGAAGGGCTCCCTTCCATTAGCTTCCGCTTCTTGGTTGCGGGCCGCTCCTCCGTACTAACCTCCACCATTTCTTCATCATGTCCCACCTCGGCCTCTGAATCCGTGGTGTTGAGCTCATACATGAGCTGCTGCTCCTTCCAATGAGTCCTCTCCTCGGCTGCAAGCAAGCCCCCATGCTCGTACAAATGGAAAAGAAACGGCCCCACATAGGAGGGTTGGCCGTGAGCCGGTGCACCAATTCCCCGATCAACATCCCCTAGTCCACCTTCTTTTCACCTTGGTACGCGAGGATCAGGGTGGTGGCCAGAGTTAGGGTGACGTTGTAAGGCTTCTCCGGGCTAAGGATGGGAACCAAGAAGGACATCACCCTCCGAGCCCTCTGATCCTTACAATCCTTCACAAAGTTACCGTACTTGGAATCAAGCTCTTGAGAAATCTTATCCCCTGTACAGTCATCCTTCTTTGTGGACATTCCTTCCCCTCCACTCTGAAACTCGTAAACCCCGCTCCACAACTCTGCATTCCATCGGTCCGGGCGGCCTCGAACAGTGGAAGCGTAGACGCTGCGACTTCCCCCGTGACCAATTCCCGCACCATACCCTCACTGCGGACCCTCCAAGACTTACCTAATAATTTGAAGCATTCCATCCGCTTCAGATCCGCCTCGAGCTCCTTACTCGCGTCTTTGTCAGTGGGGATCGCCACGAGGATCTTGCGGAAGGCCACTCCCTTGTCTGCTGTCCGCCTCCTCGTCGCCATCGCCCTTGTGCCGGTTCTCCTCACTCCGGTCCAAACCTCCTTAGACGCGGCCTGATGTCTTCTCTCACAACGTTGCCGGCTTCCTTGCTTGTCGCTCCACTCGGAAAGCCTCGCCGTTGGTCTCGCGCTCCGCAGCCGATGTTGGTCCCGGTTGCACTCCGCTCCTACTGCTAATGCGCCGCGGCCCTGTTGTCGGTGGAGTCCACTGTCTGAAGTCGCCGGCCGAGGTTGAGGACTCCTGTCGCTCCGAGCTTCAAGCTGCCCTTCAAGCCGCGCTCCACAATGGATCACCTTCCGCTGAAATGCTGCTACCCTGAGCAGCGCTCCAAACTCTCTACCCCGACTGCGTGCCGCTACCGCCTTCGATCCGCTGAGTTCGCTACATGTTCTCCGCCTTCAAGGTCTTGGGAGGATCGCGCTCCCTGCGGTGTCGCGGACCGTTCGACCTCTTCCTATTGTGGCGGCCAGCGTATCCCTCTAAGGTACAAGCTCTTCCTCTTCCGACCACCACTATCCAAACTGCCGAAGGAAAAGGGAGGAACCCTAACCCTCGATGGTCCTCATACGGGTTATCGAAACCCTAAATGTGGAACCAAGGCGTGGACCCTATTTGGGTTGAGTTCCGGGTTGAAGACCCAAATTCCCCATAGCCCGGATATCTACTTGTGTTTCCACCTTTCCACCTTAACTTTTCCCTGCTCGCAGCGGATTTTAACCTATCCTTTTTCTATCCTTTTTACTACTTTTAATCCACAAACAAAGTAAAACTAGAATCTCCGGAAAGTCGTGACACGACAGATGGTGTCCGGGGTGGGAATCTTGCGGATGTTACCAGGAAAGGAGAGGGTGTTGTGGAGTAGAGTCATGAGGCCACCACGATTTGGGGCATAGTTTAAGTAGTGGTGGCGACTGCATTTGTTGGCTTGATGTGTGCAGTTTTGGATGATTTTATAGTCGGGGAAGAGTTTTGTAAGATATTGATGGGTTTTGGTGGTTTTGGATTTGGTTTCTTGTAGGGCTATCAAGGCAGGGGGTTGTGAGGTGTTTTGGATGAGGCGTTGGATAGAGGGGAGGGAGGTGTTGAGGGAGGCAACGTTCTAGGTAATGAATTGTGTGGGGGGCGGATTGTATGCTAGATGTTTGAATTTGGTGCGGAGGCGGATGTATGTTGGTAGAAGTATTTGTCAGAGGTTTTCTTTTGTGAGGGGGTGAGTGATTTGCGAATTGTGTGGAGAGTAATGGGGCCCGGGTTTGTTTCGACGTCTCCACAGAGGAGGAGGAGGAGAGCTAGGAAAGGAGAATGTTGAGGGACGGTATGGTGAGTGAGGTTGTACAAAAGAGGTAGGGTGGGTGGGTAAGAGTGTTGGATGTTTTTCAAATTGGGGGTACTAAAGGGGGGGAAATAGGGAGTGGTGGAGGGGGGTGAGAAAAACTCTGTCCAGGGACACGGGGTGATGTGCTGGAGCGGAGGGTGAAGTGGGTAGGGTGGGCGGGTTCGGGTATTGGGAGGGTTAATTGCCCGAGGGCCGGTTAGCGGGGGCCCGGGTATTTGGGGCCTGGGTAACAGGTGTATGGTGGTGTATAAACCGGGCATCAACTGGAGGGGCGGGTGGGTGTGAGTGATTCAGGCGCGGGGAGTTGGGTGGTGTCGGGGGAGCTTGAAGTTGTGATGGTGTCGGGAAGGGGCTCGGGAGTGTAGGAGAATGGGGCCAGTGTAGTAGCGGGTGTGGGCGGTGAAATTGGGGAGTCTACGGTAGGAGGGAGGGTTGCAGAGTGTGGGGGGAAGGAAATCAGGGGAGGGGCTGATAGAGTGGGAGGGGAATTGGTTGTGGTGGGGTTGAAGGCCGCTGTGCACAGGGTGAGAGGGGGTTACGACGTTGCAAGGATATGGAGGAGAGGGGATGGGAGAGAGATGGAGATGGGTTAAGTGGAGGGTGGGTGTGAGGGGAGGGGGCCGAAAACGAAGAGACGAGAGTTGGAGACACAAAGTGTAGGGAAAGGGAAATGTTAGGGGAGCAATTGGAGAGAGAATAATTTTTTTATTGCAGAGGCTGTCGAAAAGACATGAGCAGAGTGTCACAAAATAAAGAAGCAAGGGGTTTGTGTGATGGGCGGAGTTGGGCATAGGCGCTCTGTTGGGCAGGGGGCTATGAGGAGGTCTAATCATGAGGGGGGGGGGGTGGTAGCTGAGGTGCGGAGGAGGTCAGAGGCGACATACGCATAGAGGTGTTGGTTTTGAAGGTGGGCAGTATAAAATTCTCAAGATTTGTATCAAGTGCGGAGATTAGACCTACAATTCTGGCGCTGAATTCCTTGAATGGAGTAGAGAGTCGGTTGATGCGGTGTTGGATAGTAGCATTGTGTGCGATGATGGTGGTGGATGCCGTCTAGACTTGGGTAGTCGTGTGGCTGTTAATGTTGTCTGCGAGGGCAGTGATGCGCTGCTCCAGTTGTTGTTCAACTTTGGTGATGGCAGTAGTGAAGGAAGCCTCGGTCAGTGCGGGAGGATGCGAAGTTAAATTGGAGAGCGCCGTGATTGCGTCCGCCATGAGTTGGCGTGTAGGGAGGGTGTCCATCTTGCGGGCGGCCTGGAAGGGTGTGGTGCCGTCAAGACTCTGATAATGTGGTTCAAAGTTGATAAAGTGCCCCAAGAACTCCACTGCCTTGCAGCGGCACCACAACGTGTACACCTGCGTGTTGAGGTAGGTGAGAAACGCTATGCCATTGTGTATGTCGCTTGGATCTTCCTAGGCGTTACTGTAGCTGATGGTGGGTACATTGCGTGTGCCAAGGAGTTTGTGTAGCGCGGAGGTGACGAGGGTTTTGTACATAACCTGCCCCGGCGCCGGGGCAAGTTTCATAGGATGATGGTGGTGGTCGTCTTCGAGCCGGGAGGGTCGAGGGAGCCAGTCTTTGCAGCAATGTTGGAGATCGTCACTGTCTCATGCTGAATGACGGGAGGGTGGGCGAGGAGGTATTTCTTCAAAGATTTGGTGGTAACTGTGACTGTGGTAGTGGTGCTGTTGCGGATTGGCTTCGAGACTCCACAATTTCAGGGTCTTGGCCACTGTAGTAGCCAGTCTCGATCAATTCAGCGAGCAGTTGACGGGTGTTGCCGGTAGCAAGGATAGGGCTGTCGATTTGTATGCGTCTGTTGAGGAAGGTGGTAGGGCACTCATATCCTTTCTCCACCTTCAGGATTGTGAGCTCATCATCTTGGAGGATGAGGGCAAATACACGGTGGCCTTGAAGGAGGTTCAGACCATTTGTTTCAGGGTGAAGGAGATCAACTTTCAAAAAACCAAACCAACGTTTTAACTTACCTCCGGCCATGGCGATAATGGGCTCTCGGTAGCGGGTGGCAAGGGGGATGCCCATGCGGTGGAAGCGTTCTGTCGCCTGGAGCTGCACTTCGTCCTTGGTCATGTTGTGGTAATGGCTGTCAAATCTGATAAGTATTTGATAGGTAGGAGAGAGATGAGTGGTAGCGTCTGTTTTGACATGCTTGGGAAGTTGGGTGAAGTGGAGGTAGTCGCCACTAACAGTGTCGGGGCGTTCATGTGGATACCGTTATTGAGGAACTCGGGGGAAGGCAATGCGGCAGTGGCGGATTTCTTCTATTTCAGATTCGAGCATGCTGATGTTGGTGAGCTCCCCATCTATGCGGGTGTCATAGAGGAAGGGGTCATCTCTCTCTTGTGCGTGCAGCTCATGCACCGCGAAGGTGAGCCAGAGGCTGCGGCAGAGGTCAATGGGGAGGAAGTGAGAGCGAGGTTGGGAGTTGTGGGTGGAAGGAGCAGGGACAGCCAAGGCGGTCTCCGGCTGTACAAGGGGAGGAGCTACAACAGGGGTGGTGACTACGATATGAGTTGAATCAGCTGTGATGGCAGGGGGCCCGGGGGGAGGATGGAGAAGAGGATCTGTGGGTAATGCGAGGAGCTGGGGTGCGTTGAGTGTCAAGTGTCGGAGGGGTGAGGTGAGAGAGATGTCGCAAACACCCTCTTGGATTTAAAGTGAAGCCGAGTGAGGAGGCGCACCCGTAATGTGCAAGGAGGGGGCGTCCATTTTGTCGTCCGAGAGCCGGAGTCGGTGCCGGCGGGAGAAGGAGGCGATGGGCAGGTTGTCTTCGTCTTCAGCTGTAAATTTGCAACAGGTGGAGTTGTAGGTTCCTTGAGAAGAGGCAATGTCAAAGGCTGCCGAGAGCTCCTGGGCTTGGTTCCAAATCTGGTTGCGGAGACAGGCTGACTGTCGAGAGCCAGAGTTTGATGTAGTGCGGGAGACCGTGTTCTTGTTCTGCCTAGCTCTACATCCTACGCTTGTGTGTTGCATTAACTACTTTCCTTGCCCATCTCTGTGTCTTTTGCCTTGATTTTGTCTGGCATACCTTAGGAATATTCGAAGCTCATCATGGATTTGGAGGAGTCTTGCGCGGCGTACTTCACGATGACCTTTGCGTCGTTAACAAGCTGCTCCTCCCTTGTAAGTCCGTGCCTGCATAACTGCAACTACTGCATTCCAAGTCGTATGTCACTGCTTTGTGATTCCTGTCATCTATTACCTCCTCGGTTGTGCCGACCTTACGTTTCCTCCGAAGGTTGTATGAATGCTTTGAGCTCATGCCTCCAATCATTTGTGGAATTGTGCTCCGTGAGATACTCTGCTCAAGCCTCCACCGCCGCAGTACACTCCCGTGGCTATTGCTTACCCCACTTGCCCTTCTCTACGTGAACCCCCCCTGGCCGCCTGCCCCGACGCCATTTCCTCTTGCCTGGCCCCATGTCCAGGCCAAATTTAATGTTCCCAAGAAGTAGTTCATGTCTGTAACCTCAGTTGTGTTTACCTGCAGGAGATCCTTGGCGCATTTACCCCAAGGACAAGCTTCCCGAGACAACAAAAGTGCGCTCTTGTCATGTCACTGAGCCGTAGCACGTAGTGGACCATCAATTTTCAGCGTTGGAATGGCGAGGACCTCCCCTCCCCTCTGCTCACGTACGGGTTAGGGAGGAGTCAATTCCTAACAGACATGAACATCCGAGTGGGTACTTTATTTATTTTGGGCCCGTCGACACCTCCTGCCTCGTTGTTACCGTCGTACACCCAAGGTCAGAGCATTTGTCGTTTTGGAAGACCCTCTGCTCTTTGAACAGAGTGTGAGTACAAATGACTCGGTACGAGAAATCATAGTGAGTCACTACCGGGAGTTTTAGTGATTTCCACTCCCAAATGTATTAGTCAGTCACTACCAAACGTATTCGTGACTCACTAATCCCAGCTGATGTGACTATGAGCCTGTACCCAGAATTCAATGATGAGTAGGAACTGCGTATCTTGACGCCGTAACTTTACTTGATCTGCATTTGATTTGACAAGAGTTCTAAGGTCTTTGCAGTCGGCTACATCAATTCCATCTTCACATTGTCTCCTCCGCCTTTATCATCATCTTCACTTGGAGTTTGGGTCTTCATATCAGATAGTAACTCACAAGGGCCACCGCCCTCCCTCCTCCCTCCTCCCCTGGCACTGGCAGTCACCTGCATTGCGCACCCTGTAAATGATGATGCTACACCTCATCTCGCACTCGTCCCCCCTTTTTGTTTTGATATTTCCACCTCACTACTCTTTCTCTGTTACAGGACATCCCGACAAAGTTCTGGCGCGCGATGGGTGTGGACAAATTTGAGAATCTCATGTACGTCCTGGACGGCCCCCTTGCTCGCTCGCAGTACACTCTCAGGTTCTCCGCCAGAAGAACCAAACTATCTGCGTCCTCATGCGTAGGTGGTCGGACTTCTGCAGGGAGAACAAGGTCCGCACCGAAGACAACCTATTGTTTACCCAGGTAGACACCTTCGTTTTCCAAGTTTCTCAAGTTTGAATATTTCACGTTGTACAAGTTCAATCGGGCAAGTTTGTATAGAAAGTGCCTCTCCCTTCTCACACAGCCTCCCTCCTATACAGATTCCTACGTAGCTGCCAATTTCTATCCCATGTTCACTACTATCTAAGTCAGGCATGTGACGCTGTAATTCTATAGAGGACCTTCCTATTCTGGGTCCAACACCCCTCCCTGTACAAGTCACTATCCCCCTCCCTTTTTTTCCCCTTTAATTCATTCATTCTCCATGTCTCTCATTTCCTGTGTACTCATTTCCCCACCACAAAATTCCATGTTGCCATCCTTTTTTTTTTTTTTATTCCTTTCTTATAACCTCCCTTCTATCCTTTACAGTTTTTCCTTTCAGGCACTCGTTCTTAGCACATGCTAAGTTATATCATTCCCATTTGAGCAAGAGTCCCTTTCTAGTAACTCCCACTCAGAGATCGTCCCCTTCTCTTTCTGCCTTTTTTTTTTTTCATTTTTCCTTTATTCTTTTCATATTTTTTCTTTTCTTTTTGCTCCGCCTTTCTTAATTTCCTAATCCTCTAATATCCCCCCTCTTCTTTGGCCTCTTCTGGCACCCATTCCTCTAAAATGCGTGTTACTTCATTTGCACATCTGTAATCCCTTCGTAGTAACTCCCACTGAAAGGTCATCCCCTTCTCTTTCTCTGCTTTTTCTTTAATTTTCCTTTATTCTTTTCAACTACTTTTTCTTATAATCCCTCCTTCTTAAATCTGCCTTCCTCTAATTCCCCCCCCCCCCCCCCCCCCCCCCCCCCCCCCATGTTTTCTGGGATCCCACAGCCCCTATGCCTAGAGAATGCGCATTATTTCATTTCCATTTCTGTATTCCCTTCCCATTGAAAGGTCATCCCATTCTCTTTTTATCTTTCTTCTCTAATTTTCATTTATTTTGTTCATGCCCTTTCCCTCTTTTTTTTCCCCCTCATACAGGGCTAATTTTGCGGTCCTCTGATTTCTCCATCTTCTTTCCTTAATTTTTTTTTTTTTAGTTGTTTTTCTCCTCTAACGCCGGATGTCACATAAAATCAAAGGGATCCACTCTGTCCAATTCTGTTCTTGGTTCCTCATCCTCTTGTGGTGTGCGTCATGTATCTTGAAGCCCTGTCTCGGATGAATGGAGACGTGCTCTCCCCATTAGGTGCAAAATGGGGTCAAAATAAGGCCGTGTAAGCCTGCCCTTTCTAGGTGAACTCCCTGCCCAAATGCGGCACTGTCGCTGGCAGCGGGTGCCAGGATCGCTGCCCGCAGAGTTAATAGGGCGACTTAATGGTCTCGGGAAGGGGTTGCGGGGCGGGTCGGTGTGCCTAGTGGCGCCGAGGTGGCTGCCTTGTTTGGTGAACCACGCCTTCTCGCATTTAGTGAAGTTAAAGCCCGATTCGAAGGAGAGATGACGGGAGATTGGTGTCAACCGTTTGAAGATTCGAAGTTTGCTGCCACAACGGGAAGAAGCCATGGAGCTCGGTCGACAGTAGGTTGGTCTCCCCACCCGGGAATGGGGTGAATCGAAGTTGGGTGCGTATAATTTTGGTGTTGCAGGACCAACGTTCCAATTCGCAGGTGAAATTCGAGAGAGTCAAGGGAAATTGTGAGAACTAAACCAGTGAGCATGATTGTGCAGATACGCGTTGGCAGCAGTTACAAATTCGAGCAGCAAGCATTCGAAGGGTATTCTTGCAACACGTCCTCCCGTGGACTGAAGAGGTTGTGTAAGTGTCAATTTCTCTATGACAAGTTTGGGTCTTGCATTTGTACATTGCATGCTATTCATTTGATCCTGCAATTTCCTTGACTGGCTATGGTATAGGGTTTGGTTGTTGTGAACTCTGCGGTTTTGGGTATATGGCAATGTTACAAACGATTCTATGCATACTTCCAGGTCGATGGAGGGGCCATGAGAGCTTGAATCACTACTTCGGAATTCTGGACTCACGATGGCAGCACGAGGGGTGGAGCCTTCAAGCTACCGTGTTAATGCTGAGCTTGATGCACGCTATGCACCACTTGTTAGGAGAGGTTCAATGAGATCCGAGCAACACTGCCCATCAACATTTCCAGGACGGAGGGCAGCCGGGGATACAAACATTGACTTGTGGGTCGATGGCAGCATTTATCCGGTTGATCCAGGAACAGGGAGGCCACCTCCATTCAGAACTCTTCGAGATTGCCTGGAATTCATATGTCATGGAGAGCAAGGTCTGTATGGATATGCACGCAGATTGGGTCTCGTTGATGGAATTGGACCTACACGGCGTGAGATGGAAATGCAGTGCCGACATTTAGAAGAAGAACTCGGCAAGGTGAGAGACGACCTTGCTGGCAGCAGAGAGAGGCTCGACCATAACAGGGACATTGAGGATACATGCATGCAATTGCGGGTTGAATTGGAGACTATTCGAACCGAGATGAGCAGCATGGAGAGAAATCATAGGGTGACAGTGCAGGGCTTGGAGACCGAGGTGCGTCGCTGGCAGCAAGCAAGTGAGCGCCTACCGGAGGGGCCTAGCCCTTTGAAGGACACGCCTATGGGGATGCGACGTAGGGCTCGACCGCTCAGGGGGATTCATGAATTGAATCATGGTTCAGGGTGGGCAAAATGCAGAGTGAAGCTCGTTAGGACGCATTTGCAACCTCATCTCGTGGATGCTGTCAACGACAACAACCGGGTCAACCATGAGAAGCAGCGACTTCATGGGGATAAAGCCTCCCAAACAGTAACCGCTGTAGCGTTAGCAAAGATACTGACTTGGCATGAAGGTCTCACCCTCGCAACTCAGCCATCTATGGAGCATGTTAAGAGAAAGATTGCTAGTAACGTCCTCAAGGCAATTGGAAAAAGGGTAGGGCCGAGTAATATTCTTGCTGCCTGCGACCAAGCAGGGGTGTCTTATCGCGGCTATGGTGCAATTTACCAAGCCGTGAAGGCTCCAGTTCGGGATTTGACCAAGGATGCCAAATCCAACATACTACCTAGTCCCTACCACGTCAGAAGGCTTCGGCAGGAGCTAAATGCGAACTTGCCACAATTCATTGGCCAGTACTACCACGCTGAGGGAAGGATGGAGCTGCCAGCAGTGTCAAAGAAAACCAAAAAATCCGAGGAGCAGCGAAAGGAGGTGGTCTTAGATGAAAAAAACTCGCTATTCACGGACCTTGAGGTGGTCCAGCAGAGCATGGTGATCTTTTATGGCATCACGGAGTCAGGTATGCATCCTCTTCTTCTATTGTTGACAGCAATGGTGAATGTTCGTTTGGTGCCAGCAACTGCATTGTGTGTCTTTAACAAAGGAAGCTAATTCGATTGCATTACAGAAACATTCTCACGTGGGGATATTCTTGCAGAGTTGGAAAGGGCTCCGTTGATATTTGTCCTCAAGCTGGATGAGGCAGAGATTATTAACGGGAAGAAATTTGAACGTGTTAGCATCACGTTGATGAATCGGGCTCTGGACACTAACATTCAGGTGGACCACGAGAGGTACTTCTCGGTACAATCAGAGCAGGAGATTTGGCCAGTTGCCACGTTTCAGGTTGAGAAAAAAAAATTGATCATATTGAAAATAAAATTACCTAGTTTTGTAGCTCGCTGGCAGCAAACGGCACATTGAGTTGACAGCGAAGAAAGCCGCACTTCCACCTTGATTCAGCAAGTAACTACTCAAGCACAATTCGCTACATGAACAACACCCACTACCCCAAATCACCTCGTCAACTCCCAGCAAGTGCTAACTCTTGCTGCCGGCACAAAATTTCCACAATCACGTGTCTCTCCCTTCGCACTAACCCACACCCACTCTCCCAAATCAGCTGGAATCCTCTCAGCCCCAACTCCCGCTCGCTGCAACCAATCTCCCAAGTGGGTCGCTTCTCCCGTAGCGCCGAACACCTGCTGGCTGCACTCACTCTCCCTACGAAGTTCAAAAACTTCGGCACTCACTCATCGTCGGTGGGGGAGGTAGGTGGGCGGACTCATAATTTCCTCGTTCAAAGTGCTGGCAGAAAGTTTGCTGACAAGAGCAGTCTGCTCGGGATCCGGTCCTTGCTCCGCCAGTCCGCTGTCAGCCTGGCACTGTAGATGTGCCCTCCACACGCCTCGCTCGGAGGTCATTGGTTCGAGCCCCTGTGGCGGTTGCTGGCACCACGGTGGCACAGCCGGTGCCACGAGGTAAAGTACGCGGGCAGCGCCCGTTTTTTTCTCTCACGTGCCGCTTTCACGGCCTTTTTGTGACCTGAATTTGCACCTAATGCATTTATTCATCCCCACCATATAGAAATACTACTGATGCTGACCACTTACTCACTCATGGATCCAGTCCCTAAGTTGTCACTTTTGGAACTCAGTGTCACCATGATGCGTGCTCACTGTGTCAACGATGACAAGACCCGATCACCCCTACCCCAAGACTCTAGCCGTGCGTCATCCAGTTCATTGGTCCTGACATCTGGGGTTGCCTTCTTCCTTGGAGTCCGAAATGTCGTCACCCTCAACGGCTTTCTGGACCCTCGCAGTCCTGAACCTAGGTATGTTCCCAACTGGACCTCCTTTTTCTTTTCCCTAGGTTCTTTAGGTGTCCTTCCAAACATTTTCCGCCACAATGTAAACCTTGGGACCTCCTCTGTGAGTTCTCCAACCCCTTACCGTATTCTCAGCTCAGCGTGGTTGTCCCTTGCCTCATGGCTCTGCGCAGGCCCCTTCCGCACCTCATGTGGGCTTACTCCGACACCCCTTTGCTTGCGTGGCTGCACTCTGTTCCTGCCAATTTGCAGCTTTGTCCATCTATGGCGCAGTCGCGACCTCGACCTCTCTTGCTCACACGCCGAATCCATCTGCTGACCCCTCAGGATGCAGTGGCCTCTCAAATTTCCCAGGGAAGTGACCCCTAAACCCGACCTCTCCAATCATGTGATAGTTGACAACTAAGTAAACTAGGATGATGGGTGGGGTCTACTGGATGTCCGTTGATTTCCCACTGCTGGTGGACGGGGACCCTCTGCATCATAATTTTGCTGTCCCTTCCATCCCCAACTTGTCTTGTTGTTGGTGGTCTCGCTGCTCTGCTCCATCCATCTCACTTCACAGGCAGCCACGCGGCTCCTTTAAATGGATTTGCATGCCCAGTTTGCACCTACTCCACACCCTCCGAGGCATCCCACAGTGACATCAGTAGTGCGACCTCCTGCTGTACCCACAGCCCGCACCACCGACTTCACCTCTGCGCCTCCTCGACCCCGTGTCAGTACTCAACGGAAGCAGTTGCCGTACAGAGCCTACAAGGAAGGTAGTGATCCAGATGCCCATCTCCGCTACTTTGATAAATGTGCCTGGTTCAATGGGGAAACTGATGAACAAGTGATTATGACACTGTTCGGGACGACTCTTGTGGATAAAGCCCAGAGATGGTTTGATGATTGGCTGGATCACCATCTTTACTGCACGTGGGAAGAGGCTAAGGAAGCTTTCAAACTGCGATATCGAGAGCAGGATTCAGATGAGCAGGTCTACATGACTCTCAGAACCTTCAAATAGGGTGAGGGAGAGAAGGTACAAGACTACTACGAACGTTTTATGAAGTTGATCAAGTGCCTGCAGACAGAAGTGGGAGAAGGGTTCAAGCTTACATATTTATGGGAAGGTCTGCTTGATTACTTGAAGGTGACTACCAGTGGGTCTACAGCAAACACCCTTACCGAACTGAAGGAGTTGGCTAGGCGCTGTGAGACTAATTGTACTGATGCTTCGGGGAAGAAGTTATACTTTCAGGCCAAGAGGACAGAGCCGACTAATAGTCGGGCTAGTACTGCAAATGCCCAGGCAGATCAGGTGGAGACAGTCAACCGCAGGTTTTGCACGGTATGCAAGAAATTTGGGCATGAAGACAAATACTGCTTCGTGAACCCAGATAACCCAAACAATAGGCTACCCAGGGCAGATGGGAAGCCAACTGTAGGAGTTCACGAAGTATCGGCTACACAGCCGACCAGTGGCTCAGGAAGACAGTTCAACAGCCGACCTGGAGGATATCAAAACAGCGGAGCTGGCAGGATTGATGGGTGCTTCTTGTGTTTGGGCACTCTCCATCAGATGCGTGATTGTCATTTACGTCTAAAGTTTCAGCAAATGTTGGCTGCTGAAAAGCTAGGAACTAACTCTGTTGGTGTCAACAGTGTGGACTTGCAGGAGTTGGATAACCCTGAAGTGGCCACTATACTAACCAGGGCGGCTAGGGTGCGAGCCGGACTTCCACTAAAAGATAAGGAACTGAAAGAACCAGAACCACGACTGCCCAAGACTCAGGCAGACTGGGAGAAGGAGGAACGGCTCCGAAAGGAATTCATTGCTTTAACTGAGGAGATTAATCGGGAGAATGTGTTGGCACAGCAAAAGGAAGGGTAGCTTCAAAAAACAAACGTGGACAACTCTACATCCACAGTTACAGGTGGACCAATACTAGATAGTGACTGGGCAGGGTTTCCTGATGCGGATTGCTTGCAGGAGACACCCAAGCTGGTGCCGACTGGGACTTCGACAGAGCCGACCACTCCCCAGCCTTCATCAGCCGTTAAGACTGTGAGCAGACAGATTTTACAGACACCCATTACTGTGTCTTTGGGGGAACTGCTCGAAGTGGCCCCCAACCTTACTGAGTATGTCCGAGCCAAAGTATTTCCCAATACTCAACAACATCATAGATTGTCATTTGAGCCGGTTCAGCACCAGCAGGTTTCAACAAAGACACAGCGGACAACAACACCAGTGGATATCCAGAATCCCGAAGGATCATGGGTACACCCTAACCTGGTTGTTGGTGCAGTAGATACTGATCGAGGCCTTCCGGTTATTTCTGTGCAGGTGGAGCAGTTAACATTGGACAACGTACTCTTGGACGGAGGGTCGGGTGTCAACCTAATTACTGAGGAGGAGCGAATTCGGTTGGGGTTGAAGGAGCCGTCACCAGCACCCTATCGATTGCGTATGGCTGATCAGGCCGTGGTGGAGCCAGTGGGGTTGATAAGGAACGTTCGGATTCATATCCATGGAATTCCGTACAACATCAGTCTGATTGTTATCAGGAACAAGGAGGTCAACGACGCCTACAGCATGCTACTGGGCCGTCCTTGGCTCATAGATGCAAAGGTAACTCATGATTGGGGAAACAAACTGGTTACTATCCGGGGTAACGGCACAGTCAAGACGATTTCTATTAACCAACAAAAAGGCCCTCTGCCCAAACTGCTAGAAGTACTTGTATGCTACAATTTAGCGGAAGGGCTGACAGATGAGGAGGAGGATCGTTTCTTGAGAACGGAGGAGGATATATTCGCAGTGGGGACTATTACACTACCGGAGGGTTTGAGTCTTCCACTTAACAACGGGATCAACCGACCCCCAGCCGACCTTCGCAAAACCGACGGTATCGCAGCCGACATAAGAGCCGACTTGGGCACCGCCGACTCAGCGAAGGTACCTACACCAGTTCCGGATTCTGCCACTTACCCAGAACATTTTTATACCTTCACGAAGGGTGAAATTCCGGTGGATGAAACACCTGTAAGAGACAAGCTTAGGGATATGAAGGTGGCAGCATGGAACCTGACTGAAGACAAGCAGTTACGCAAGATCAATGTTGGCACTGAGGAGTCTCCCAAGATCTTAAAGATTGGAGCTCAATTGGAGCCAACCATGGCCAAGGCAGCTGAGGACCTGTTGAGGGAGTATACAGATGTGTTCGCCTGGACATACAAGGATTTGAAGGGCATACCTCCATCGGTAGCTCAGCATCGGATTGTGCAGGAGAAAGACGTTCCGCCTATCCATCAGGCCCGTTACAGGATGAACCCGAACTATGCCAGCATTGTCAAACAGGATATTGAGAAACTGTTGGCGGCAGGGTTCATCATACCAGTCGAGGAAGCAACCTGGCTCTCACCCATTGTTGTTGTTCCTACAAAAAATGGTCAATTAAGAATTTGTATTGACTATAGAAAATTAAATGCTGCTACTAAAAAGGACCCTTACCCTCTACCATTTACTGAAGAGGTGTTAGATGCTGTGGCACGTTATGAAATGTACTCCTTCCTGGATGGTTGGTCTGGTTACTATCAGATTTTGATTGCTCCTGAGGATAGGCATAAGACTGCCTTCATCACGGAATGGGGCGCTTTTGTCTGGGTGGTCATGCCTTTCGGCCTGACTAATGCACCGCCGACTTATCAGAGGGCTGTGAACAAAGCGTTCAAGGAATACTTGGGGCAATTCATGAAGCTGTTCCTAGATGACTTCACAGTGTACAGCGACCTAGCCGACCATTTACAGAAACTGCGCCTATGTTTCGAGAAGTGCAGGCAGTATGGCATCAGTTTAAATCCAGAGAAGTGTGCATTTCCGGTCACCTCTGGCATTATACTAGGCCATGTAGTTTCCAAGGTACGCAAGATGCCAGACCCTAAGAAGATTGAAGTTATCCAGGAGATGCCCCGACCACAGCACGGAGCCGACGTACAGGTTTTCAATGGGTTTGCACAGTTCAACAGGATTTACATTAAATTCTATGCTCACATTATGGAGCCCATAAGCAGGGTTTTCTATTCCGTCGCGACGTGACCCTACCGCGTCATAATGACGGGACGTCACGACGGTGAACAGTCACGACCGGACGTCCCATTCGGTCTTTATCGCGACGGCCGGAATATTTACGGCAACATTTTCACTTTTACATTTTTGCCCCGGCGACACCTCGGACAGCCGATGTCCACGTCTGCGATAAAGGTGGTCTGATATTGGTGGGCCCCAGTACCAGTCCGCTTCGTCCGCGCCACCCTGTACGATCCGATACGCAGTCCGATGTCCGATCCGACATCCGCTTTCCGCCGGATCGATGCCCCGTCGTCCGACGGGCCTTCGTCATCTCGTCCGCATTCTGGCATCCCTCAAGGCGCTTATCTGCCATCCGATTGCTGTCGGCTCCAATGAAGTCCGCCACATTCTCCTGCACTCCTCGTCGTCGGACCCTGGTTCGGCCACTATTTCGACATTGTACCTTCGACTGCCAAGTTTCGACCTGAGTTCGGGTCCGACGCATATCGAATTCGGATGTCCGGCAACATATCCCGGTTCGCCTCCCATCAAATGGACTGGCGTACTATGCTACGCCTGCTTTATCTTCATGGTCGTTCTAGGAATCGGTGCATTATTTTCCACTTCGGCAACGGCTCGTTGAAACGTGACACTTTGACTGCATTTCAGCGATGGCTCACAGTGCTGGGATTCCAGGGAGTCCTATCGCCTTGTTCGGGCCAGCCCAGTTTAGGAACGATTCTGACTTTAGCGATGATGAAGAGTATTTGGCGATCGTGGAGATGGGGACAAGAGTCAGGCCGAGTTTCTTACCTGCCATCTCGGGAGACGTCTCGGAGGGCATCATCTGGAAGATGTTGATGGTCGAGGACGACGACATCGAGAACTACAGAACATGCACACTCCTCCGTTGTGTTTGCAGGGGGTGGAGGAACTTTGTGGATATTCAGCCACGTTGGTACCAGAGCCGACTTGCATTCAACCTGCGGCCTTTTATGGATTCTGAAGACGAATCCTAGGATATTGTTCGTTGAAACACTAAGGTGTAGGGTACCAAACATCGCAGTTTAGTACATCAAGACCTGCAATGCTTAGGGTTTAGCGTAGTTGCAGGTCTGCGATGGTCGGATTGGTGTCGACCATTGTTCGGCGCCTATCGGACAACGGGTCGGACACTGCATTGCAGCCGAATAAGGCTGGTTTATCATGATATTGAATTCGTAAGTATTGGAATCATGAAACTTTAATTGTTAAATCATTGATGATACTTTAATCATACTTGTACATGCGTGGTCACCAATAAGTTCATGATGCCAATACATGTCCGGGGGCGTCTATCAATTCTGTTCTCGAGTGATACTCGTGTGATAGGGTGTATTATGAATGATATCATACTCCCTAGACATATCGAGCGTGTTACGTTTTATGATTATACCGTCGGCCCTATTATAACTGCGTGTACGTCTGTTCGCAACTTGGGATTGATTTCATAATCCAAAATCTAGGTGGATTATTAGTTTTATTGCAACTGAGAGGGAAAATTAAATGCCCATTTGGAACTATGATGATCATCGCCTCCCTTCTTCTATGTGTTGAGCGCCGTTGGTAATGCAGCACCATTGCAGAAAACGTTCTTCCTGGGTGGTGTAGCGTTGTCTATTCTCCGCGCGCTGACCTGCACCAACCTCAACTCATTTTGAGCCGTGCCCGATGGCTTGCTCGTGCGAGTGCCCTCCATCTTGTATGGAAGGGAGTAGCCGGTGCCTAAGCGAGTTTCTCCGATCGGACTACGAATCCGTGGATTTGCCAGTGTGGGTTGATGCAGCGAGGAGAAGGGGAGGGGAGTTTCAACATGCGAAAGATGTGCCGAGATCCAAGGAATGTCTACGGGCTTGGCTTGAATCCGTCGACGCGTTTCAGGAAGAGTATGGCCTCTTGTGTCCCGACTTCTCCGCCGTGCCCCTCATGGAGACCCGTCTGTGGGCGTCGAACTGGGACCCAGTCGCAGTGTTGCAGTTCCAATCCGTGGCGAATTGCACAGGCATCATGCATCCGATATGCGTGCGCATTCCAGCGGAACGGGTGGTGCAAAGTGGGGTCTGGGGGGACGAGGAGGGTCGGAAGATCGTGCGGACACGGACTGGGGGTCCATCGAGCGATCGAGTGCGTGGAGGGTGTGCATGCGCGCATGCCCGATGGTAGAGGGCTGGAAGTCGGACGAGGACGACGCCACTCCGCCGGGATAGAATCAGAGGACTTGGCCAGGTTTCATTGCATATGGAAGCGGGAGGCGCTGCGCTGGAACCAAACTGCATATGGGTCATAACCAAACTGATGCGAAAATCCGAAGAGCTTGTGTGGATGGACAAGTGTGAAGCTGCGTGGTTGGAGATCAAGGACAGATATACCAAGGCACCAATCCTGGTCGCCCCCCGCTGGGATTTGGAATTTCATGTCCATACAGATGCCTCTGACATAGCCGTCGAGGCTATGCTAGCTCAAAACCTGACAAGGAAGTGTGACCAGCCGATCTCCTATGCTTCTAGATTGCTTAATTCTGCTGAAAAGAATTATACCACCACAAAAAGGAAGCGCTCGCTATAGTTTATGCTCTTACAAAATATCGTCATTATCTTTTGGGGAACAAGGTGGTTTTTTATGTGGATCATATGGCTCTGGTGTACTTGGTTAACAAGCCTCAAGTGTCTGGGCGAATTGCCCGATGGCTTTTGCTATTTGAGGAGTATGATTTCACAGTGGTGTATAAGCCCGGCCGGACGCATGGCGCAGCCGACTTACTCAGCCGACTTCCCAACGGAGAGCCACCTACACGACTTCCCGACCAGCTTCCTGATGCTAGCCTGTTCTACATGTCCCCGGCGTGGTTACAGGACATCAGGGATTACGTGCGCAGTGGAGAGCCGTCTGCCACCATGTCTAAGGATGAAAAGCAGAAGTTATTGTTACGGGCCCTCCCATATACCTTGCTGGACGGAGTCTTACATAAGAAGGGGCAGGATTTAGTACTCCGACTGGTCTTAGACCCTGTCCAGGCCGACACAGTTATGCGAGAGATGCATGATGGCTGCGCAGGTGGCCACTTTTCCCAGGATATCACCTCCAGGAAGATTCTAGATGCTGGATACTGATGGCCGACTCTACATAAGGATGTTTCAGAGTATTGCAGGGCCTGTGACAAATGCCAACGGGTCGGAGGGTTGGCCAACATAGGACTAGCCCAGCTAGTCACCAGCCTACCTGCAGAGCCGTTCATGAAGTGGGGCTTGGATTTTGTAGGACCTATTAAGCCGGCATTTTCTCCTGCAACATCGGACATCCACAACTTACTATCCACAGGGCAATGAACAAGCTGAATCGACCAACAAGGTTCTAGGTCGGATACTTACCAAACTTGTCAGTGACAACTGGACTGACTGGGATGAGCATTTACTGACTGCCTTATTTTCTTACAGGACCGCCTTCAAGGTTAGCACTAGGTATACCCCTTTTCAGCTCGTCTACGGGCTACATCCACTTATGCCTACGGAGTATACTGTCCCTACCCGCAGAACCGACGGCGAGATTGATTTTACTCAAACTCGAGTCTTACAGGCTCGCACAGCCGACTTGGAGCAACTGGATAGTCACAGGTTGGCAGCGCAGGACCAGTCTGGTAGTCGGCAGTGGGACAGATATTTGTGGAGCCAACAACACTACCGACAGAAGGATTTTCAAGTGGGGGACCATGTTCTCTGGTACCCCAAGGGCGAAAAGGAACATGCCGGGAAATTCAAGAGCAGGTGGTTCGGGCCATATCGAGTTCAGTACCGGTTACCTAACAACACAGCCCTGTTAGAGCCTGAGGATCATTTTGAGCCCAACCCCATTATTGTCAACATTAATAAGTTGAAACCCTACCGGTTTTATTCTGAAGATCAGTTAGTCACTATCGGCCCCAAGCAACTGCCACGTGGCTCAACCACGAACCATAACGACCAGCTACTTAACCCCACTAATTCGCCCGGACAACCTTTAAGTAGAGATTCACTCCTGGTGGACTCAAGCTTCTCCTGCCAAGTTCCATCTCCCTCAGTGATGGCCGGTGTTCCGCTTTCACGTAGCTCGGGCTCTAACTCAGCTACTAGCTCTTCCCCTGCAGTGCAGAGCATTAATGAGGCTACGAACCCCTCCGCAACACTCTCAGCAGTAGGGTGTTTTTCGGTAGAACCAGTGTTTGAATTCCCAAACCTTCTCCTCTCTTCTCCGCCATCGTTGAACGTTTCTCCTCTCTCTATCCCGCCACTTTGCCCGTTTTCTCCTCTCTCTCGACCATCTCTATTTCGCCCCTCTTCTCTCGGATACCCTCCCGTTGGCCAGCTTACGACTCTCCTCCCCCCCCAACCTCCAGCACCTACTTCTAATTCTCTCGTCTCTCTCCCACTACCACCCCCATCCCCTACGTCATCTACTGCTGCCCCTCCTTGCGGGTCGAGGTTATTCGAGCCTACTTGCCGTCACCATTCTTCAGCACAGGCGCCCACTTTGCTGCTCACTCAGCCACCTCTCCGTCTACTTACCTCGCAGCTCCCAGATTTGCAGTCGACACCCTCACTACCTTCGGCGGAAACTGTTCTCCCATCTATCAGCAACTGCGGCGCCGGATGCTCTTCTTTTTGAGGTTTTCCGAACCAGGTTCTGTCTTCGTTTGGTTTTCCTGTGTCATTGCCGCCTTCTTGTTCAGCAACTACGTCTAGGGTTCCGCTCCTCAGTTCCATTAAACCTAGTTTTGTAGCTCTGTCTGTAAAGTCCGAACCGACATTGTCTTCTCCCCATAATCCTCCTCCTTTCTTGCCATCGTCTATCACTCCTTCCTATCCTATTCCGCCTTTAGTGCCCTCATCGAACCCTAATTGCAGTCCTTGTCGGCACAGCCAGCGTCTACAGCCTCGGTGCCCCGTCCTCCTGTTTTAGCTTCTGTTTTCCCTTTGTGTGAGACTAATAGAGTCCCTCCTCCCGAACCCTCGGGTTATTCTTCCGAGAGCAGTGGTAGCTCCGATCTTTTAGATTTTCCCGTTCATTGCTCCTAGCGCTTTGACCCACCCATTGACAGAGCCGACTTCACCATCGCCGGCAGAGACTTCGCTACATACAGACCTCCCCGCTTAGGTCAGCGCAGAAGGCGCAGTCAGTTCGGTACCTTGGAGCACTACTTCGCCCGCGGTGTGCTTCCCCAACCGCCCAGCCAGGAGTCCATGGAGCTCGAGAGTTGTAGCCATCAACCACCTGCGCCGACCGCTCCGGCGATGGGCGATGGCGATGGACCGACGGCCACAGCTACGCCTCCGCCACCGGCACCACCCACCCAGCTTTCACACCCCGAGGCCGCACCACTAGAAGGAGCCACCACACCATCATCCAACACTCAGCGCCGGGGCGTGAAACGCAAACTCACCCCGGTCGATGGCCGCGCCCCTAAGCGTGTTTGTATTCCCAAACAGCTGCGACGGCGATGGCAGGTTCAGTTCGAACCATTCACTTGTTGGGACGCATGGACAGCGATGTCAAACGACGATTGGGCCGCACAGACCAGTCTCGAAGTTTTTTATAACTTCAACTGGCCGAAGCCCCGTACAGAACTGATACTGGACTTTGTCGAAGGGTTCGAGTATGTTCAGCCACCTCCCGGTAAGCGCCGACCTGCTGCCGAGCTTGGGGGCCCTATCCGCTCTATGGTGCGGGGCAAACCCGTGGAGGTTAGAGCCTTCGTCATCAGGGCTGCCCTGGGTTTCGAGGATGGTATAGACTTGGCAAGCCACAAGCCAGTTCATGGGTTCCACCGCCGCTACGCAAGGTACGGCCTCAGCGCAGCCGACCACAAACACGACGGTAACCGGGGCACTGCCCTCCAGCCAGACTACCAGGTACAAGTCCAAGCTCTTGGCGATGCCATTGGATTTAAAGGGCGGCATATTTTTGTCAGTAACAACACCTTGGAGCATCTCTTTGCAGCCGAAGAGGCCGGTGCCAGTGACCAGACCTTCGATTGGTCTCACTTTGTGCTTACCAACCTTCGTCGCCACCTGGTTTATATCCACTCTCAAGCTCCCGGTACAAGACGACTCAGAGGGGCACCTGTGATGGACGCCATCCTATCAACCTGGTTTCCGGATCGTGAAGAGGTCACCACTCCTCCCCCTGTTTCTTCAAGCAGGGATACGTTAGATGGAAGTCACGAGGGTGCTCCAGTCAGTGATCCTCAGCCTCAGAACCCCATCGGCTCAGCACTGCGTGACCAGACAAGTGGCGATCACCTCCTAACCACGCTCACGGCTTCGGCAGAGATACCTGTG
This sequence comes from Ceratodon purpureus, assembly GCA_014871385.1. Classification (NCBI taxonomy): domain Eukaryota; kingdom Viridiplantae; phylum Streptophyta; class Bryopsida; order Pseudoditrichales; family Ditrichaceae; genus Ceratodon; species Ceratodon purpureus. The sequence goes on along the minus strand of CM026426.1, from coordinate 19,851,433 downwards.
GCCACTACCCCAACGTCAAAGTCCCAGGAAGGATCTTCCGATGTCGGTCGCTCTTCACGGCGGTTGACCCGCACCAGCAACCGAAGCCTACCTGCCGACCACCCTCCCACCATCAACGACGGCCCTCCGGGCATGCTTCCCACAGTTATAGCCTCCCCGTCCTGCAGGTACCGTTTACGGTCCCGCTCCCCTACAACTGTCCCTGCTACGGACTCCTCCGACTCGGAGCCCCTTGTGGTCGGCCGTGTCATAGCGCCTCCGAGAGTTCCCTCCACACGCGTATGTAGCTCCTCTAGTGAATCGCTCACTATGGACCCGCAACCAGTCTCGTCGCCGCCACCTTCGACATATTCGACACAGCCGACTGCGATACCCCTGGAGCAACCCGGCACCGCAGGTCTCACGAGCACGAGCAGGGCGATTATATCATGGCGACCCCTTGTCGATTTGAGTCATTTTCTGCACCACTTAGCCTCGAGAATGGCGCCGACTGCGCCAGTACCCGGGCCGACCAACCCAACCGCATCTCGTTGCACTACGCCAGCACCGACGGCCGCAGCTGACCGAGCTAATGCTAGATCCTCACAGCATCCACAGTCACGGGGACAACAGTCAAGGGGCTCATCGGGTGGTCATCCTGAGGATTTGTTTGGCAATCTTCCTATTGGTGCTACCGCCCCTTCGGATTTTCAGCTGTTGCTGAATAATTTGAATGCAATCGCCACTGTCCTCGTCAGGACACGAGCGGCCGCCCGACAGTTGGAAGCTACTCGCCTTGCTTCGGCCAATCGAGTCATCCAACTCGAATCAGCGATTAACACCCTCACCGGACAGGTTGCCGAGGTAAGCCACCGACTTCAACTCTCTGAGGATGTTCGTGCGGCAGTGCTCTTGGACAACGCCAGGCTGCAGTCCTCGGTCACTGAGCTGCAGAACAGGTTAGCAGCCACCCCTCTCCAACACAGCCGACCGGAGCCCTCACTTCGCCTCTCGAGCATGAGTTACAGCTAAGCACACGCTTACGCGACGCTGATTTTCTCCTGCTGGAGAATCAGAGACTGACCTTGGAGCTGGCTGCCCTCACTCTTCCCTCCCGTGACCTGAGCCGTGCTGTTCGAGACTACGCCGCCACCAAACAACAAGACCTCGATTTGGCGCTTCGAGCGCATCGTGTAGACTATGCCAGGCAGCAACATTGGCTTCAAAGGTTCGGGAGCGCGACCCTACGTTCAAGCCTTGGCTGGAAGACGACGAGCCTACCTGCGCAGAGCCGACTTCGCCATTGCCGCCGGCTTGAGAACTGTCGACCGAGCTCTAGTTTTCTTTCCCTTAGTTTGTTGCTATGATCCTTTCTTTTAACTTTTTTATTTTTTCCATCACCTTGGCCAAGTTTTACTTTCACCATTTTCCCTAGGCCCCGCGTTCTGAGGACAGAACTACCGGAAAAAGGGGATAATGTTTACCGGAGATTGTTCATCTCCCCCTTCCTTAGTTCCCAGCAGTTTTTTGTAGTTTTCCATCCCTGGCTCCGACAGTCATCCAGTCGGCTGGATGAACTCTATCACAGCCGACTTGGATGAACTCTGTCGTCGCCGACTGGATGATTTCTGTTTGACTCTTAAGGCAGGTTTTAGGGTTTTTGAGATCATTCCTCACTAGTGCACTCAGAGTTAGGAGAGATTGAGGAGACTTTATGAGCTACTGTACTACAATTTTGGGGCAGATTTGACCCTCTTTATACAGTTTTGACTCACTTTTCCACTTCTTTTGAGTGTTTCCAGCATTGTATGAGTGTTTCAGCCCATAATCTAGTTGGGTTTTTGTAGGGTTTTGATGGGTTGTGAAGGTTAGGGTTTTATAGGAAATCCTCCCTTTACGAGCAAGATCCGGGTTTCCAGATCCGGAAAGGAAAGGATCCGGATTTGACTTTCCGGAAAACCGGATAGGAGGTAGTTTAAACCTCCGGTTTTGCTTACCTTTTGGGTTGTTTGACACCTCCACTAGATTCACTCTACTTTGCTCACTTCAGAGAATCCCAGGAACGATACACGAGTCACTTTTAAGGTGTTTTATCACTTTTGAACACCTTAGGGGGATATTTTGTACGACGCGTTTTCCGACACGCTCGCATGTTTTCCTTCACTGACAGACCCTGCTCTCCGTCGCATCTTTGCATTTAGTCCCATGTTCCACTGCTTTTCTTGGCTGTCTTCGAGTGCCTCGAAATTCTTGTCCTTGTACCCTGTTCCACGCTTCCTGGTCTCTTCTCTATTAATCTTTTCCATCCCCGAGCTGACACTACCATTATGCTGCATGTCTTCCCCTAAAACCCTCCGACTCTTTTCATGTTCTGACGTCTCGCACTGCAGTAAGCTTCTTGTTGCCTTGTTGACGCCCGTTTGTCACATGTACTTGTCTTCTCTAGCCGTCCTAAACCTTATTCCTCAGTGTATCAACCTTGTCAGCTCTTTACTATTTCGTGATCTCTAACACCATGGTGGGGGGGAAGCACAATAAAGTGGACCAAAAAAGTGCCTATCTCATTGTCAATTTCAGCCCTTCTTCTAAACAGCAAAGAAAGTGGCACCTAACTTTTGGATATGGAAAATTAAGTTTCAAATATAGAAAGTAGACTTGATCCACTAGAGGTTCCCAAAATCTTAAAGTAAGACACTACTTTTACGATGGTCTACGAAACCGTCGAAGTGAAGCAAAGTGAATGCAGTCATTTTGAAAAGTAGAAAAATCCGTTGCGTATTTTGTTAGAAACCACTTTTGTTTTTGCGCTGCCCTCCGTTTGTCAAATAGGGTTGTAGAAATGATCATAAACAAGCTGTTCGCAAATTTGTGTGAGCGAGAAGTACCACCGCGACGTTTTCCAGGCACTGTTTTTGGCAAAAACATTTTGGGCCCTTCCCCAACAAAGTTTACATATTGAAATACATTTTCATGATCACATTTATAATACCTAGGGCAGGAATAAAAAAAAAAGTGAAAAATGTGTAAATTCATTATCAACGTTTCACTTTATATTCAGAGGAGAGGAAGTGGCTTTGCAATGCAAGTGACGTGTGAGAATGCCACGTCCTGAACGGTAGTTGAGCAGTTTTCATGGGAACATTGATACTGTGGACTGCACGAGCTGTCCTCCTTTATGAGGTGCACCAGGCGGGACTGCCAAGCCACGGTAAAATTACAATCAAGTATTCAAGGGTGCGAATGGGAGGATTCTTTTGTAAATTTCTTGTTTAAATAAAATTTATTTAAGAGTTTCAATCAATAGTCCAAGTGGATTCTGTACGTGTGGGGCATAATTAATGGATAGAGGAACGGCGGAAGAATTCCTGACTGATGCCGGCGGGAATCTGTGAAGTGCGTGGACAGTGAAGAACTTCTTTTGCTGCCAATGGAGGTGTGGACTTCTTTCTTAGGGATTACGAAGAAATTAGGGTTCTCTAGCAGATGTGAGATGTGAATGACAAAAGAATTCCAAATTCGCGTTCTCAGAAGTGCAAGAAAGAGAACAGTTACCAACAATAGGCAACGGCGGCCATGGAGGATGCGATCACAGAAGGAAATGGAGCTACTCGGACGTACTGAGATTCCGAAGCAGCTGATATAAACGTTTGCTGAAGGCGGGATACTCCTCACATGCGTATGAATTCATCTATTGCAGGGGCAACGACGACCGTAGGAAGGAGTATTGACCATCCGCCTCTATAAGTTCAAGGAGAAGAGGGCGTCAAAAATGCAGGTTTGACTCACTCCTTGCACAAGGGTTAAGGGTTCAGAGCTGGGGATGTTTTAGGTTTGTGCTGCATGCTCTGCAGCTATTGATGAGTAGTCCACATTCCGCTAAGTTGTCGAGTTGAGGGTGAACAGATTTAATAATGTTTTGAATCAAAACTGTATCGTATCAAAGCGCTACAAAATGCCTTCAGGACAGAAAGCAGCGGAGCGACGCGCTTAGTGCAGAGGACCAAACTGCGGTCTGCTCGTGGTGGGAGACGGAGACAACAGTCTCTCCAAACAAACGAGACGTGAAGAGATGTCGAATTGGTGTGAAGCACCACAAGACTTTTGCGACTCACTATCTACAAGTATCTCAAGTATAGTTCCGACTTTGTTTTCCCTTGACATGTTAATATATAATGCACAGTTCACAAAGCAGAGCTTTGATACATGTTGTGTCAAAGGAGTGAAGTGATGTGCAAACTAAACGTGAGTGGCACAAGCAAGAGGAACGTAGACCATTGGAAGGGGGGCTCATCATGTCCAGTATGCAGAGAAGTCATGTAATAGAATTGTAATTTTTTTCTTATAAGTGACTATTCCATTCGAGGTGGATCTCAGTCACCCTTTCTGTGACTTCCTCTTTTTAGTTTACATTGAAAATTATGCAATGAGAAACAAACTTATGTCCTGTTTGGAAGCAGTGAAGGTGCTTGACAAGGTCATAACAAGGGAGATGACAGTGCATGTAATAACTATAGGGGGGTTTGGTTTTTGTTGGAGGGAAACACTCCTACTTTAAGTTCAGAGTTCAAAACTGTATACTTGAATCACGATGGTCGCGCATGAGCGTCCTCATGATTTCCATTTTCTCTCTTTTATTTGTCTGATCAACATTAGAGAAATTTTGAGGTCCAGGGATGCCCAAATCCGAAATTGGAATATCCGGATTTTGTCAAAATAAAAATTGCCAAGAAACTCCACATGCACTATGCCATGGTGGAGTATAAGGCGGTGACATCAGATTTTCAATGGGTGGGAGCCAATCGCGGATGGTGGTCCTGGATAATGCTTGTAGAGTGAAAAGATAATCGAGTGTCCTTGTTGGGAGTGGGGTGTACCTCGGTTTTGGGGCCTTGGCTGTCCTTGGTGGCAACACCTACACACGTGTTGGGGCCGCGTAGTGGATGTCCTTGTTGGCAACACCATCACACGTGCTGGAGAGTCGGGACAGGTAGTGGCGCTGGCATTCAATGAACCTTGATGTGACCATAGATGGTCAACGGTGATTTTGGGTGGGAAATGTGGGATGATTGGTTGTTTGAGTTTAGGAAGAACCAGCTTGCAACTGTTGCTGTGATGTTGTTGCCTGTGAGGAACACTGTCGAAATTCTTTGAATCGAAAGTTCTTGAGGTAGTTGGAAGTATGGAGAACCGCCGACCAACTTCGCTGGTTGCTGCAGTTGTTCTGCACAGCACTCACAACGCCGATGGGGAATGGATTCCAACGAGGTATGAGCGGATGTCATGGGTGAGGCTGAATCCTGGGAGTATTGGGGCTTGGGCTAGAGATGCGCGACGCCATGGCGGCAATGACATGAGGGGAACCTACAAGGCTCAGATAATGGATTTTAAATTCAAGGTAGATCATCGCAAGGTTGTCACCAACAAGCCGGAACTGCAGTCCGTGTTGGTGAGGCATGCCTACCACAGGCATCAGGTGCTACTGGATCCACAGATTACTCGGGATCGGGTTCCATGCAATTGTGAGTCACGACTAACTCTGAGCTAACCATCAATTTTCTCATGTGGCCATCCCTTTATGACGAGGAGTCGTTAATTTTGTGGTTTGCTTTGGGTGTTGGGAACAGTTTTATACCAGCCGTATTTTGAAGATTGGGTCAACCCTGATTCCATACTAGGAGTGATCATGGTTGTGCACAGCGATGTTGGTGAGGCAACTCGCAATGGGCGGTCGTATAAGGAGCTGCTTGATGTTGGCATCTTTTTTTCTAATCTTGTCTATGTTCCACCTACGCCAGGGCTTTTGTATGGATCATTCGAGCCACTGCTATTGCCATCATTCAGTGATCCGGAGTGGCCTCTCCCAGATATGCATACTAGTGAGGCATTTAGAGCTAAACTGTATGCAGACATTCAGTTTGTAACAAAGTCCACCACTGGGAGCCGTATGGGCCACCTCCAGTGGTTTCTTCCTCTACATGTCTTCGTAGACCTTTTTGCTGCAGCTCAAGACACTATGAGACGAACATCCACGCTGTATATCGTGGAGAATCCCTCGGAAGAAGTGTTCACATCTCTGATGGATCCGGGTTGGCAAACCAAAGTGGTGTTTGGTAAGGATATTGTGCGGTGCACAATATCCTTACCTTCTGTAACCTTCAGGTGTGTTGCCACTGTTGTCATCATTTGATGCTTGTTGCCACTGTTGCCGCTGTTGCCATTGTAATGCCATTTCTGCATGCTATGGCCGAAGCTCTCTTGTGTGAAGCTCTCATATGTGTTTATTGCACAGGTACCACGTTGGAAGATCAGTGTTATACTCGAACTTTAAATACGGGAGGGAGCGTCTGGCGCAAGATGGTGTAACTTGGGAACAAATTGACCAAGTGCGGGAAGAAGACATGGTGGTGCTTCCTTGTTTTTTTCAAGGTCTGCCAATGGCACGGTTTGAAGTTGGTCGAGGGTGGCCGTTGTCACATATTCGTCGAGAGGTTGCTATCACCTTGGGCGACGTGGCTCCAGAGGAATTCCGCTTTGTGCTCAAGCGAGTTGAGTATCCAAACGTCAAGGTGAACCGCAGACACGAAGGTTCCAACACTGTATCACAAGTTCTACCACCGTGGACTTTTGAGATAGTAGCACTTACCAGCTAGTTTAGAGCTTAGAGTGGCTAGTGCCGCAGGTGTATTTTTAAGTAGACAGGTTGTAAACTCGCAAGGCAGTTAAACGGATGTAGACCTGGAAAGGTAGTTTTTTATACACCTCAAGCTGAATAGGAACTATGGCTCAGCTAGGGTTGAATTCTAGCTAAATGGTGGAGGTTTTGTAAATACACGTTTGTTTTCTACCCAATTATCCATGTTTCAATTTGTATATTCTTTATTAGCTTATTTGTACCATTCTCAGTGTTCACAAAAATGTGCGATCAGTATTCACACGAATTCAGAAAAACCAGATCACCCCAACACAGTTAACCAAACCTCAATATTTTCTTCATTGGTGACATAAATTACGATGTAATGTGCCTCGCTTTGAATTAGGTGTTCAAGAAATCTGAACAACCTGCAAATACAACACAGAGAATATAATTCAGTCTGCCTTTGTTGCCACCGCCTTTAAAATAATTTGCCTTTGTTGCCGCCACCTGCAAATACAACACAAAGAATATAAATTGCTAGCAACATCTAAACGACGTCGATGCGAGTTGCATGCATGTCATTTGATTAGAATCGGTCCTTTGGTCGCTTATCTTGTCCAATTAGAGTTCACCTATCCTCGGAAAAAAGGCTGATTAAAGCAGTGAAGCAACAACTCCAAAGTATCATTCTTGAGCTGCAAACTCATTCAACAGAAACTAGGGTGTGCCTCATTGGGTAACATAAAAGAACACAATCATACAAGCCAGGCACATATGAACACCGCAAATCCTTCATTGAAAGATTTTCCAATGCATAGTATGGAGACTGAACTAAATGAATTCGTCAGTAAGCTCGGGAAGAAGAAACAGAGTGTAGAATTGTAACGCGTGAAGTGGAAACAAGCGAAGTGGAAACAGAGTGAAGTGGGAAGACCATGGAGTGGAAACAAAGGGGAAGTGGAAACGTCCATGAAGTCATGAAGTTGTGAAAAAATGCCAACTTTTTTTTCATCAAAATGTTCAGCACCAAGGCCACGAAGTGAATGGAGTACATGCTTAGCTATTATAAACACTACAACCACTTTGGTACTAACGCCATGATAATAAAACTCGATCGCTAACATCTTTGAACTAAACACTAGGTCTGTTCAATACATCTCTAAGGGAAACCCTCCACGGTCGATATGCTCTGCTCAACCAACAAATCCAGTGACACTGGGGAGGAATGTGGCGCTGGTGGCAACTTGCCAGTACTTGGCTTGTTGGAAGAACGGCTTGGCACGTCCTCTGCAGCTGTTGGGCATGGTTCAACGTCCCGAACAAGGCTTGTACCTTCCTGGAGCCCCCTCTTGAACTCTTCTAGCTTTTGTTTTGCTGTTTAGAGGGCAACACATCTAGCATTAGTACTTATTTCTTTAGAGAGACAACGCGGTTCCAAACAAACACATGGACAATTCCGGCACATTAAATCATAACTGAAATTGTAAGCATGGTACTAAACTAAAAAGAACCTTGGCTAAAGTTCTGAAAAATGCAGGGAGCAAAAAAACACTAAAATTTACTGTGATGCGCCAAGGTTGCAACGGCCACATTGACAACTTCACTGTATATGCTGCCAGCGGGTCGGCTAGCAAGTGGTTTGGGATGTGGGAACGGTGGAATAAATGGAGAAATTGGTGGTTGAGGCGATGGACCCTTTACCTTGACCTTCGTTTTGGCCACCTTTGGAGCTGGTCGACCTTGAGCATCGCCAGCATCTTCTCTCATTTGCTTCACAAAGCCAGAGTCTTCTGGACTCGATAGACATTTGCCTTTGCTGTCACGAGAGACTGGACCAGAGCGCTCCAGCCCATCAAACCCCCATGATTCCAACCAACTTGCATCACCGAGTTTGCAGCAGAGAGGGCAATTGCCACGTCCCGAAATCAGCGCTGGAAACAAGCACCAAGGGTGAAACAAACAACTACATGAATATGGCACTGCATAGTTTGAAACAAAGAGGTAGTTGCAGCATCTACACGCTGAGTCAAGGTTAATTTTTAGAGGGACGCCTGCTTCAGACGTATTCTTTCCAACAGGGCGTTTTGGCTTGATAGAATGCTGCGCAATTCTCTCAGATGCACAATTCTTCTCGAGTTGGCACAGCTGCTCTTGGGAACTCCGGTAAGCTGAACTGTCGCGCTCTAAGGTTGATGCCAGCGTTGCTGCTTCCTCTTGGGCGGCCTCCAATGCATCGTTGTTTGCAGCAATTGCTTTGCTGATCTCCCGTTGCTCCTTGTCTACATCCGCCTTCTCTTGGAGCTCTCCGGCTGTAGCATGCTTCTTGCTCCTTCTCCGCAGATCTTCCTTCATAGAGTTCAACCGCTCATCCTCGGTTTCTGACGCCAATATCTGGGCATGCAAACCGAGGTGAGCTAACTTCTTCTTGTCTAGCGCAGATGCTGACTGCTAGAGTTTTGAAGTCTGCAACTGCAACTCCTTAAGCAATGCATCCACTTTCCTAGCACCGGTGCCAACACCATTGTGAAGATAATACATTGCCACCGCCGAGATGATGCCCGCCATCTGTTGCTTCAACGCCGGAGGACTCAGCTTCTGTGGGTTGTTGGCAGCATGGGCTCGGCGTTCTTGATTCACCTTTGCAGCTGCAGCAGCCCAGTAGACGTTGCTGTCTTGCCCACCACTATAGTAATACACACATGTGCGTAGAAAAGTTTGGCTGAATGCTTTGTTGTCGGGAGCATCGCCATATACTCGTTGGTACATCCTCAGATACATATCCCGTGGCTTTGGAGTCTTTACACCGGTCCAGCAAGTAGCGCGTCTTGTTTGCACCCTCCCCAGGCGGCCAAGTCTCCTCATATGTGTTTGCTGGAACCATCTTCTCCGTGACTTCTTTGGGCGTACAACCTTCCTTGCAAAGTCCTACCACTCTATGGAAGAAATCTTGGTCGTGGACAGCAGCTGATCGACCCAACAAGCATGGTGCAGCCAGGACAAGCTTCTCTCTCAACTCTTTTCAATCCCCTCTAAGTCAAATGGCGCTTCCCAGGTAGACTCTGTATGACACTGTGATAGCACCTCGGACTTGACAACTATTGCCTCACGATCAGTTGCTTCAATTGGCAAAACCGCTTTTCCTCTGTTGGGACGATGGGATGTCTTGCCCAAGGGAGACATGGTGGAAACTATTTACCTCGATTACAACACAGCTACAGCAACCAGATCGACAACAAGGAGCGGCAACAAGCTATAAGTCTAAAGCAGAGCAGGTGATTGAAACAACTATGGAAACAATGGTGGACACAGTTCATAGCAAAGCAACACTAAATCTGGCGGGAATGGTTGATGTACCACAAAGAGGGCATGTTTTGAACCTTAAAAATTGGGGTTGGTACATTTAGATGATAGAAGTGCACAACGCAGCCGCCAACGAGATGGACACGGCTTATATCCCAATAACAAGAAAGAAGGCTGTCTTCTCAATTCACATGGATTCACATGATTCTGGCTGTACAAGGAATAGTTTCGAACTGATTGACATTGTTGTCCACGCGCAATGGTATGAGAGTCTCAACACATGTGTGCACAGATCCAAAAGCATACCATATGCATCCTTACTCTACATGGGTCAAGGGCTGTGCAAGAAATCAGATAACAAAGTTGGCCATAAATTCTGCTCTACAGATCAGGAAAATTCAGACAAAGAAACTCTAAGAAACCACAAACTCTGTTCAGCAACGACGGGATCCAAGTAGAAACAGAAGACTGTATCCCCTTATCATCACAACCCTAAAACCCATACTTACCTGCTCTTCAAAGAGTCTTACGCTCACCATGTTCGGCGTCACCCTCGCCATGGTGCAGGCTGGTGGCGCCGAATCCCCCACCACCATCGACTCCGGTGTCTGCATTTGTCGCGCCCTCGCCTGCTTCTTCAACGACAACTTTGCGGTGGACTCCATAGCTCCGAAAATTGTGATTCTTCAATAGCCTTGAAACAAAGTCGGGAAATTTTTGCCTCTCCCTCCAACCGAGTAGTCTCGCAGCATGCCGATACTACAAGTACCAAAGTCTCTCGTCCTCTTCAAACTGCCCTTTGCGAAACCAAGTCCTGGGTCGCGGCTCCGACAACAGCCGATCCGCTTCTAACAACGCGACAATCTTGGAAGCTGTCGCCTCCAAACGCCCTTGCCCTCTCACCCAAGACCGCAGAGCCTCCACACCAACCTCCCTCTCCGGAATCTCAGACTTTGTAAGCGCCTCTGCATTCTCCATCAAACAACAAGAGAGCAACCAACGTCCAAGCAATACTCTGAAGCCTCCCTCGATCACCAACCCCCACGTGGATTTCTGTGCCATCGTCGCACACTCGAGACTCAAAAGCAATAAGTTTCCCTCATTCAAGAGGCGATCACCGCCACTGCTAGCAATCACACCTCCCTACCGTCATTTCAAGAATCAGCCCCATCGATTTCAGAGCTCTCTTCCTTGAACCCGAAACCACACTCTTGAAGGAGAGGGAGGGAAGAGCTGTTGGATCCAATGCTCCCTGGTGCGAGAGTCTAGAGTAGGCTAACCGCTTTGTCACCTGTCGGACAGGTCATTTTCCCAGGATTGGAATATGAAGTGTCAGGAGTGCCGATGCGTAGATTCAGAGGGACTGTTCACTGTGTATCAGAGGAAATACGTAGAATACGACATTTGAGGCTGTTCACAGGGCGTGTTTGATTTTTTTATTTAAAAAAAAAATTCATTCATGATCCTCATAACTATGCCCACAATTTCTCTTTGGCACCAATATGCAAATACAATCAGTAAGTGCCTTTAAACTACTGAATACAACAAGCCGCAGTCCATATGGGCTTGCAACATCCTAAAGGGGTTAAGCTTACCATATCATTCCATTCGCAGCTGTGTTTTTGCTTTTCTGTTGAGGAAAGTCCTGATTGATGCCCTTGACCTGTGATACCCATGTCAACCATTAGAATTGGTTTTGTCCCATCTCATTCATTCGTCTAAGTTACAAAGAGCACTTTCTTGTCCTCGCAATTTTGCATTTTGCAACAGCTCCATGGATAGTATCTCTTTGAGCTCTGATGGCACAAAGCATTGGGTGACCAAGGTTGATAATTTGTCATGGGTGATTTTCTTACTTAAATCGGGTGTCCGGGTATAATAGGCGGGGACAGGCTTTGCACCATTTGGAACTCTAATCATGTGAGGTCTCTCCACCTCTCTCGGAGCTCTAATCGAATCACATCAGTAGTTCAAGATCTTTTGACTCCATATTTGGAAACATGGAAGTAACCTCGGCATTGATGCGGAGACTACTAGTTTAAATCTAGGGTATGCATGTAAAAAGTAAGAATAGTCTTTCTTCAAACTCTAATTCGGTAAGTGCTCTCCACCTCTCTTGGACCTTTCTCTCCAATCACATGCATTACATTTAACCTATAAAGTGGATTAACTCTATTCTGCACCCCAAACTTGTTAGATTATTGTTTGCTTGGAGGTTTGATATTTTTGAAGCATCAGTATATCAATGGGAGTGGTTGTATGTGTGTGTGAGGGGCGGGTGTGACAATTGTTAGCACTGTGAAACTATGGATGTGTCCATCATGTGTCTAGGTGCAACACATTGGGTTGTGTGAGAGGCTTGGCAAGAGACAAGTCTACGTGCAAAGATACATAGCTACACATGTGAAACAAAGAAGACAATGATATGGAAGTACTGTGACATGGACCCTGTAATAACGATGTGGACTAGGTGATCTTGCATCAGTGATTTAGTAGTCATTAGTTTTGTGTAAGGGATGAGAATTGTTCAAGATAATGTTAATGAAAAAAACAAAAGTTTTTTCTTGATTTTATTTCCAATATTTGAATTCATACTAATTTCAAAGAAATATATCTTTGAGACAAAAATCAACATACGAGTTCTTCCATATCTAAAATATATAGTAACTAATTTCTATACATGACAATTCACTAAAACACTCTTTTCATCCAAAACTTCACATACAATTCTTTGGCTAAATTGTCTAATACACTTCTAAGACCATGTATTACCACGATGTACACACTTTTTGTACTAGTATGCAACATTGCAATCTCCCTCACATGCTATCATCATGGTGTCATAACATTTCAAGAGCATAACATAGCAACATCCATAAGGGTGAGTCTAAGGATTTTGAGCATGTTTCCTATTTATAGAACTTTCAAAATTTATTAGACCAAGTTAACAAGAAAAAACAATTCTAATGCATTTCAAAATGTGTTATTTAGACATTGTATGAATAAGTTATAAATTTTTGAAGAGCTTACCATAGATACATCTAATGTTGACCCTAGGGTCTGATATACAGATATAGTACATCCTTAGAATCATATCTATTTATTTCCTTAGATTTTTGAAGAAACGCTTATGGATGTTGCTACCTTGTACAAGAACTACCGTAACACAATAACAAGTTTGTTTATAAATAATCTTCCAAAACAAATGTAAAAAATAGAAAATTATGAAGACAAGAAACAAAAATTGAGTTTATTTATTTTTTGTGATATTTTATCATATCTAAACCATTTGAGGTTACTTTTAGTGAATTTTGTTAAAAAAAAACAAAAATCAAGAATATCAATTTTTGATGGGCAAAATTTATTTTTTCCCAAAAAAAAAGTTATCCGTACGGTAGGGATTGAATCTGCTATTGTGTTACGGCACGGTGTGGCCGTTGTAGCTTGTGACCACAACAGAGGGTGCCTTGGCCACTTCACCAAAGCAACGAGTTGCAATTGAGTCAACTTCAGACAAGAGATGTGTTAGATTGAAAGGATGAAGATCTCTGTACTGTAGTCCTACAAGCGTTTTTTCGGGGCATAGTTGATGAGCCCTCTATTTTTTGACTTTTTTAGTTTAAAATCTCTAGAAGGATGCTCCTAAAGTAATTTGGGGCTGCAGGCGCCATTTCTAAATTCAAAAACACCAAAAATGGTCTTTTGGGGGCCATACTGAGAATTTCATGGTTTTTGAAAAAAAAAACCCATTAGCTCATGTAAACGCTTGTAGCACTAAAATATGTGGATCCGAAGGATGATAGGGCAAGGAAGCAGTCCTTCAAAACTATCAGAATTGCAGTCTTCAAGAAAGATGGACTTTTTAGTTGTCTTTAGCTATCTATACTTAATTGCAAGTAAACAAGCTTTCTAAAAATCAGAGATGGGGTTGGTTATCAAAAACAAATTCCAAATTGGCACGGTTATCCTAAATTGGCACTGTTATTCCAAATTGGCAGTGTTATTCCAATTTGGCAGTGTTATTCCAAATTGGCACAAGTTTGTTGGTGTTTTGTAGAGAAAACATTTAGTGATAGCAAGCTACCGATTTCTAAAGGATTTATAATTGTGGAATCTTGTACTTACCTTGTATACCAAGGTGCATACCAATTTTGAAAGTGATACAGTGTAAAGATTGAGAGATTAGAAGGGTCACAGTCACTGGCCTCTAAACCTAAATTCAAATTTGGTCTCAAAAACTTGTAGAGGTAATAATAAGATTTCAGCACATTAAAGAACATGTCATTTTGACATCATATGACTTGGTTATAATTTTTTTTTAAATTCATTGTACTTGTATCTAAAAAAAATCTTAAGATTGTTGTTGAAGTTATAAATTATCAAAATAAGTAAGGTAGAGAAACCAAAAACCGTGAATGCCGTCAAGGCGTGCAAAAGAGTTGCCCAAAAACACGGAGGTGGTCAACCAAAAACACAGGATTTTTGCATGACCTGCTAGGTTTTGGTGGACCAACCAAATTTTGCTACATAATATCAAGTTGTGGTTTCTTTTTAGTAATCTTACGTTTAGTTTTTTGTGATATTAGTTAATGATTTTAGGACACCATCAAGTTTGGTTCATGAAAAGTCTAGTATACAAGAAGGAGGTTTGATAAACTTCCCAACTTCAGAAATTCTAGACAATCATTTAAGCATAATAAAAGCACAAAACAAGCTAAATTCTTCATCATTTCTTCTTCTTCATCTCAAATTTGTTTTAGAAATTTTCCATCTCCGTCCTTCCTGGTTATATCACCTTAGTTCACGATTTTTGGTTTATCTACCTGATACCAAAATTTAAAAGAGGTTAAAAGAAGACAAATGACACAATTGGATGTTCTACCTTATGATGTATTTATCTTCTTTTATCAATGTTCCAATGATATTTACAAAGGCATTGGTATTAAGGATGGTGGATTCTACTTCAAATACACGTTCTTCAAGAAAAACAAACACCAGAGTACAAGTTCCACCATCCAACATTTCTACTATTAGTAAAATTTACCTTGGAACCTCAAAGATTATCTTTTAAGCCTCCAAAGAACTTGGACTACTAGCAAACAAAATGCCATTCTTTGCCATATCTATACCACCTTAAAAACATTTCTTTAAATCCTCAACATCATACAAAGAATATACATACAAGAGAGTTCAAAATTTAAATTGTGACCAAGTAGTGGCATACGAGAGTGGTGAACCGGGCTTGGAAGAGAAGTGGGCTAAGCTCCTTGTGACTTAGCCAAGTATTAGGATGACGCCGCTTGAGATGGCTTCAGCTAGTGGGCGGACCTTGGCCTTGGGCCTGATGTGGGTCAAGAACCAGCATGAGCGTCACGACTAATTAGGCTAGAACCAAGGAGGGATTCCGGAGCTAGGTGAGTGCAAGATTAACTTTTAGAAAGCTAAACTACGCCTTATTCCCACCTGGTAATTGTCTCTTGGGTGTTGGTCACGAAGGTTAGACTTAATGAGTCTTTAGATGAGTCTAAGGAAATGCTAAGTGTGGACTTGTAGAGTGTGTCCTTAGAGATTGACATTGTGGGATCACTAGTGGAAAAGACCCTCAGAAACACCGAAACTTACACCAAAAAAGGGCCTAATCTGGGCTTTTGGAAATGGTGTTCATAATTTTCGTTTCGGTGTAATCCGGCACTGTGTCAGACAAACTTGTGATGTATATTCTTGGCTGGGCTCGAACCCGCAATGGTCCCCACGGAAATTCGAAAAGCGGATTGACTCACGCGGTCCTCGTGGTGCATGAGGTCGGTGAAACTCACTACATTTCAGGGCGGTAATTTCCCGGATGGGATGAAGTTGTTGATGGAAGGTTGTTCTGTTCATTCCGTGTGAAACGTGTGAGAGGTGAATGGAGCCCCGGTTTACCCCAGAAATATTTAACGTACCCGGTGCGATCTAATTGAGAACAAGAGTACCTATATCTGGGGTGGATATCACATATACCCGGTTGATCATACCCGCGATTTCCATGAATTGAGATCCATTGTCATTAACATACCCGGGTTGATGCACTGCGGACTATGCCACGAAGGTGCATATCCGTCGGTACATGATATCCGAGAATATATTTAATTGATGACCGGATTATGCATACCCGGGTAGATAACCGTTGTGTTTAGAATACGCCCGGCGTGGTTTAGGGTACCGTGCAGAATCATATATTGGCCGGGTATGGTATCAGGGATTAATAAATACAGAATATTGCAAATTTGTGCAACAATCAAATAATGAGCAGTGGTGACTGTAACGAGCTATGCCATGCATTGCCCATATTTTATAAAGATCTGTAAATGCATTCAGAGCTCAAAGTAACACACTTTGGCATACGGGTTACAGAGTGGAATCTGAGACCTCCAAGCAGAACGTCCATTTGACGTTGAATGTGTTCTACCTACAGATTTTACGTCAAACTTGCATTCTGGAGCTCATGTAAATTGGTTACTGAACTTGCTTTGACGGGATTGTCTTCTTTTTCTTGTGCAACAATCGTGATTGCCATTTCAAGTAAATGCTACTCCCGGACGATTTTACAAGAGCATGCTCTAGCACCGTAAAAGGCTGTCTGTCTTCCACAAAAATGAGGGGCAGGTTGGGTACTAAAATCTTGTGTATTTGCACCATTTGGTGGCCCTCAGAGCTCAGGTTACCATACTTTTGTGAAGGTGACTTCCAACTCCCCCCCGTCCTCCCCTCTACAATTATCTTGTCACCTGTTTGGGGGTGCAAAATCTAGCATAGGTGATTAGCCGGGAGAGGAGTCTCTATTACCCTTGGCAATAGGCCTAGTTCGAATCGCTGCCTCGGTTCTCAGGCAATGGGCACTTCCTCTACGGGTGTCAATTTCCTCCTTGTGCAGATTCCATCGCCGCCAGTGTTCAAGCCCGAATCCGCCAACGTCTGCCGTACTTCCATTTGACTCGATCCCTCTGCATGTCGACGTTGTGAACTTGAGCCGCCCCTGTCGTCTACACTCGCGTGGGGTGAGTGGTCGACGGCGCCGGATTGTATAGATGCGGACACAACCGTCGAGACTGCTGCCCCCACCGACATCTTATTCGTAAAGTCCTGCAGCATGGTACTTGGTGTTACTGGAACCGTATCACCAGATGCCTAAGAGGGCGAGGACACTCCATAAACGTTCCGGATTCCTACAGTTTGGAGAGGCGAGAGCTGTCTTGTCTTGTTTGCCATCGCTTCTGCTACTGGTGGAGGTTGAGTCAAAGGGACGTCTTCGGTGTGTATGGCCGTCGGTGGATTGTTGACGGGAGGTGCACTCTGGTGGGGCAACCGGTCCGGTCCGGAAACATCTCTTGAGCAGTCAGCGTTAGGCGTCGAAAGAGATGCCGGCGTTGCTGGACTGTGTTCTCTAGCGTGGTTATCCTGGTTGACTCCCTCACAACGTAGGATGGTGTCGCGGTCTGCTGTATTAAAATAAAAGGGCCGACGGCAGTTGTTAGTGTACAATATCTCCGGTTAGAGGATGAGACGAAGAACAAGACACGTCGAGTAGGAGAATACGTCGGCATTGAACATAACAATGGTAGTAATGACGAAAATTTCAGGAAGTTGTAAGCCGTGCACTTACCCTTTGAAAACTCGGAGTCCGTTGATCAAAGTTTGGTCCGAGGGTCGATGCCTGTGTATGAGCTTGGTTTAGGCCAGTGGTGGGAATACTGTCGCGGAAGCCCGTGCTCAGGCTGGTCGATGGTTCACTGTTGAAGGTTGAAGTAGTATGTCTGTTCTCAAGGCCCTCACCGCCTCGTGTACCGCTTCGCCCCTACACCAGCAGTATTTGAATAGTTATATATTAGTGCAAACAAAACATGAACGCATGGTCTATAGCAACCAATTACTCAAGGAAATAATTCCAGGACTTACTACGTAGACGGATGGAGCAATGTCAAAGTCAAGGTTATCTTCTTCCTCTTCGGCTGGGACCCTTCTCTTGCCCTTCCTCATCTCTGACATTTGTATCGACTCCTCCCTCATTGCTGCACTCAACCAGTATTTCTTCCACTCGATGAACGCCTCTACCGGACATCGAAGGTGCCTCGATCCACTAGTAGTAATGAAGTACTTTTTCCATTTCTTCCTATCATTCTTAAGTGTGTTCTTCAAAAACTTTGCAAGATACTGAATGTCTAGTGGTCTAGAGTAAGTGAATTGTAGAGCAAGTTTTTCAGCAACACACTCTACATGTGAATTCCAGAGCTCTCGTTTAGCCTTGTAACTTCTAACTTTGAAATTCAAGGTTTGTCGAGCACAGAGGCGTGCGGCCCGATGCCACGGGCTTTTTAGGCCAAGTATGGTACCTGATTTAGACACCGGTATTTGTATGTGTGGGTCTCGATTCTGGGCATGAGCTGCGGCCATGTCTTTCAGAAAGGGGCGATGCACCTCCCGTATTGCACTGCGACGTCTGTTCTCTTCTGCTCGACGGTCAGGGATGGCAGCTACCTGGATGGTTGGCAAGTCAGGAGATGGGTCTGCCTCCATTGGCTGGAAGGAGTTCCTGTTGTTCAAAGCTTCACTTGCGGTAACTGTCGCAGGCGTTTGGCGTGAGGCAACTAACCACGTTGTTGAATTCGGACGGCTAGTGTCCACCTAGGGACTTTGCGTTTGTGATCGTCCACAGTCTCTATCTACTTTGAGATACTTGCGAGCGTAGTTCTCATGCACGCACTTTGCTTCACTTGGGAGCTCCCGGAGCATGTTGCAATGGACTAGACCAATGCAATTTTCAAGACCCGAGGGTCATATTATAGATTCAAAGAATGAGTCACGGCTGTCCTTTCAGGAGTATTTAGCGAGGTCATAGTTAATCTGTTATTGTGGAGGTTTAAGAATCTGAGAGCGGGTGATTAGTACATGCCCGGGGTATGATTGTAGATCATATTAATGCGACGGCCCTTCCATCCTTACCTGCCGCACATCCGAGGCCTGCACATTTGATTAATTAGCGTTAGGCCAGTTGCAGTCTCATGATCACAGCGCTTGGAATGTCAAGCACTGGAGCACTCACGATTCGAAATTAAGATAACGTGTTTTGCCACGTGAATACTCAATTTCTGTCCACTGCTATGATGTAGCCAAGTTGTCATTCATCAGTGTCTTCGCATGTACGACTAAATATGGATGAATGTTTCACGAGCTGTTCGATGAATGTTCAAGTACACCACGTGAAGGCGGTGACGATAGAACTTCTTTTGTGTTCAAGACCATCAGCTCCTGGAGTAGACGCCCTCGGGGTTAACGTGCCAGAGAAAGATGGATCCAATGAGGAGATTGTCGTTGCGCGACAGAAGTCGCATTGAGGCTCGGGACCGAAAGCTGTTGCGTACGGAGGAAGGATTAGAGGACAGAGTAGTTGCAGGAAAGCGGATATGTCCGTGTAATATCTGCTTGGGAGAGAACTTCTCAGGGAGGTTCCGAGCTGTTGTGCAGGATCACTTGAGAGTTTACGGAAGGCACCCCTACCATCGGGGATCAACCGAGGTAATTCCACTACGCCCCCCTCCGTTTTCATATCCAAGTTTCTTGCTGAATTGCTGCATGTATCAGTTATGATCGAGGCTGTTCTACAAAGTCATCGACATGTTGATACAAGGACTGTACTGGATTTAGGGTTTGGACCCGGACGACTTCGACATGGAGTGGAACGAAGATATTAGACTTGAGTTTGGGGTCAGAGAAAGAAGGGGTGAAAGATAGAATGCCAGGGCACTCGATGAGGGAATGAATATGGAAGGATTGGTGCAACACACCTTCCATATGTATGACGAGATGGTCGGCAACGCCTTTGATGTTCGCAATGGGGAAGACATACAAGGGGACGACACAGCAGATCGCATGAAGGGGGAGCAAGCTCAGCCCCAGCCGGATTTACATGCCGACGTAGAAGGTTCCAATGATGCGCAGGACATGCCCTTAGGCGGACAGGGAGCAGAGGACGACATGATGGACGGTGACCTAGCGGCCATGGAGGACAGGCGTCCCACACGGGAGCAGCTGCTTAAAGAAAGTGCACGAACGCCTCTCTTTGCTGGGTCTGGTTTAACGCAATTGGGCGGTACTCTCCTTCTCCTAAATTGTCTGAGAACTCACAATGCTTCGAATACATTAGTGAATGAAGTTTTCACAATTCTAAGTAAGAGTATGCTCCCGACTATAAATTCGCTTCCTCGTAGTGAATACCAAGCTTCGAAGGTTCTGAAACAACTCGGGCTTGCATACAATACTATCCATTGTTGCCCTGGCCCAAGAACATGTGTGTTGTTTAGAGGCGATAGTTTAGAACACTTGACGAGATGCCCTAAGTGCGGTGCTGATAGATACAAAATGGTAGGGCAGTCCAGGGTTCCGGCTAAAGTGTTAAGACATTTTCCTTTGATTCCTAGACTGCAAAGAATGTATTCCACACCCTTGCAAGCTAGTTTCATGACGTGGCATTCAAGGCATTCCAGCGAAGATGGGGTAATGAGGGGAGCAGTTGATTCGCATCAGTGGAAATTTGTGAATTGGAAGTACCAAGCTGAATTTGCCTTTGAGCCTAGGAACTTACGGTTAGGTTTAGCTACAGATGGGGTTAACCCGTTTTCGATTAAGCGTAGTACCTGGAGCACGTGGCCAGTTCTAATAATGAACTACAACTTACCTCCATGGATGACAACGAAGAAGCATTTCATTATGCTGAGCTTAATTATACCAGGGAAGCGATCTGTAACTGGAGATAATTTCGACATTTACTTGCAGCCTTTGCTTAAGGAGTTGCTAATTTTGTGGCATACTGGAGTCCCCATCGACAATGCCTCATTGTTCCAAGGTAGTAGGAGATTTAATATGAAGGCAATAATACTTTGGACAATTCATGACTTCCCTGCCTACGGGGTAGTAGCCGGTTGCGTGACCAAGGGATATCGTGGTTGCCCTGTATGTGGGATAAACACAATTTCCAGGCATTCGTTCTCTCTGCGCAAAAATGTCTATGACGAGCAGCACCGTCGGTGGCTGCCCATGGAGCACCCGTGGAGGGCATCGCGACCTGAATTTGCGACCGGAAATGAGTGCCGAAGAGATTTTGCGGTGGGGGCGACTGCGGAGACCTGGATACAGATAGGAGCTGGTCCGGCATCTGCCGACCCTACTCGGGAATCCGGTATTAAAAGGATTTCCGCCCTCTTCGAGTTGCCATACAGGAAGGTATGGCAACCTTTCCCTGCCATCAATTATGTTTCATGACATGGGCTGTTGAACTTGGTTTAAGCGTCCTAAATTTCTATTGAAACTTAGAGTCCAGTTCCTTGCCAGTTGATTCTACCACCAGTGCAGTACGACGGATAAGTTGGAGCTCCATGAGTTGATGCCCGAGCATTCGGTTGATTCAGCACCATGCAGCATTAGTTGCTATGAGTTTTTTACTAAGGATATGTGGTTAGGTACGAGTCCTGTGAGCCCCTGGACGCTGGAGCATTGCATCTACCGTTTAGTTTTTCTAATTTTCTACTTTGGTACCAATCTGTCAATCCTCTACAGGCTCACTACATGATTTGACCGGGAGTTTTGTCTTTTAAGCGAGAGTTAGCTCCCATTCGTTGTGCCCTGTTGTACTCATTGTAAGAATCGGCGAGGTAAATGTCGATGTATCCTCTATTATCAAATGAGTAGCTCCAGTGCTAATAGATTTTGTTTCTGACCCTGACTGTTCTATGTTCCAAACCGGGGTTAATCGAAACATGTTCTCCATAAATTCTTCGGTCACAATATAGAGAGGTTGATGTACTATACTTGTCAGAGTACGTGTGGATTCCAAAAGTTTGGTATGGTACCAAGAAGTTTAGCATCAGAAAAGAAAAGGTGGGGCGCAGAAGATTGAAGTAATACACCTTGTACTCCAATTGCTAGATGCTGGCTTACAGAGGCTCTACGTGTACACAACGAAGGCCATGGAGTTTTTTTTTTTTTTTTTTCTTTTTTTCTTTTTTTGAAACAAACACCTTTCAGAATCGATTACATCCCAAATTCCTGTAAATCTTTTCCATTTCCCAATACAGGTTAAAAATTGGAGTTGTTTTGTTCGAATGTGGGCGACAGGCGTTGCATACATAGCGGTCTAACATCTATCCGATCCATGTTTTTGTCACTGGGTTCTGTTTTATACTCTAGCTCCCTAATTGATTCCAAAATTTCACGTTGTATTATGTACCAACATGTTAGCTATTTGTCCCCGTACAAAGTTTTGGCGCTACAAGAACCTGTTGTATCCGCATCCGCATAATCAGGACTAACTGTTATTTCCAGTGAAATGCTGCTCTGTCAAGCTCATGAAATCTGGTCCAAATGGTTGATTATCATATGTGTTTTTCCTGCAGGAGCTTCCAATACGCAACACATTAGATGTGATGCACATTGAACGCAATGTAAGCAACAATCTGATGCGCCACCTTTTGAAGACAAGGACACCCTGGAGACAAGACGTGACATGGAGCAGGCTGGGAAAATGCACAATCTGCATTTGATGCTTGGACCTTCCGGTAATTATGTAAAACCCAAGGCACCATACACTTTTTCAGAGAGGGAGAAGACAGAATTCATGGACCGAGTGTCCACCACACATGTTCCTTCACGTTACAGCTCCACATTAACCAAGCACATTGGAGAGAAGAGGTTGATGGGGCTCAAAAGCCATGACCACCACATACTAGTACAACAAATTCTCCCAGCCGCGGTTCGCCATAGCCTCACCCGTGGAGTACGAGACACAATAATCAGACTAGGAAACCTCTTCCAGCAAATATGTGCGAAGGTAATTCGCATCTCTGAGATTGAATCCCTTTGTATTTGCGCAGCTCAAGTCCTATGCCTCTTCAAGGTTCACTTTCCACCCGGGTTTTTTGATATTATGCCTCATCTTGTTATTCATTTAGTGAGAGAGTTAGAAATATGTGGTCCGGTCCATGTAAGGTGGTGTTACTTAGTTAAGAGGTATCTGGGAATTCTCACAAAATACGTGCGGGATAAGTCTAAACCCGAAGCAGGGATGGCTACCACTTACATGATTGATGAAAGCCTCGGATTTTGTACTGAGTATTTTGAATTATACGAGCATAGTAGGTCTAGAGTCTGGGATCCAGAAGAGGAACTTAAAGATTCGGGTGAGTGTCTACTTGGAAAGCCAAAGCCCAAGTTGCTCACGGACAGAGAGATGGAGCAGATACATGAGTATGTAATTACTCACTCAGTACATACGGAAGAACTGCACGGGTATGTTTCAGCCCACCTTTGAGATCTGACACCTGTGTTTGAGAACTGTTGATATGTTGTGCTGATTTCCTTGGTAGTTCCTCTTTCTCTTATGACAGAGCTCTCACTGATTGGGGTGACATCTGATTTCTTCCTTAGGGAGTGGACTGAGCAAACTAATCTGTACAGGCTTCAACGTCGAACCTTCGCTAATGCAGTGCGTCGCCCAAGAGGATCGTAAATCCAGTACCCACCGGACCTAACGAACCCGTTCCCAAAATTTGCCCCATGGCTGAATGCACATGTGAGGCATCTGAAGGAAGCCGATTTCCCAGTCTCAGCAGAACTAGCGGCACTCCATTGCCCCCCTTCGCAGCATGCATGGTCATTCCACGCCATGTGGGCTTATGGCTCTCATTTCATGTGCACTAGCGAGACACAGCCCTCCACAGTTACATTCGACAGTGGCATTGCAGCCATACCTACCTCACCGACCTGTACCGAGATAGATGTTGGGATTCTAAGGAACATAATCTTGGTGAACTATGGAAGACTCAACCCCGTAGTAATGGAGGGCTCATGGATAAAGACAAGGGACCAAGGTCGCCGAGTCGTGCGGAAGGACAGTTATGGCTTCTGGATTGTTCAGTACCTTTGTCGAGAAGGCTCACTGTCTGATAATCCATATGTTTATCCTTCAAACGTCTCGCAGGTTTTCTTTGTATGTAATGCCTCTGATCCAGCATGGAAGGTGGTGCTGCCACATGATCCACGCAGTAAACGAATTGAAGGTGATCGGGAAGTTCATTTGTTCGGTGCCCCAGGTTCAACACGGCCCACCTTGAGCACATGGTCTGGTAACCATCAAGGAGGCACGTCACGTGAAGAACCACTTCCCCAAGCAGAGGCTCAAGAGGTTCCAGTGGAACGCTTCAACGCATTTGTGCGCGAAGAAGAACACCTAGAGGATGTAGCCCACCTAGATGACACGCAGTTTGAAGATGAGGTTGAGATCCAATACGTAGAGTAGAGAATTCTATGTCAGGTACGTTTATCCATCCAATATGCCACTGGTCGACTTGACTCGTATGCAAACTCCGAATTATTCATAATTCTTGATCAGTAGTGGGTTGAATTAATCTTTATCGTCCATGACAACTTAGCTAGCGTCAATATTATTTCAAGAATTTCACGTTAGAATATCTGATTCAGCATGAGATCCCTTCTAACGTCTTGCATGCCGCTTTTAGAGCAGATTAATTTGATTCAGAATTGTTGTTTTTATACTCTACTCTTTTTGTTCTACCCGATGACATAGGCTTACGAAACCTGAATTATTGACTAAACAATCGGTGTCGTAAATTTTGCACTGTTTGGCAAACCAAATTGACATCGTTTCGTCGGAAACGATTAGTTGTCCATGCGTGGGAGGGCCTGAATATAAGCTTCTCATTCTTCCAGGTACATAGAACCTCTGCTTTTCTCATTTGCGAACTTCAATTGTAGGGAGCGTACTGTGCAAGCGGGAGAGGATGAATATCACGCCCAGGAAGTTCTGCAGCAGATGATAGCTTTGACGCCACGGAGTATACGTAAGAAGAAGTGGCCATTGATGAGAAATTTGAATCGGAAGGTTATGTCGACTCTGAAGATCTCTAAGCTACCCTTCGGTCCCTGTAGAAGCTCTCCTTTCTTCTTAGTGAGAATTTGCCCTGGAGGACTTTTCCAGCTTAATGATCAGCGAGTGGTCGAAGAAATTCTCTTGCTGAAGGTTTTATTTGATGTGTTTTTTTGAGGCTTCAGATAAGGACAGAAGAGCATTGAATACCCGGATTGAACACCGTCGGGTCTGGCTGATTCTGTCTGCAAGAGTATCGTTGAGACTTGGTATCTTCATTCACATGTGGCAGAGCAGGCATTAGGGCTCCATGGAGAAGATGGCTTGCTTTGAAGTGAAAGAGAAGGAGAAGGTGATTGACAGCAAGCAGATACTGGTGCAAGGTGAGTATGGTCGCTCCTTGCAGCTCACCCTCGTTTTGAAACGTTTTCAATATCAGCTCCAATAGCAAAACAGTCGTTGCTCTGGTCCAATCTAGTTGCACATTCTTCACCCAGCTAGTGTTTAACAAATATGCAGTCACTAATCATCCTTTTTAGTGAGATCAATTCTCACTATGATTTGATGGTCTGCGTACATTTCTTTTCATAATGATACCTCGGATTTCCAAATCCTTGATATGCGATCCTCCATATCCTCATTATGTGATTTCTCTTACTGCGCTATTGTTACAGTACTCAGCCATCCCATCGAACATGTCGCACGTCCATCAATTCCGCTGGCGATTTCCCCCAAGTTTTAGGTATTTCCTCTTTGTAGAGCCTTGGCCATCTGCACAGCGTTCTGGTCCCATATAATCTCCGTGGCTCATCATTTTTATCTCACTTGTTCTTCGTCTCAATGCCTCTCTTGACTCCTAAACTCTTCCTTCTTCATCTGTGGGTGGATTTTTGCTCATAGCTTTCCTTGTCGTAGAGCGCTGTAAAGGGTCAGAGCTGCGCGAGCCCTTGCGAATATGGCGATCCCAGAAGCATCTTCCATCCCTTGGTTCGTACAGTTTATGCGTCTCTCTAATGAGGGGCTAATCCCTACTGTCACGCCCACAGAATGCATGCCATAGCGAGACGCATTGGATGAGTTTTGGGGAGATAAAGTTGGCTCCGGATATACGTTCCACGACCAGGGCGTTCCTGAGTACCTGAATTATGTTCAGGATCTCTTTGCCCGTGTGTTACAGCAGCCAAGGCTGGTTAAGGGGGTTCTACCGTTTCATTTTTCAAGAGGATTGCTTGGGGAAGCAATGGGTGTTCAAGTGAATTGGGCAGAATTCGCTTTCAAAGCGACACATCCCCATCAGTCACAGACCGGCGTACCGCCACTACTTGACGAATTCGCCCACCTCACCGCTCCCATGCCACCCCTGCAAATGATCATGCCGCTCACCAATCGCGAGGTAAGTCCACCAGATCTCTCACATTGTGTGTCGACTTTGCGTTTGTGTGTTAGTTTTGGTCAGTCCCACCTGGCGGTAACATGTCCATGCAGTATGTTTTGTTTGACAATCGTCTTCTGGAATTTAAGGTTTTATGAGTAGTATGTAGCGCATGCATGTGAATGCTTGGAGTTCTAAGTTTTGAAATTTTAGTACCATGTGGAAGGGGACGGATCTCTGGGTACAAGAGCGTTTTTTCGGCTGTAGCTAACCCTGTTGTATGGCAGGTCAATGGTGGTTCTTCTCTTCTCGACACAACTGTAGGGAACAACGTCAATATCTGCAACGACAACGGCGCAATGGAAAACAATAGCAACATGAACGACAACGACGACATTATGGAAGGCAATGTCAACTTAGGCGACATGAATGTGCAGACTCGGATTGACACCGCCGACTTACCTCCGAGAGCCAATTCCCCACCGACCTCAGGTGATACTCCTGCTCCAGTTCGAAAGGTGACTGTTCGTGTGAAATCCGAAGGTGGGGAGTTAGTGCTGAAAGTGCCCATCATCTTCGGGGAAGCAAGTAACCACGGCAACGCAGCGAATGTCACAGGCCAAACCATCCCCGCAGACGCTGTGAAGGCTCTGGTCACCCTGCGGTCCAGTATGACTAGCTCGTTGGAGCTCAAGCGCTCTGAGATGTACATGTCTTGCTACGGTGCGGGGAAGACGGTCAAAACCATACGAGGACGCCTGCAGGAAGAAAGAGGTCACCTTAGGTTCATAGAGCGCAAGTTCGCAGAGAAATCGGACAGCCACGACACAGCGCAGCTGGAATTTGTTCGAGCTCGTGAGGTATTGGAGGCGGCTGTATTCGCCGAAGGGGCACCTGCAACAGCGGACCAGAAGAAGGCAATGAATACTTTCACTCGTGTTTGTGAGAACCTGCTGCAATCTTGGCATGAAAATTGCGGGGTTGCCTATACTCGTTTACAGTCGTGGGAATTCAAGCTAAAGAGACAAAGGGAAAGAGTTCACAAAATTGCAGAGGATCTCGCAGCTGCAGAGATCATAATGAAGGAGAGACAGCGAGAACTGGACGCGTCACTCAACCAGCTCAAAGCTCTTTCGGCCGTACTCGCAACACTGTGAGAATTTGACGACTTCGGTGCCTATCATCTGCAGTTCGAGAATGCGTTAACGTTGATTGTATTCGAATTAGCGGTAGAGAGTTAAGTGCTAGAGATAGACACTCATGGCTCTACCCGTGATAGTTGTTGAAATTTATTTTTGATGTCAAGTTCAGTTTTTAAAACAATGTGTACCGACATATTAGCGGATCTGTTTTCAAATGGGTTCTACCATTTGTAAGAAGACGATTAAGTAAACTGGAGGGTCGGGCAATTTAGACAGTACCTCGGATTCACAAACGGAGTTTTAAAGACTTCTCTTATCTGCATGAGTAATCAGAAATGGATACATTGACATTTTAGCCCCTACTTGTACGAATTCGTAAGTGGCATTTTGAAATACAGTCGGATCAAAATTGAAACACTCATGTTTGGATCCATGTACGTTACCTGATGTGGCTTGTTTACTAGGACCGGTTGATACTGCGATGATATTCGGAGGTCATCACAATATGTATGGTAAAACAATTATTCTAACGCAATAAGTGAAAACAACACATGTGGAAATAACATCAGTGAAAACGGCCCACCGCGGATGAAGTTCCGTCCACAAGGACCAAACCTGCGCGGACTCAAAGTGAACACTGTTCACCGGGGCCACAAAATTCCCTCAGATTTGTCACCGGGGGTAAGATTTTTAGTCGCCGAGGTTCCACAACTTGGAAGCACTTGCTCATTGGTCGTCTTTCCCGGAACGATTACTGACTGCAATAATAGCCCCCGCCCAACAGTGCTAACAATCTGTTTACACCGAAAATGATTTTCCACCAACGAGGACGCAATGCCAAAAATAATTTACACCATTCTCTGTTTTCGGTGTAAATGCTCGGTGTTCTTGACACCTCTTTCTACTAGTGGATGGTCTAACGCGATGTTAAACTTGTTGATTTTATAGGTGACGCAAACTAAATAAGTGGCTATGCGAAGAACTTAGCCTTTGGAAGTAAAGGCTTGGAGTTTAGAATGTTACATGTGGTATCAAGTTGAACAAAACTACCAACATGGACTCTTCTCTACTTTATGCCTAATATATCTTAATTTGATCTTTTTTAGTATATTTAGGTGTAAGATCTAAAAACTTACTTGATATAATACTTATAAATCAAAATTTGACCGTCAATTTTTCTTCTTTTATAAGACTATAAAGATTAAAGTAAGCTATAAATTTTTTTAAGCAACTATGAAATGTTTTTTTGGGCAAAATATAATATTTTACAAAGCTTTTCTTTGTAAAATTCATGTATGCTACAACTTGGGTAAGTTGATGGTTTCAATAGGAATTTGATTAAGAATAGATTACAAATAAAAACATCATAAGAATAAATTTTCAAAATAAAAAGGTTATTAGGTACCGAGATTTGAAAGGAAATACATTATTCAACAAAATAATTTTCAAAAATCATAAATTCACCAAAAAAAACCACACTTTAAGGTTGCAATAAAAATTTTGCTCCATGAAAATTTCAAGCCAAAATATTACTTT
The DNA here is from genome assembly GCA_014871385.1 of Ceratodon purpureus. Classification (NCBI taxonomy): domain Eukaryota; kingdom Viridiplantae; phylum Streptophyta; class Bryopsida; order Pseudoditrichales; family Ditrichaceae; genus Ceratodon; species Ceratodon purpureus. The sequence continues at coordinate 19,822,556 of CM026426.1, read as the reverse complement.
TTACTACTGCATCCAAGTTGCCAGCAATCGAATGGATCCAATTGGGATAAAAGGAGCTGATCTAGGGATTAAGGTGATCATAGACAAATGAATAAAAAACAAAACCTTCAAACCAAAGCTTTTCATTACAAACACACATAAAATTTAACAAAGTAAACAAATCAATAAAAACTAACTTACAACAATTAGTTTTCCTACATAACCCTACTATTGAAAGGTGGCACTAAATTGCAGGATTTTAAAAGCCCATGTAGCATACGCAAAGTATCCTTAAAGGTTAAAGGCCCTTTATTCAGGGTGGTTATTATGAACCAGAGTCAACTATGTACATACATATCAGCTTTTTTTTTTAGTGGCTATATTTCGGTAGATTTCTCTACAAAATATGGCATTTCTCTTTTGTTAACCCCTAAAAATCCAAGAAAGCCCAAAATTTTCAAAGCCAAATTCCAAATTCAAGACCTTCATCTAAAAATTTTAGGTTTCAAGTCCAAAACGGACAGCCTAAAATTATGGTTTTTAAAAAAAAAAAAATTCTTGAAATATTTTCATAACCAAACCACCATTCAAATTCCAAAGAGACCCAAGTCAAAAAATAAACCAATTTTACAAGGGGAGCCTTCAAAAATTACAAAGACAAGCTTCAAATTTTTGAATTATTTCTTTCAAAATTCGTCAAAATTTGAGATTTTGAAATTTTTCAAAAATAATTTCGCCCAAAAATAAAAAAATGTATAAAGGCACCTAACCACTGTTTAGATTTTTCTAAAACCAAGTATGCGTAACGTCATACATGTTTTACAAATTACGATATCACGGTTTTTAGACCCTCTTCTAGTAAATAATTGTTATGAAGGTTCTAATAAAGGAATAAGTCTCTAAAATTTTGCATGGAGGTTCCCAACTTGATTACCTACATGGAAAAAAATATGAGCAAAATTTTTGGAATAATGAACATCAAGTCCCCATTTTCACCATTTATCCTATGTCGTTCGGTTTATACCCAAAAAAACTTTTGCTGCAACTTTGAACATTATAATCTCACAAATGGTAAACATCCAACGGTTGAAAATTTCATCAGTACTTCTTAAGAGGGCAAAGTACAAGAGCTTATGGTTAGATGTCTAAAAAAAAGGAAAAAAAATTGGTCCAAATTGTCATTCCCACAAAGCGGTCAAAAATGACAGTTTTGGAACTTGGAGCTTCCAAAAACGGCTGGCTTTTTAGGGGTCAAGGGAAGAAATGGGAAAAAATTGAATTTTTTTGCCATATTTTCTTAACATTTTATGTAAAAGTAGCCTGATTTTATGAAGAAGACTACCAAATTATAAAGGAATTCTATTAAAACATGATTGTAAGCTTAAGATTTCGCCAAATATTCTTTCCCAATATTTTTTAAGTCGCCAGTTAGGCTTCAAGAAAAAAAACATAAAAAAAAAAACACTGATACATATATGGTTGAATCTAAGGTATACACACCCATGAAGGTGAATGAACCCGTGACTGATATGTAGGCTTCCCATGACAGATAAGTAGCCAAAAATTTTATGAACAGTAGATTTAGGATGCATCCTCCAATAGAATGCCTCTGTGAGTGTGACGGAATCAAAGTATTGTCGGTCATTGGTACACCTATATGTTGGTTATGGATGCACCTAACTTTTGAACAAAAAAATTTGTAGTATTATGAATTTTACTGAATTAATTTTGAAAAAATGCTCATTCTTCATGAACCTTATGATACTGTGCACGAAAAATAACTCCTTATTGAAAACCCAAGATTTACTATGCTGAAATGTTTAAGTTATCGGTCATAGGTGTGTATACCTTACTGAAAATTTTCAGTGCGTACAAATGTGGCACAACTTGGCACTGCGCAAGTACAAAGGTACCATATGTGGCATGGAAGGAGGTGCAGTTCAAATTGAAGATGTGGAAGCCGCCTAAACAACGGAGGAGGGCTTTAGAGGAAAGTAGGCAACATTTTTATTGCTTTGAGGGAAGGCTTTGTTGAAAGGTGTGTAGCATTGTCAAGCAGCTGTCTAGGAAGTTAGGTTTGCGCTTGCTCTTGGGCCTCTTCCAATTTAAATCTTTCTTTGTTCAAACCTTTCTCCTTCGATTAATGTAATACAACTACTTCAAAGTAATATTTTTACTAATGTAATACAATTGTTTCAAAGGAACATTTTGACTAGTGTAATACAACTACTTCAAAAGTAACATTTTCACTTATGCAATACAACCACTTCAAAGTAACATTTTGACTAATGTAATACAACTACTTCAAAGTAACATTTCATAAGTACGTTTCCAACTCTTCATGACATGCTTTGTGCTTTATAACTCACTGCAAGAGCATCCTTAACTTCATGAGCACTATGGAAGCACAATCTTTGACTTTAATCCATCAATTGACAGAACTTGTGGATTTAATAACAATATTAGAAAGTACTTGTTTTTGCTCTTTTTGGGTGCTTGGATTCTTTGGGTCTACGCGGTACCAACTTACTTTGAAGGAACTTAAATACGGACTTATTTCTGATAGAGAAGTACTATGAATTTACTTATTGTCAACATCTTCTGGAAGTTTGCATATAAGGTCTCTTTTGAGCGGGTTTTATCCTGCATCTCCCAAGTGTTACAAACGACAACTAAGTACCATTGTCAATTCCTAGATCGGACTATGTCTTTATTTATCCAGTTCTGAACTCCATGGATACAAAAATTCTATCAGAGATAGGAGATGGTTTTAATATGAAAATGTTTGACTCCATGCTGGAATATACTATCACTTACAATTACAATTATGTCACGCTCTTGATCTCAATTCAACTTGAGTCTATAAGCAACGTAAGCTGTACCATTTCAACTCCAAAACTTTCCGTGAGTCCTCAGAAAATCTGATAGCTAAAGGATATCATAGATTTAAACTCAGTGGCAACCATCAGAGCCCCGCTTGAACAAATGAATTTCTAGTGGAATCCACTAATGCAGTAGTGAAGGAAAAGTTTATGTAAAGTATAGAGTCCTGCTGATATGCAGCCCTATGTTGCCCCAGAGATGTCACAAGCGTGTCCTGCTTGAGAATCTATCCACTCAGCTGTTGGGATATAACGACTCCAAGCTCGTGTCCTCATGAGCAAGCCCTCCTGAGTATGAGGCAAGGTTCACATAACCACCATGAGTAGTCTCTGATTTCTGGCTCTTCTTAGTACGGATATCATCAGAATTTTGCTCTACAATAGATACAAGTTACTCTCCCTCATGTGCTCCGTTTGTATTATATAGATATTACACTCATGAACTTGAATTTTACCATCAATTTACCGAACATTACTTTGGTATGCAAATAAAAATATAGATGTTCATTATTCAAGCTACAATCAATCCATTATACTAAGGTATTATTTTCTACCATCTATTATTCTATATATCCATGTTTTAAGATATATGGTTCTATTATCATTCATTTATTAACATAGATTTAACATCCTACAGTAATTCTACAAAGTAGTAAATCCATCTGCTTATTGAATTTGTATTACACAATAACGTTTTGGAATAAAATTTAGACTTGATGAACCCCTAAAATCAGATTGTATGACAACTTCGACTATAAATGTAATGACACCACTTAATTTCTTCATAGCTTAAACTGCAGTTTCATCTCACATTTGAGCGTTAACTGATCCCATAGTCTACTTCAACCCTCTAATATAAACGACCTTTTCCATTTGGAATATATATTGGATTTCTAACAGAGTAGTGAAAAATCCAATGGTCGTAGAATTCTTTTTATATAACAGTAGAACACCACTTGCCTTGTGTATTCATTTAGGATCAATGTCAGTATTCGAAGATAACAGTTATTCTTTTTAAAATTCGCGTAGAAAATCAACTATATAATAGTATCACTGAAACTACATTTTCTAAATTAACATAATGGTGAGAAATTTGAATGCTGATTTTGTGGGAGAAGAGGTAAAATAGTTCATATTGAAAATAATACTAAAAAACAAGGTGCTGAAAAACAGAAGTATTAAAAGAAGTACATAATTTTTGCGGAATTCAAGAACAAAGAGCAACCAAATACAATTGTCATCAAAGTGTATTGTCTCTTTCAATTCAAACATACTACAATTGTTTTCTATCCTTTGGCTCCATGTGCACTAGCTCCAGATTTTAGACTCTTCTCTTTTACTATCTTTTACTAACTTTGGTCCAACTCTCCACCAAACTGAGCAACCCATTGCCCAGTAAAATGTAAGGGCAATGATGCAAGAAGCTGGTCCTTACACTTTCAGCACTTGTAATTTTGACTAGCAACCAATTCTGCAACGCAAGAAGGATGCAAGAAGCATCCACAGGAAGATAGAACCGCGGCTTTCCAAACAAAGCCTAAGCCGCAGTAAGAAAATGTACCCTGCCCCAAAATACCCAAAGGAGGTATTGACTCATGCGGATATTCGAAAACTCTTGGAATCTTCATGGTTAGCATTTTCCCTCTAACCTTCTCCACATTAGCCTTAGCGCTCTCCCATGCCAAAGTGGATGGTTTGAGAGAGAACTTGTGTTTATTTACCTCTGACCTAAGTTCAAGTACTCGACTTTGTAGTTGAGAATCAGAATCTCGTAGCTTTGCAATCTGAACTGAAATGGACTCCATCTCACTTGTCAAAGCCTTTGTATTCCTGCGCTGCTCCCCCTTCAATTAAGACGCGCCTTGACTTCTTCTGTAATTCTGAATACTTCGAGTTCAGAGCCTCCTCCGCGACATCTGAAGCCTCAATGGTCATCTTCTCCAAGGCTGCATCGTATCTCTTCACAGAATCCTCAAAGACAACCTTGACAGAAATCATCTCATTACTACGCCCACGCTCTTCCTCCTGATCAGCTAACAGTTCTTGCACATTTGTGGCATCTTCCCCAGACTTCCATGACAACTCCTGTATAATTCTGCAAAGGCCCTCAACTTGACATCGAGTGGCAATCGATCCCAACTTAGCAGGATTTCTCCTTGCATTCTTCAATCGAGCACTGTGCCGGTCAAGGGCCTCAGCGCACCAATTCACGGGCTTGTTATGAACAAAGGTTGCATAACAAGCCTTGAGAAAACGTAACGGAAAGTAGGTGTTTGTGAGGCTTGTTCCCATATACCTTAAAGAAATGGTGCCGAAACTTCTTGAGCAGCTCAGGATCTTCACACCTAGCCAGTTTGTAGCGCCCCTTTGTAGCTCCTTCCTTCCATACTGCGCCAATCTCCTCGTTCCTTATAAAGGTGTAGACCTTCGCGACATTCCTGGTTAGAGGTCCGTGATCACATACGCCTACTACGTCTGTAAAAAACTCTCTGCCATACTCAGCATAGCGACCCATCAACATTGGAGCTGCTATGATCATCTTCTCGCGGACATCACCTTGAATATCCCCTAGGTCAAATGGCTGATCAAATTCCTCTGCAAAATACCATTGGTCGCTAGAGCTCTCTTCTACAGGATTCTGGATCAATTCCTCACCACTCTCAGCAGCATCCTTTGGACCAGAGTTCTTGGTCCGCTGCTGTCGAGAACCTCTACTCCTTTTGAATGTCATGACCGAGTTATTCAAGGGATACGCCCTCAGAAGAAAAAAACAGAAAACTTAGACAAATTTAAAACTATGGACAAAGAACAGTGCGGAGCCACATTTCTAAGACACAGCCATAGACGTAACGACAGGGTTTCATTCTGGATGGTTGTATGCGAGACAATGTACGAAGTTGTAGACATTAATGAATCGATGGTGACAAAGTAATCCCAAGTTTCATTGAAGATGCCATTGCCATTAATTACTGAACCCCTAGACTGTCACTTGTACATTTACTAAATAGACTCCAGACTGAATGATAAGTTAGTTGAAGGAATGATAGGAGACTAATTCCAGGATGACTAACATCATGCTCAACAAAAGGGTTGAGGAAGAAAGACAACAAAACGGAAAAACAACAATAACAAAAATAAGAATCACTAGGATGATTGAAAAATAATAAAATTGACCAAGGGTAAAAAGGGGATGAAGAATAACCAATGAATAGTAGAATACAAATGATAAAATGGTATAAATAGTTTAAAATAATTTTTTTTTTTTAAAAAGGGATACATAAACAAAAAAAATTATTTGAGTGACAAGTGTATCGAAGATACATAATAAAAATCAAATCAATTCAAGATAAAATAACAATAAGAATGAACTGTTACAGTTTTTATTTCTTTTAATTGAAAAAAACAAACAATTACATGATTGGATTCCTGTCCAATTCATACGCATACAAAAACTAAATGTGAACACATTTATTAAATTAAAATCCAAATAGGAATTTTAGTTTTTATAATTATCGATTTTTTGTTTCTAATATACAGAAGTCTTGCATTCATAATTTGATAATTATACCTATCTCATCTATGTTTAGATGAGACCCAAATACCATCATCTGGAATGAGTTTCTCTCCCGCTTCAAGCTACAGAGATTGGTTACCATTGCTACTTAACAATGTCCTCAAGTGCTCTAACTCACTACAACTAGGTTCACCAAGTGACGTTGTTTCTAGCCTGTCATTTCCAATTGAATTTGCTAATGACCAAGAATTCTTAAAAATGTTCCAGTTCACATTGAAGCGCACCGCTTGAAACTCATCCCTGGAAGTCCACTGCCCTCCCGTGTATGAATCATAATCCCACTTAGCAAGTCGGAGGCAAGCGTATTCTGTACTGCTGTCATTCTCCCGTCTCCAAAGCTTCGAAACAGCGCGAACATTCTCAACATCTTGAATGTAATTACCGGTGGAGGAGACCAACACTATGTTGTAGTAGAGCCCACTGACTCCCAAGGGTTAGGTCCATCTGCCATCCTTTGTAGCAAATCCTGAAGAATTGTTTCACAAGCTATGACTTCAAGGGAATTGCTCATACTCTCAAAACTATGTCTACCATAAGCAACACTCACATTAGGAGAAAAATGAGCTCAAAATAAGGCCGTGTAAGCCTGCCCTTTCTAGGTGAACTCCCTACTTTGGGCACCTCTGCCGCTGGCAGCGGATGCCAGAGTTGCTGCCCGCACAGAACTGCGTGGCGCACTCACAACAAAGGTCCTCGGAATATTAGGTGAGACATGAATGCCTCGGCTCGGGCTTTGGTCCCAAGTGGGCAGGTTGTGTCAGCCCGACACTGTAGATGTGCCCTCCACACGCCTCCCTCGGAGGTCATTGGTTCGAGCCCCCGTGGCGGTTGCTGGCACCACGGTGGCACCTCACATGCCATGTCAAAAAGTACGCGGGCAGCGCCCGTTTTTTTCTCTCACGTGCCGCTTACACGGCCTTTTTGTGACCTGATTTTTCTCCTAATGGTTCAACCAATTGCTAATTGTAATAAGTTGAACTCAACCCACCTACGTTTATATGGAATAATAATTGACTTAAAAAGATACACTAGATCTTATCCGAAGACGATGAAATTATCTAGGAGGTATATAATTTTGGACTCATTATAAGGCTCATAATTGTACACCTGTTTTTAGATATTCCAAGAAGTTTTCAAAGGTATATTAACTGCTATGCAAAATTCCTTTCACTGTACCAGAAGCAAAGAAGACCTGGACCTCATTTAATTTAAATATTCTCACTTATTAGCTATGAACATGACATCATCACGACGTCAGCCCTAATTTTATTTCTCTATATAAATGTAGTTCAAAAGTGAATGTGAAATAAATTGGTTTTAAATAATTATACCACGGAATTAAATATCTTTTTTTATCCCATTATCAAAAATAGAACCCTAATTTCAGTACTGCTCCACGGTTATAGGGTGCATTTCTTTTCCTAAAAACTTGGTAAAATGTCAAATCTCTGCTCTCCCATCTCTGCTCTCCGCTCTCCGCTCACCGCTCGCCGCACGCATGCTAACTTTTCCCTATAATAGAAAGGCATCTGGGAGTGGTTTCCAAGAGATTTTCATTCTCCGAGGATATTCATCAGCTGCATAACCCACGATTGCAAAGGAATAAAAATTGCCATGTTCATTAAATTGGCCAATATTGTTTATATTGGCCACCACACTAATCAAATAAAGAGATTAAATGAACTGAAATCACACTACCATATGTCGATAGCAAGTTTGTATTTTTAGCACGTTCTTTTATCCTTGAACAAATATTTATTTATTTTGGAAAAATCATAGTTTGTTTTCCCAAAAAAATAAAAAAAAATAAAAATAAAATCAAATAAATGATTATAAATACTCTTAGATGGACTGAAAATAGAATTTTATCTCATAAAACAATTTCTCATATTTTCATTCTTCCATCCTTAAAATTTCCATTCTTTTAAGAACTATTTATGAATAAACTTGCTATGAACGCACTTTATTTGAGCAGCCAACATAATCAAAGATTGACCAATTTAATGAATGTAGTGTTGGAAGCATGATCATCCAATAGTCACTCACCCTGTTCACTCTATATTATAACTCTGTATTTTGATAGTCAAGTTCATTAAATTGGCAATCTTGTTTATATTGGCCACCACACTATTCATATCACAAGAGAAAATGAACTGAAATCGCACTAATTAAGCGGCCAATATAACCAAGATTGACCAATTTTTAATGAATATGGCATTACTGTGTTTATATTTTGGTCATCTCCAAATTCGGGAAGCATGGATTTAGCATGAAGCTTTGAACCTACATCTTGTTGCATGCATGATAGTTTGTTCTCCACCAGTGTGAACATCTGCTGCATGAAGGTGGAAGTCCACAGACAGGTTGATGAGCAGGAGCTGTTTTTTTAAAGGAAAAACAGGGGAGTTGTTTTTTAAAAGGAAAACGAGGGGAGTATTGTAATTTGTGGCAAACGTGTGTGCGGCCACCCCACATGTCAATTCCCATGCATTCATGCCCTGTTTCTCCAGCTTCAGCTTTGACTAAAACAATAAACCAAAGAGACAATTGTACACTCCCCATCCAAATGGAAAGAGGAAGGATGGATCCTGGAGCCAATGGAACTCTAAAAACAGAAGCAGGTCAATGAAATACCGTACCTTACGGGCAGCTTCGGTAAAAAATCATTCCAAATAAACATGTCGGATAATAAAATATATTATGTTGCCTATTTGCTGGAAAACCATGAAATAAAACTAGATGAAGAATGAAGTATCTTGAAATTGACTATATGAACTAAAAATTAATAAATAAATAAATATTAAGAGTGATTACATGAAGTCCACTAAAATAACAAACATTCCATGAAACTTCATCAATTGTAAATGAAAGTCGAACTTAAAGTTATTCATTTCTTGAATTAAGAATTTAAAAGATCTATTTATAAGGTATTTGCATCCAAATAATGACAATTTTGATTATCCTTTTACTAGGACTTTGACGATTCCATCCACTTTTTTGCCCATTTTTTCTAGTGTATAAGTAGCCTCATCCAAAATGAGGTAGAATTAAGGCAAAAATTTGCCAATAAATAAATCCCTTCTAAAAGCACAAGCAAAGTTCATTTGTTTCCTACAAATTAAAAAAAAAAATTTAAAAAAGAAAAGAAAAAAAAGAAGAAGCAGTAGCAAGGTTTCATTTGTTTAAAAAAAAATTTATCTAAAAAATATTTAAAAATGCAAAAGCAGGAGGAGATTCCGAGAGAAGATGTGAGTGATGTTAGCGGCGTTGCCAAAGTGGGAGGGTATGATGATTAAAGAAGAAAATAAAGTCTCGGATCGGTCCACTCGTCAACTCAATTTCCGCTCACGTCAACAGCTTAAAGCACCACGGCGACAAAGCGGCAGATGATCACTGTAGCACAATAACAGTACTCATGTGAACTGGTATAATATTTCAATAATAATATGTAACTTGTGTTGGCATATTTTAATAAATAACGTTTTTTTTTTTTTTTTTTTTTTTTTTGAAGCAACAAAAGGAGATTCATTGCAGGAAAATAGAGTACAGACCCTCTTCGGACAAAAGTCCAGGGTGGAAAGAATCACAAGTAACCTGAAGTCACCAAAAATATAACGTTTGTTTATTATGTCCACCTTCGAAGTGGTACTAGCAGGGTTGGATCACTTGGGGGAAGCAAGCGCTGATGAGATCGAAAGCAATTAATGTGGTTGACATGGGCACTTAAAAGGTAGGAGTAGACATAAATATTAGTTGACTTGCATCACTTTCAATGCTGTTGAAGACAATTAGGAAGTTACGTTTCTGAGGTGTTCAATCAGTGGAAATAAATTATAACAGTTTATTGTTATTCAATTTATAAGTTGCAGGCGCAATTCGGGGGTCAATAGCAAGGTGTTGATTTTCGTGAAAGGAGTTTTTTATTTTATTTTAGCAAATGAACGGAATTTATTGCATCGTGAAAGGAGTTTGGGTGTTCGGTTTAGAGGAGGAGGTTGTTAATTATTGTTGTTCATGAATCTTGAGGAATCTGGAGCAGATGCGAATTGGTGGAGGTGATTCTGTTCCGCGTGGTACTGCAGGATGGGATAAATTTGTAGAGGTGTGAATGTTATGAGTGATGTCGTGGTTTGGAAAAGTGGGGGGGGGGGGGGGGGGGGGGGGGGGGGGTGGGAGTGACGATGGCGTGGGAGGGGATGGGAAAAGAGAAAGAAACTCCGGCGGAAATGAGGGATAAAAAATTGTCCACGATGGTAGCGTTGAATTCAGACGGAATCCGGTATAAGCTGTGCGCCGTGGGCCCCGTTGACAGTGCATGACTACTTTCCGAGAGTCCTTTCTCGGTTTCCTCGTAGACGTAGACGTGACTGGTCGACGATGGACCATCGATCGATCAGCGATCATTGCCACACCACCAACTGGTCAAAAAAAGGGTCATTTATCGACGATCGATGCTCATATATGGCCTTCAGCAATGACACCTTCACCATCTTCTGCAAGTACGCGACGACGTCTCCAGGTCTCTGCAAGGGGCTAAGTTGACAATATCGTTCGACATTCGGTGCATGCACGAGGTGTACTACTCAGAGTACTACGTCTGCGAATTATACGAAAATTAGGTGGTGGTCTGGTCGTGTGATCGACGTCGACGAGGCGGAGGAAATATATTAGTACTTATGGCCTAGTGGATCGATCGAGAGGCCGGGAGTTTGTGGACTTAGAGGTGTGTTTTTTTGGATATAATTTGGAAGTGGAGCTGTGAGGAACTGCTGGTGATCGTCGATCATGGCAGTATTGCCGTATTGCAACCTTAATCCACCGACGACTGTGCAGCGGGGGGATATGATCGAGGAGTTTCGTCATTACTTGCTGGAGGACGATGATAATTGCCTGCCGGAGGAGCATTTCCTGCCGCCCACGCACTGGAACGGGGGGTACGGGGACACGTTCAGCACTGAAGCATTTTTTAAGAACCTGGTGTCGCCGATGATGTCGCCGATGGTGTCCCCGAAAGCTAGCGCCGCGAGAGATCATGTCCACCCCATCTGGGCGACGTCGCAGATCAGTGGAATATACGCAACAGATGAAGTAGAAGAAGACCGCCGCGACAGCCGCATGTCGCAGCAGCAGAATCGGGGCCAACCCGTGATCAGTAACCGTACTGGGAGGCTGTTACCCAACCTGACGCTGCCGAAGTGGGCGCCAGTGTCGGGCCAGTCGTCGAAGCCAGCCGCGAGCGGGAGCACGTTCTCGGACAACGCGACTAGCCTCTCGTCGTCGACGAACGAGAAAGAGGAGACAGAGTTTCTGCGGAGCGTGTTGCACGAGTACAGCGCCGATGGCCTTGCAGAGACCCAGCAGCAAGAGTTGGCGGACGTCCCATCTTCCTCCGAGGTGGTGGAATCACAGGAAACGAGCGCAACTCATCACAAGTCTAGCCACTCTCACAAGGCACCAGTAGTACCGAACTCAGACGTCCCCCGATCCGTCGGAGTACAGAAACCACTCCGGTCGCTGAACTTCAGAGGCGTGAGGCGGCGCCCTTGGGGGAAATTCGCAGCGGAGATCCGAGACTCGGCGCAGAACGGCGCCCGCATCTGGCTAGGAACTTACGACACGGCCTACGACGCGGCCTGCGCATACGACCAAGCGGCGTTCGAGATGCGGGGCTGCAAGGCGCTCCTGAACTTCCCCCTCAAGGCGAACCTCTACGCCGCCACTCTCGCAGCCAAAAACAACGACTCTGATCACCTTCCCACGGACTCATCCTCACCTCGCCCGCCGAAGATCCTACCCACGCCCTCCACGTCCGAGCGATCGCATCACCACCAGCACCCGCTCCCTCACACTCATTCCACCCATCTCTCCTCAGAGATGCAGTTCCGGACCGCGCTATGGCTCCAGCGTCTGCAGGAGGCGTCGAACTCGCCCCTGTCGCCGCTAATGCAGATGGCGCAGTTACTGAGCGCGCGGCAGCGCATTGCCGCAGTGCCGAGCTACTACGACGACTACGCGAGCCAGATTCCTAGTGCCCATGGGTTCGCTTTTTCAGCCCCGGCGGCCATGGAGTCGTATCACGACGCCATCGGGAGGCAGAGTCCGCTGCTAGACGGGTTCCAAAACAGTTTCCGAGGCGGGATGAAGCGATCCAGGTCGCGGTCCGAGCTTTGGGAGGAGTCTGTGAAGCGCAGCTGCCGCGGCGACCAGTGGCAGCATCCTGTCCCGGTGGGATTTTTCTGATGATCAGATTCGAGTTTGCTCTTCAATTTTGTTTCGTGCAGGAATTTGTAGGAGATCATGAATATTTTCCCGAACAGTTGCACACAGACACGGATTATGGAACTATACAAATGCCCGAAGAGGTGAAAAAAGAGGACATGTTAGTATGGTGGTATATTATATTGCGGTGGTGGTATGGAAATGGTTTCATGTGAAGATTGCGTTGCATCGAGTGTTGATGAGTTGAAATGAAATGAGATGAAATGAGGAACAGAGGGTGCGTAACAGGAGATGAGGAGGTGAAATTCTTGTACATGTAATGTAATTGTAGAGGAGATGTAGAGTTAGTTGAGAATAATTAGAGGTGTTACTGGTCCCGGGAATCCAAAAAGGTTAATTCTCCGGAGAATTGTGTAGGAGTCGAGTCTGCCGGTTCGCAACTTCGGCGCAGCCATATGTAATTAACGTCACCAAACCCATTCTAAGTTGTAAAATTGCCTGAGCCTACTTGACGAATACGATGGCCGTGCTCTGTTTTCGGAGTGAAGGTTTTCTCTAGAATTTCAGTTGTCTTGTTGTCGTCTTGGTGGTCGAGTTTTGGTGCTCTGTTTCTGGGATGCAAAATTGCTTCAATTGTTAGGAGTCTGATGTCAATACTCTGTTTTGCATTGAGGAAGGAGACTGGCATGAGACCCTGTTGATGAGTCATTCACTATTGATTCGCTCAAGTACAAATTTAAACGGACGGAGTATGGACAACTGATGTACCAGTCGAAATTTCCTCCCCTTAGCGGAGAGTATGTTACTTTGTCTATGCTAGCATGGAGGGAAGTACTGTACGAACTATCTTTCATGGTTGACAGGGAGCAAACTAACCGGCTTCCAAGTTGCTGCATCTCATCGAGTTGTCTTCAGGCAGCAGTACAGTACTGTACTGTATATGCTGTCAGCGGTATAAGCTTAAATTCGAAGGAGGCTTGATAGAAGAGCAGACTCAGCAAAGAGAAGAGTTGACAAAAATTGTCAATGACTACTGCTAGAATTAAGAAGGATGTACAAAAAAGCAGTTAGGAGAACATATGACGGAGCAGATTGCTGATATTTTACGAGAAATGAATCCTTGTAACAAGGGCATCAGAAATGGGACACTCGTTCAGAAATAGAGCTAATTATAGACGATACAGCCAAAACATGCGTCCGTCCCAAGCTTTGAACAAGCACTTCACACAGATATGAGGGAACTTTGACCCCAAAGAGGGGAAACTTTGGAAATAGAATTGTACATAGAAATGGTTAAGGGGGGAGAATTCTAACTAGGTCCCCTTAAAACAATTCACTCTAAGGATTGCTTGCTTTCCGCAGTTGTCGCACTAGCAGACTTTAAGGCATTTAGAAGTTCAGAAGCTAATTCGCTACCATTCCTTGCATGCTCTGTAGGCGGTGTGGAGCGACACACCTCGGAGGACGTTCTTGAAAAAGTCAGTTGTCTACCTGTTAAGGATTGGCGAGATTCATAGCATCCCCCACATACTCGTACAGGAGAGAAATATCCGAGATCCTCTAGAACAATGAGGTTATTGCAGCAGTCGGCACATGAAATCTGCCCACAATTGCGGCAGTGGTGCTTCTTCTCTGTTACTTCATTCAACTCCTTCTGGCAAGTTGTACACTGGTCCGGCTGCAATTTAAGCTACTCGTGAGTACTCGGGCTTGATATGCAAGTTGTTTTCCAAAGGAACAGATCTCGCTTAAATGCTCAACAAAACCATCACAGCCTACAGACTAACATAGGCTGGAACTTACCATTCCCAAACTTTACCAGGAAAAAGCATGATTCTAATCCCAGAGGTTCAGATTCACTATTGATTTTGGTTACACACATAGTCAACAGGAGAAATTGGTGCTGCAGATATGGGAAAGGGTAAAGGACCAATCAAACAGCTCACTGTTTCCAAGATTGCAAAGAAAGTCTTCAGAAGCAATTTCTCAGCTCACCTCAATTTCAAGCGAGGGTGTTTGCTTGAAACCATCGTCAGGCAGTGTCCAGGAAACAAGGTGTCCACCCGCATCACCACTGCAGAGTTGTTTGAGATCATTGCCTAATGAGAGGGCAGTTACTGGCTCCTTATGCCACGAGAGAACTTTGTACAAAACCAGTTGGTATTCAGGGGGACCGCCAGTGATACAAGACTTGTACATGTCGAGGAAACCCGCATTCATATTTTGAGAATTCTGCCAACCCCAGGAACCGGATATTCGATGGCTTGCTCTTCGATCTAGTTTTGACTGATTGTCAAGCTCCATATGCCAAAGGCGGATCACTCCATTTTGATGACCGGATACATACCTGTAAAGGAAACTCCACCATAAGCCGAGCACAGATATACTACTTTCATAAATACTGATAAAGGTATTTAAATTACTTCTAGCGGATTGCAAATCTCAAATTATACTTGTGGTGGACATGATCACCATGACACGAAACAACTACATATTTGACCCACTTCTTAGCACACAAATATCAACAAAAATTAAATATCCGAGAATTGTCCAGAGGTCTTCTACTGAATTTACAAGGCAATAAAGCTTAAAAGACGTACCAGCTTGCCTCCATCCAATCTGATAAATGGGGACTAGTGATGGAAAGTATTGTATCAGTAGCTAAGTGAGATGTATTTACAGCTGCCAAGCAATCACCATTAATGCTCCAAACAGAAAGAGTTGTCCCTGAGGCTGTGACCACCTCGCCTGTCATATCATTTGCATGAATGGCTGTTGGTGGCTCCGGCAGCTCCGGCAATTGCCGGACATACTCAAGACTGGACAAATCCCAGAAGATCACAGTTCGGTCTTTTGATCCACTAGCAATGAGACTGTATGGCTGGGAGACTGCAAGACAGATAACAGCATCTGTGTGAGCACACAACGCCCTCTTCAAGTGCAGTCGGCGCTGTCCTCGAAGGCCATCTTTACGTTGCCTCCATACAGATACGACGCCATCCTCCCCACCTGCGAGAAAAAGGATCAGAGGTCTAATTAAATGGAGGTTTTCATTACTATTAAGAGTGAAGAGAACACTGTAACTTCACTGATTCCAAATTAGCTAAAAAAAAGGAAAAGATAACAACCAAAACCAGGGTTCATTATATAGCAGAATCCACACACTTGATAGATGAAAATAACCAAGGCAATGATACAATGGGACAGAATGTTAAGTCCTAATACCAGTAACCAAAGTTCGACCATCACGACTAAAGCCCGCACACAAAACGGGCCCATCGTCATGAAGGTTTTCATGAGTAGAAAGTAGCTTCTCTTGTTCATATGAGATAATCCGGAGGCTCCGATCTGAGAATCCCCAGCTTAAGTACTTGGAGTAGGAGGGTGGCTTCAGTATCCTGTTAGCCCCTGCTGCATACACTTTGTCTTGAAAAATAACTATTTGAGACACCATTGATCCCACAGGTCGCATTTCCTGAAAAGTGGGCGCCAACAAATTTAGAGACGTCCAGCATTGTGACAGACTGTTAGAAAGAGAATCTTAATGAAATACGACTAGCGCCCATGAGCTAATTGATACCTGAGGGGCAAGTAAATGGTGGTTGCGAAGAGCTAGTGCAAGTGGCTGCTTCTGAACCCACTTCCGTTTAGGGTGAGGCTTAGTAAACAGCAGCTTTGGTGTTTGTCCAAAATGGTTAATCTGTGCCAAAACCGCAGCCTTCATTGAGGGATCGGGAACACGATCGATGTCGACTGCTCCCTCGTATGTCAAATGGTAAAACACATTCAAAGCTTCAACAGCCGGCTGAAAAGAAAACAAGAGATGTCAAGGATGTTAGTGACTTCATGAAAAGTTAAGAGGGAGTCAGCAAAAATACTGACCGATTCAAGACTGACAAGCCATTAAATTGAAGCCTTTAAATTGGTTAACAGTACTAAAGTGATTAATTATGACGAGGACAGAAAAATAGTCAGAGTAATACGATGAATGAACACTCATAGATCTCTGTTGAAAATTTCACAATGAGATATCCCTCATCAAAGCATGAAAGAAGATAGTATATGGAGCTCGAAGATATGAAAATTCTATGAGAAGGTTGGCCGATACAAGATACCTGTTGAGTACAATCACATTTAGCTATCCTCGACAGATAGATATCAACTAATGCGGATCATTGACTGGGTTTACTCGGGTGTGCGAACGAACCTTTCCGCGCTGCTTGAAGCCGAATATAAGATCAATCCAGTGGTGTAGATTTTCTGAGACGTATTGCGATTCTAAGGCTTCACGATGCTTACGAACAAACTCACGAGCACTTCCCTTTGCCCAGGGTGGCAGCAGCACATCATTCACCCGTTCTCCTGATTGTTTAACTCCAAAATCAAAGCCGAATCGATTTTCCAGAAACTCAGGTAGGTAGAAAAACTCGGGAATCAATTCCTTCACATCAGCAGTGTTTCCTTGACTTGCACTAAGCCAGGTGTCTTTGATACTGTTAAAGAGTCGGTCAGAATGGTCAAAATCGCCCCCTTGAAGCTGCTTGTTCTCTTGGCTAAATGGCGGTAACCTTATGAGATAGAACAATACACTTCCAGCACTGGAGTAGTGTGAACCATAGTGAAATCTAGGAATCTCTGGATCCTCCCACGTCTCATACCTGAATGTCAGAGCAATTTGGTCAATACCAGCAGCCACTCACAAACAAAACTTCTATTTTGGAAATTAATTATCCTCAATGACAAAGAGATCATCAGCAACAGTTATAGCTTCTAAAATTAACTATCACATTATATTATTAGGTAGAATTCACGTAAGCCAGAAGGAGCATCACCTTTTTCTGAACTCCTTCTCCCGCTCAGGATGCAGAGCACCCATGGGCTTATCAAGGCGGCGAAATGTCTCAGGATTCAACAAGTCTAGCTCTTCACTTGTGTAGTCTTTCAAAATCCACGGAAATACTGGATACTGTGTAAGGTCGTTATAACCACGTCCAGCCAGTGTATTCAAGTGCATAAGGTATTGAAAATTACTGATCTCCCCGTTTTGCCATCTACAAACAGAAAGGAGCATTGGTCAATGTGATGAAAAGGGCACGTGTGAGAGAAACAGAAAGTTTCGGTAAAAAGTATACTATAGTTGTGTATCATTAACTATAATTAGAACTTTACAAAACACGACCATTTACCTCTTACTGAAGGACTTCGCCATCATTTTAAAAAGGCGTCCACCTTCACTAGCTTCTTGCTTAGATGCAGCCGATATTGTTGTATCCAGCCTGTCCACAATCTCAACAGATAAGCATATATTTAAAGTCGGCCTATCATATTACATTCCGGGGCTAAAAACATGAAGCATTATTTCTATGCCTTAAGACGTATTTCTCGAAGTCTCTCTTCACTCTGCTAAGGCACACAATAGAATCGAAATTGAAAAATCATGCGTTATTATAATAATTTTGTAAAAGATGACGCCTTACATGCTGTTGCGAGGGAGATTCATGGCGAGAAGATTTTTGAAAACCTCGTCACGTTCGTTTTTGTGAAATACGAGCAGGTCATTGCAGCCATCCATGCTAAACAACTCTATGGCGACAGGACGGAGTTGGTACCGCCGCTTCAGCAATTCATGCACACTTTCCAGTTTCCACATTCGCCATGCATGAGGCATATTTTGGCCTGCTTTTAACTGTTCATTCTCAGAACAAAAAATGAATCCTGTCAATATGTACTCAGGGAGATCATATACTGCAAAGGTTGAACAGAATGCACCTAGAAGTAACTAAACACAAAGGAAATGCTATGCAATTCGACATACCTTCTCTTTTCCCCACGCACCTCCACTGTACGCCCAAGCTCGACCTCCTGGCCAATCATCAGCCACTTCAACGTTCCTGGGGTTATTTATATCTGCTACACCAGCTGTATTTGATCGAACTCCAAGAGCACGGTCTATGATTGAAAGATCTTCTCCTTTCTCCTTTATACACTTGTTTTCATCGATTATGTAGTTCTCAATTACATACAAGCATTTCTCCCCGATAAGGAAAATTCCATCCCGCTTGTCTAGGCCAGCCACTCGCTCACAATTATATCGAAACCTAATACGCTCTCCAGGCTCCAAATGAGGTCTTATCAAATATTCTCCATCCTCATGCATCTCATGCTCCAAATAATTAGGTTCTTCTGGAATGGTCTCTTGTGCTAAAGGAGAGATGGATCCCTGCGGTGAACCTAAGACCTGGTCTGCAACTTCTTCTCCTGCAAGTTTGAAGGACGCAACACTCATAGCATTTACTTCCTGAGATTTTGAACTCGCAGCGAGGGAATCGTCATTCCAGTTGACCCTAGCAGAGAGCATATCATCTTCCTCTTCACCAACGTCAATCTTTGATTCACCTATCTCCTCCTCAAATGATGCCAGAAACTCTTTGCTTGGATACCCCAGGCGTTTTTGACTGTCGGAACTGAATAGGTCGACATACTGGTCATGAAGTGGATTCTCTAAGACTGACGAAATCAAATTAGTTGGGGTCCCTTTATCCATCCCTTCTCTC
The DNA here is from genome assembly GCA_014871385.1 of Ceratodon purpureus. NCBI lineage: Eukaryota > Viridiplantae > Streptophyta > Bryopsida > Pseudoditrichales > Ditrichaceae > Ceratodon > Ceratodon purpureus. The sequence goes on along the minus strand of CM026426.1, from coordinate 19,803,348 downwards.
TGCCGTTCCTCCTGATCAATGATAAGATAGGATGAGTCGTATACGCAAATGTAAGATAATCTCCAAACATCAAGTCATGTTGTTGAATGCAAATGTATGGTCTAAAGTATCATAAGAAAACACTGTCCCATTATCGTTATCAGCCGAGTTATTTACGTGATGATTAGCTTGAGAGAGGCATCATAAGGTAGCTTAACCAGCAAATGAAGCAACCGGCATATTCATTCAAAATTTCACCAATACATTGGCTAGCAATTCAGGCTCTGCTTCTTCAGAATGCGATTCAAGTGAAACAATGTCATGACAACTCTGAAAGAAACCGCCTAGAAGTGAATAATCTTCTACAGATGGTTAAGATGTATACCATGAGTTGCGTCTTGCCAAGAATGCCAAGCTTTTTCTTCCTTCGTTCCAGCTTCTTCCGCATACGATACGGACCTTCAGTGGGACACAGCTGCCATTCAGGTTCTTCAGGACAGACCTCTGGAATGATCGGCCAAATTGCTCGTTCGTGAACTAGTTGCTGAAGATGATCTGCCCACCCGCTTTCTGCATGAAGTATCCACCCATACTTGTCTTGACGAAGAACCCTCAGCTCAGCTGCCATAGCCTCTCTAACTAACTCAAGAGCCACTCGCCTTTCCAACATTTGTTCCCAATGACGAGTATCCATCTTCGAGCGTTCTCTAGTACGACGAGACATTTCTCTCAGTCGTCTAGCTTCCAAAGATTTAATACGAATTGCAGGGAAACGTGATGCACCGGACACATAATCCCTCCAGACAGTGGATGCTCGCTGTTCAAGCACTCTCTGCACAGTCGCCCAATTCTCCTCAAGCCATTTATAAAATTCGTTAGTTTCGGCTGTAAGTAGCCGGTCGAAGCCTCCATGTAGCACGTCCATCAGAACACCACCCTACATGCATACAATTGAGGATGATGAGCAAGGCAGATGATTCAAAAGGTATCAACTGTAGGCTGCCCAAAACATAGGGTCATGTGGTCGCGAGATTTTTAAAAACTCATCTTGAATGTGTTTGCCAAGATGTTTTCCTAGAAAATTCATGCAAACGCACAAAAAAGTCATGGAACACAGCCCTCCTGATGGTTTCCAAACATAGAAGATTCAATATGTACACTTCAAAAGCTAATATAAACTCCAAACCATACAAGCTTGACAATATAAATTGCAGCAAATAATCATGTCTTCCGTAAGTTAAATACCTGTGAAGACCAACAAAGTCGAGCTTCAACGATTTGAAGGTAAAAAGATTTACCTGAATATTCCGTGTGATGAGCACATCCTCCAAAGCAGAACTACGATGTGCTAACAGAGCCTTCCAGACTTCAACGACCAAAAACCTATTGCTTTGTTCGTTATCCAAAGCCATTGGAAAAAGATTTATGCAAAGAGCACAAACCAAGTCAAGATCTACATTGATAGTGCAAAAGATGACTTTTCGGTTAGCCAGCAATAGTTGCAACACTGCAGCCTTATCAAGAATAACCTGGTAAGTAACTCCAATATCCCCAGAACCTCTTTCTGGGCCTTTTGGAAGACCTTCCAATATAATCTCTGAACCTAAACCAGAACTATTGATCTTTTTCCCATTCAGGGAGAAAGCATCTTCTTCAGTAGGATTGCTAATCGATTGTGGCAAGAAACAAAACGTTAACATCCTGTTCGTATTCTTCAAGAGGGATATAACATATGCTTCTGCCTGACGCCCACCATTCCTTGTGAACAGCATAGTCTTGGCAACTGGAATTGCATCTTCTACACGTCCATCTGAGTTGGCTAATTGGAGCATTGAGAGGAGATACTCAAGCACATTGAGAGGCCCCCCGGGCTCGGCAAATGCGCCCATGTACACGCGGTCGACCAACAGCCAACTCAGCATATCAAGATTGGGAGCCCACCTGCACAAAATATGAAGATTAAAATCACAACAATCGCTGAAATATAAAGCAGAAATCTTAAAGATAGACCACTAAGATATCTTAACGAATCCCTTCAGTGAAATAGAGCCCCAAAACCTTGTAATTCTCATTAAACTTCGTTTTAAATCGAACAAGTACAAATTCTACTTTGAGCAAACTTAAGCACAGCATACATAAACGGATGCAGGAGGAAGAGCCAGGAAGAATACCTATTCTTATCCAGTTTTTTAAAATTCTCTTCTGCGTCTCGCAGCAGCCTCCTCTCAAGATCATTGATTATCCGTCTCAAAACAAGTCCTTGAAAGATAAGGGCTGCATCCGAGTTGACATACATGGGTACAGCTTCAAGAACACCCTCTACTATAGTTGTTGACTTCGCCTGCTCCAGTAGGGCTTCTGCCAGGACCTCTGCAATAAAATCCAAAATAGCAGATGCAGCTGCTGCACAGGGCCCACCTCCAGCACCTGCAGCTTCGAGCTGTAGTAGTAAACAAGGAGTGATGGCTGCATATGGCGTTTCAATAGGTGTAATACTTGTAGAAGATGGAGGACCAAAATCGCTAAAATTGAAGTCAGCTTCGCTAATATTGCCTGAGAAGGTAGAAAGTGCTGAGAAAGAAAGATGTCTGGTTCGGTCCTTCGTTGATCTTGGCGGAGTTGGAGGCGCTGAGAGTGTGCTCATAGCCTGTCTGGTCTCAGATAAGTCCAAGGGTAAGGGCTGAGTCAGCAGCGAAACCCTTGACATGTCTGATGTCATTGGCGACGTAGCCAACTCAACTGTCAACGCTTCACCCTCTGCAGGAATTCCACATCTTGGGTTAGTACAAACACATTCACAATTACGATGAAAACCTATAAAGGGCTAATCAAAAACCGATGCCGAGTACTAATGAGAATCTTGAGCTCCAAAATAAATCGGGGTTTACCTGAAATAGTATCAATCCCAGTATCCACAAATTTGTCCTCGCTCTTAGATGAGCTTTTCAAGAACGATCTTGTAATCACCTCTATAGGGTATTCTGTACCAACCCTCAGCTCAGAAACATTTGGTTTGTCATTACTCGCATCACCACATTTGGCAGCTGGTACGTCGTCCAGATTGCTCAAGTCCTCCAATAGCTCATCCTTTGTTTCGCATTTAGCTTCATGTGCACCCTGTACTGCTGCAGCAGACCTACAGGTGATCGAAAGCTTGTCAATTAATTCCTAGCTTTACCTTGCTAAAACGAAAAAAAATAAAATCATAAGCATCCTAACAAATAAAGAACATCCGCAATTGAAGTAAGCTCAACCACTACCATACAAATATTCAAGACGTATCAGAAGCTGATTGATACATAAGAATTTAGTAGAACAAAGTTCACCACAAAACCCGCATTTCATGAACAACAGATATTATTTATCTCTTAAAGTAGTTGAAGTAAATACCTTATACAGGCAAAGTAGAGATCTACACAGGACTCGAGAAAGTGAAAGCGACAGCACGCCATCGAAAAGGGCTTGCACATCTTTGCAACATCAACCATAAAGCGCAATAGAGATGCCACCATTCCCGGAGCTGCCTGCTCGCCTCCCATAAGCCTAGCCGCATACGTCTTGTGCAAGAGAGCCTCTCCCTACAATTACAATCATAAGTGCATGTATTTAGTTGAGCAATTTCATAAGCATGAAAAGTGGTAGCTTTCACTTAAGGACTGTCAAAGGATTTAAAAGAGAACAGTAAAATCACAGAAATGGCCAGTAAATATGGGAACCCAAACTAATGAAGTATGATAGGAAAAACACCAATAAAATCAACCTGAAGTGTCTCCCCGCCATCTTGATCAGCATCTAACGAAATGTTAAATCCGGAGAAGTCGCCAGATTTCTGAGCTGATTCAGATTGTACTATCATGCGAACAAATGCTGCTTTCGCCATCGATATAACAGACTCTAGCAGCTCGGTAAAGAAAAGTTCTGCCTTATTTCCGTCTTCTGGCAAAAGAGTATTAAAGTCAAGTAACCGAACCTGTGACACAGAACGCCACTTTTCAGCACCTTGTACCTTGATGAGCATAAGAAACACTAAAACATTCTTGCAACCTTCAGTTGGAATAAGAACCCTGGAGAGCATTTGCACAATCAAAGGATATCAAGAAATTAATTTAAAAAGATGAGCATACCTCAGGCTGTCTTGGATACACAGGCTTTCCAAAAATAAGGCAAAAGAGTATATAGTAAACTTCAGGGCAGTCGTAAAAGCTTGGCAAAACACGAGCCAACGCTTGAAAGCCACCTGAGTTCTTAAACCGAGCAGCAAATGCAGGAGAAGGTCGCAGGCAAGCACCAAGTAATGTCATAACCCATCTCATACTCGTAGGATGAACAGCCTCATCCAACAAAAACGTGATAAGCTTCGAGGACACAATTTTGTGCCATATATCTAGTGTGTCATCAGCTGAAATAGTCATTTGAAGTTCAATGAGCATCTCAAGAAGCATATTTCTTACAATTACCTGTTTCACCAATATCAAACGAGTCAGAGTCAAGTCATCTAATCACAACAGCATCTAGTAGAAAGCACAGACTATAATGGAAAATTATTAGAATCTAGTGTTATTAGCCTCTCGTCCCCTACAGACACAGTAACAGCTACAGATCTTGTTGTGCATAATAAACACAAGGACAAAGCATACTTTTTAAACCCAACTATGATAATTTTCCAGAGATCGAAGAGGTGATTAATGAGAACCCACCTGTGTACCCATAGACTCGCGGGTAATCTCCGACACACCTTTGGCGACATGTGGTGGGTCAAATGTCATCACGACAAAATCTGCAACATACTTGAGCTCCGAAGGTAAAAATCCGTCTTCTAAGATGATCCCTAACAGCACTACCAGCTTTTCTAGAACTACAATTTCGACATCCCCCCTTTGCAGGGTAACTAATAAGTGCTGAACCAAGTTAAGTTTTCTTAAAACAGTCAGATTATGAAGGCGGTACCGATGCATGGAAACAAGCCTTTCAATGAAGGCAAGAAGACCTAACTGAACCCCGATAGGAGCAGTTACCCATAGAGTCCAATCTAGCAAAACATGCTCCATCATTTCTGGATTAGCAAGGACTATACAATCAATGTCCTCACGAGGGAGATCGAAGCCCTCTACATCAGATACACCAGCTATTGACTCATCCATGTCAAGACTCTCTGGATAGTCCACTGTGGACCCATAATATGATGCCTGGTCATCGGGAACCCTTGACGAGAACCCGAAGAGATTCAGGGCTGTATCAAATCCCGAACTCAAACTCCTGCTGTGCCTATGTCCATGAGGTTCAGACGCAGGGATTGTCGTCTGCGGCGGCTTTTGAACGAATGATGCTTCACAAGATGCAATTCGGAACAGGAAGTCGAGATCACGTGCCTCAAAGAAGGACATTCTTCGATGTAGGAACAAGGCCAGTAGATGATAGCCCCGACAAGCTTGCAGGTCACGTGCATTTCGAGGATTTGAATGTAACATAGAGACCAAAACAGAGAGGGCGAGATGCAGCGTTTCACAAGAATCAGCAGCCTCTATCATTGCAAGGACAACTGCCACACCTCCCACTTTACGCATGCTGTTTGCAATGTTGCATGGCGTACAGATACGGACGTCTCCATATATTCGAGCTAGTTTCGGTAAACCTGTAAGATCATATATATGTTAACAATGATGAAGTCAGATTTAAAATAATGAAAATTCAGGAACTCGTTGGAGAAGCTCACCTCCAAGAACAGAAGCCGCTGCTGACATTGGATCAATTAAGTTAACCATGGACGAAACACCGGCTGGAACCAAACCTTCTGTGCGGGAGCCATCATAGGCAAAAATAAGATGGCGACTACAAAGCTGAGCCCAGAAACGGGCTAGCTTCTCAAGATCCCAAGTGACACCACTTCCTTCGGATAGAAATTCTCCAGAATTTTGACTCACTCCTTCGGCCTTCAGAGTGGCCAAGAGCTCTGTATCTAAGCTTTCAAGCACCATTAAATTACCACCGCCGCAGGCTTCATACGGTATAAACCTCAGCATGTCGGTATCTTGGAAAAGACCACGGTAACCACGCCCAAGTACATACATAAAGAAAATGGCCGGAGCTGGAAGTACTTCTTCAAATAAATAGCATGACCCAAGTTGCCAAGTAACAGGTGACACTTCCGATAAAGGAGGAGTACCTACCATAACCTGCAAATAGTTTGATCCTCCATGAGTAATGACATGTTTCACAAGCAGTGGAAAGAATGGACACTTCTCAACGCATGCGTTCATGCATTCAATATTAACATAAAATCTCTCGAAATTCAAACGAATGCTAGAAATGATGGCAGATTTTACAAACCTGTAATGACTTTCCAACAGGGGAGGCAGAGTAACCAAGCTTCCCTGTATGTCGAAGGCTTCCATCCAAGTACAGGTAGGCAACACTAGACTGGAAAAGTCCTGCCAAGGCATTGGGTTTATTGTGCACTATGGTGAGATGATACCAAATACCTTCCTCTAACCGCACACCTTTAAAGCATAAATAAGATGTTGGACTTGTAGCCAATGTCAAAACTCCAGAGTCACTCAAAAAAAGCTCTGCGCAAACTGAACTTTTATCTTCCGCTGTTCCAACTGTAAAGATACGCAGAACAGAACCTAAAGCACCAGATCTAGTTCTGTGCAATTCCTTAGATGCTTCGGCTCCATTTGAATTGGGAACACTTTGCGCACTTAGTTTCTCAAACCGAGCCCAACATACAAAGGAATAACCAGCAGCAGGAGGCCAAGTTCGGTCTCCCAGGGGAGTCCTCATGCAAGCGTGTCCCATCCGAGACATACGAAACTCAATGAATGAGGAGAATGACAGGCTAGCGCTTGAAAAGGGAGAAGATTGGCTCATCCTCTCCACCATCTGTAAGAGACGCTGACCCATTTGACCTCCAGACATGTCCCGATTCAACCAGATGATTCTCCCCAGAGTTTGCATTTCTGAGGAGGAAAGTCTGTACAAAGTGGGGAAAAGCGGGGTTTAGATTGCGTAAACTCTAGTGTGTTGCTGATTTTTGACACGTTTAGCAAGAGTTGTAACTAGGTAATGTGACTAGACAAAAGATACAAGAACTCGTACAAAATTGGTAAGGCAAAATTTAACATCAACACCGGAAATAGTAGACAGTAAAAAAATGCCCGGCAGACATGTTCACTTCAATACTGGCAAGGATCACTGGTATTACTAAATCAAACAATATGTGAGATCAAGACTTGGGCAGTACCTGAAGGAACCAAGAATTTCCACAATCTTCAGAGCATACGATAGTAGTTTAGAAGGAACTTGCAGCATTGACTTCATTGCCTCAAGTAAAGCTCCCACGCAACCTGCTTTCATCAATTTTGAAGCATAATCAGTTAGAACGGCAAATATTGAAATTAAAACAAAAAAAAACAATTTACTCAAGAACCGGTTACCAGATGCTCTGATGTTTCCAAAGATGCTCTAAGTTCAGGAAGAAATTTTCGGGAAGTCAGCAATAAAGACTACGTTTATTTGTGTGAGTAAGGAAATACACTATTAGTCTTATGTCTCATCGTATAATTGAAAATCAATGCTGGTGTCACTACACGTACGAATTATTATTGCACTATGCTCGGAATGAGAGCTGAGTTGTAGGCTACGAATATGACTTACCAGCAGAAGTAAGAACATTTTGATTCCACGGGCTTTCACTGACAAGCCTCTCCACTTGGATCAGTATACGAAGCTGCGATTTGACTGTAAATTGCAGTAAGAAAAACAGAAGAACTTCGACTGCCCCTCCATTGTATACATCTACATGTGCTGCTTGCCCATCGTTTATATGGGGCCCTCCTTCTGTTCCTTGGTTTCTAAAGCTCCTGGCTCCATCTCCATGAGATAAAACTGGAAGTCCCGAGGCACTTTGAGAAAGAGAATGGACTCGTTCTAGAGCAACATCGAACAAACGCTCAGCCACTCTTTGCTCAAATTCGGGACACAAAAGTCCAGACCTCTGTAATAACCGTTTAAACGTTTGTGAAGATATGTACCCATGCAGCTTGTTCCGATTCACAGGATTTTCAGCAGCTCCAACAGTAACTACATGCAGCAATGCATCAAGAACCTTCATATGCTCACTGAGATCTGGACCAGGAACAGCTTCATCCCCAACCAATCCAGCATCGGCATTGTCATCGCGTATTTGCATGCCTTCCATGACAGAAAGAAGAAGTCCAAAGCCATTCCCATCACCAAAGACAACTCGGATTGTGGAGTTGGCGCCAAGAATACGCCAAATTGTCCACAATATGTCTTCCTTTGATTCCGTGTCCAGAAGAATTGCTGACCCATTTCGACCATTAACAAATCCATTGTGGGCAATCTTTACGAGAGACTTGAGTTCATCCGCATGCACCTGAACAAACGCCGAATCCTTAGAAAGACAATAAGACCAAAAGAAGTACTTGAGTCCTATTGGACACGAACAGAAATCCCCAGACGTGAACTGCAATGGAATTGAAGAAGTCAAGCAAGGACAAATGAAATCATGACTAACCTGATTAACGTCCTCGCATATAAGACACGAGAGCACACGAAGCGCGCCGGTTCGTAGAAGAGGTAACGCAAGAAGAGGAAGTGTATGGACAACTCCATTTGCTTTCCGAAAAAGATTTTGGTTGCCATCGCTCTTCTTCAGGAGTGATACTAGGCAGTCCCAGGCCAGCCCGACAGTGGTCATGTCTTCAAAGATATGGAGCTCCTCAGGAGTAGGTCTAACGAGACGATCTGGAGCATTCTTCGGCACAGGGTCTTCGGAAAGACCACACCGCCTCACATCATCAAGTAGCAAATCCAAAAGCCCTACCTCTCTCAACACTTTCTTGTATTTTCTATCGAATGACAATAGTTTCTCAAAAAAAGATAGCACCGTTTTGCGTAAAGGTGACGCATACGGTTGCTGGAGTAGGTAGCAAAGAGATAGAAGCTCTTGCTCAGGAACACAATTCACCACAGTGACGGCGTACTCCAAAACCTTCAAAAGCCGCTCTTGAAGCACCAATGAGTATTTGCCCATATTTTGCAAAAAGAGAGGCATTGTGCGGAGCTCCTGAACAAGTACATAATTGTCTGGATGGCTGGCAAATAATCTGAGCAAGCGGTCTAGTATTTCAAGCTGCAACAAGAGATTTCCTGTCTTGAGGAACACATCTTGAAAAGTCTGAACAATTTCAATATCCCCTATTTTACCCTCGAGGTCAGGTTCACGTGAATCGGAAGTGGCCGTTGAACTAATTCCTTCAAATAATGTGCGCACAGGTTTACCTGCATTTAGCCGACCAGAAGGACCCCCAATGCCTGATAATGAACGGCGTGGCATTCTAAAAGCTGTTTGTGCGAAATCAACCATGATATCTAAAAGACGTATCAGCAAAGGAGGCAAGGTCTCACTGGATTCACTTCCAGCACCAGAAGTATCAGTTGGTAAAGAATAATCGTTTCTCGACGGCGTTTCTGAATCGCCTGCTGTACTTTCGGGCGGAGCAGCCAGTTGTAACGCCAATTGCACTAAATAAGAATACCCTTTTCCTTTCCGAAAAACATCTTTCAAACGTACTCCACGGGACTCTGCAATCCATGAATCTTGTTTTTAGTTTCAATCCAGAGTCTACTAAATGTAAAAGACTTGCACGGTCATTCACATTCGTATTAAACAGAAAGGAACATAAGCATTACTAATCCACAGGCGTGGCCTGTCGTGAGGTGAGGACCATAGGAAAAAGTAAGACCATAATCGGACATCTCACAACAAACCAAAGGAATCAAATTTCAAGTACCTGGCCGAGACGAGAGCTGAACACAATTCAGAATCAAAGAGACAACACCAACTGTGTAGCTTGCATCGCCACTACCATGACATAGAAAGTTGATGACAGATGACAACAGCACTTCGATCTGCACATCCATACCAACCATAAAATCAGTTCACCTAAGCTGAACAGAAAATTGATGAAAGGGCAAAGCATCACCGAGACAAGAATAAGAAAATAAGATTTTGGATTTATGTTACGAACCAATTCATGAGTTTGGATATACTGGGCTGTGCTCCCGTTGTCACTCATTAATGAGGCCTCAAGAATCTGCAAAAGCACCCCAGAAACTTTAAGCTTTCGAATAGAAATGTGTAAAACAACAGATAATTCGACGTAAGAAATAATATAATACATAACGAATTAGCAGGCCCAAGTAGAAGATCAACATTCGCTAACCTCGGACGGAGGACCAATATAAAATGGAGGAAGATATCCACCTCAAGAACATATCAAACCTGCATGACATGACGATAAAGTTGTGCCAAGTGTTGAGGAGAACTGCTCTTCACGTCCTCAAGCTCTGGAACTCCTTCCTCTCTTGTAGGGATCCCCATAGATATCAGATGGAACAATGATTGAAGCGAATCATCTTCTAGTAAACTTTGTGCCGCACCGACATGTCGTGCCATTGTTTTCGAGATGTGGACAACACCAGCTTCCACCTATGCTCATTACAGCACCACAACAATCAACGTGTCAATCCAAGATTTCTAATGCCAAGAAGTTTGCTTAACCATTCTACCCAAATAAGACCATCCGAGGGAAGGCAATGGTTGACATATTAATCCAAACCCGTGCAAATAAGCGAAGAAATGGGCAAGGACGTGCAAAGTATGTACCAGAGCTCGTCTTTCCTCCATAGGCACCTCGTAAAGCACACCGATTGAAACCTCAGCTTCCTTGTTTGCTGACTCCTCATTCAAACATGTGCACTCGACTACAGTAGCAGTTTCGACTTCGTCCACCGCAGCCAAAGAAGGCTCTCCCAGAATAACACCTTCAGATGAAAGGCTCACATTCTTACTTTGCAACTCGCTAGAGTCGCTTGGAGACCGTTCATTCACAGCGACCGTCTCTCCAGGATTTAATCCTGGTAAAGCAGACACCTCCTCTGTTCCTGCATCAGCCACCTTGGGATTCGTAGCAGAACTCGCCTCACCAGGCTCAAGTCCTTCATCTTCCACTGTCGAGGTGTTGGATGGATCTATAGATCCGCCATTGTCAACAGAAATTGTCTGCTCATTAGGAGATATAGTAGAGCTTATCAGACAATATAGGACATAAACAAGTGAAGGAAACAGGCCAGCATCGATCAGCGGCTGGACGTCCAACTCCTGCAAATATAACCAGCATCTGTAAGTAGACGTAATGTACACTCCAAAGAAATGACCATCCTCATCTCAACCCAGGTGTAAATAATGTCCACTCATCTCATTCCTTATAATGGAAACATTAGAGAAAATACAAGTATAAGGGACAGGACATACCGGTGAGACGAGACATTCCAAGGCAAAAAGAAGGTCAGGTCCTGTTTTCGCTTTTCCCTGCCATCATAGCCCAGTAGATTCGATACTTAATTCCCATAATTTCTAAACAATACTAATGTGGTCCCTGAACAAAAAAATAATAAGCATAAAGAAAAAAAATTTAAAAAATTTTAAAAAAATTAAAGAGTTCGGAGCTCAAGATTGAGTACCTCATCTTGTGACCCATAAAAAAAACCCACGATACCGTCAGGTTGAAGCTGGCCATTTGGGGCATTCTGACGGAGTTTTTTTATCTCTGTTACAAGTGCTCGGGCTACAACAAAGGCATATGATCGTACATCCACCAACCTGTCCATAGAAAACAAGATGAGGACAAAACTATATGACTATCCTTGAAACTCTACCAATAACAAGAACAACATAAGTTGACAGACATGTGCAATTTTAAATAACACACGAGTGCAAATGTTCGAAAACAACAGTCAGTCCATGTCCACGCACGTTTGTCACAAAAATGTGCTTAAGAACCATTAAAAATTGAGAGGGTATGAAACATACGAAAGAGCAAGGCGAGTCGGGTCTGAATTCTGCCGGGCTATCTTACAAAAGAGGCTAACAGCTACGACCAAGGCCTTCTCCTTTTCCTAGACAGAAGTAAACCAAGAATATTAGATGATAAAAAGCTACAATATGAATGCGCATGAACAATATTCCCATGAAGTGAGGAGCAAGACACAGCAAAGCCTTTAAACAACATCAGGTAATTACTAACTGACAAGCAACTAACGACAGCTTGGTTTTTTCTGTATGAAAATGCTTGGGAACTCATTCTGAATTGAATAATCACAGACCAATTTAAGTCCAGACTATCTGAACAGCACTGCCAATACCCAAACAAGAGAAAGTTCAATACCTTTTCAATAGTTGAGGATCGAAAATCCTCCCATGCAGACCGAAAATCTTGTTCCAATTCATCTCTGAGCAAAGTGCCAGTTCAACATAACATAAGTAGAGAAGTCATATTTCCCTTAGTCCAAAGTAAAAAGGAAGTGGTTAGACGTGAAACAAAATGGAACATACATGAAGAGAAATCCCGTGTCCAACAAACTGCCTCGTGATCAGCACAGAAGGTAGTCATCTAATACCTGGGTGTATCAAGAACCCCATCCTCGGACAACCTCGCCCGCGGGCTTACTGGTGGGAATGTGGTCTGGCTCACTTTCTCCTTGAAGCGCTCAATCCATTTCATGGTGTCCACCTACTTGACATCTGTTCCATGCTAGATTATCAAGAACAGCACCCTGACGATATCATGACGACACCCTCGTTGATCTTCTGCCAAACAACCTACTAGTGCACACCACCCCAATACTAACTGTCTTCAACAAGGTTTCTCACTCTTGGACCACAGACAGGAATATCCGAATTCGCCAGAAAAATAACCCGAAACCCTACCATAACTATGGTCTACAAGGATCATATTGGTACCGCTTTCACAACATAGCCACTCATGTAAGCTTCATGGTAGCGGTTCAGCAGCCGTCACTTGTTCCTTCAAAATGTTAGCTGTACTTCGCACCAGATTCCTGCCTGCATTCATTAAGAAGAAAAAACTTCAGATACTCTGGAGCTCTACAAACTACTTCTCACTAAACAAGAATTGCTGAGTAGACGAGGCAGGTCGATGGGATGATATCAGAATCTTGGAGAACATCAAGAGTTGAATTTGACTGCATTAGAAAACCGTCTCGATTTCTGCACTAAAACCTAGCTCTCCTGAAGACTTCTGAAAATTCTTCACCGCGAGGGCTTGTCTTAAACAAAAGCACAGCACTCTGCCCAGAGCGAGTAACAGTCGCATTTCTAACTCCCACTGGAAACGCCGCGTATCCGTGAACAAGGCACTATGACACCATTCACAGACTAACCAAGACTAAGTCTGCTTCTAGATGTTTGCTGAATCCAGAAAAACAAACGCTGCAAATGAAATGCACTATTTTGAGACATCGCGAGGGTGGTTTCGAACGAGCACGATAGAAATATCAACACTACATAGTACGCATTGCGTGTAACCAAGCTCAAAAACCCCCCACCACAGGCAGAATGACGACTAAGACCACCGGATCAAACACTAGCACCCCTCATCCCAAAATCTCCACCAATAATCTCACCGCCACGCTCACGATCGCTCTCTCATTCTCCCTCCCGTACCCCCACGATGATCCAAATTGCAACAAACCGAGCTGCGGCCACAACTGACGCTCAAATCTAACACCAAACCTCCCCCTCACTCCGCCGCAAGCTCACATTCCCAGCACAACCCCGCATTTCTAGCTACACACCCCTCCTGCGCGGGGAAAAAAACAAAAAAAAAATTAAAAATTAAATCCACTTCCACCCCGCAATAAAAACAAAAGAAAAATAAACAACGCCAAACCAACCTACATAGCCGCATCCATCACCAAAACCTCCCACCCGACCACGAACCCCCGCATTGCCACACCACGCTCCACCACCCCCTACCCCCGCATTCCCCAAATCCATACCACAATCTCCCCAGTCCAAAAACCACTACACCCACCGCCCCCCTCCAATCCCAAATCCACGATCAACCACCCCGAACGCCACCAAAACCTAGCAAAAACTAGCAAAACCTAGCAAAACCTAGCAAAACCTAGCAACCACTCAGCCACGATCGCCACCAACACCAACACATCCCACAAAACTAAACCAAACCAGCTCATCCATCAAATCCACAACATCCACAACCTCCACCACACCCGAAGCAGAAAAAGAAAAACCTCAACAGTACCACGCCAGAGGCCACATTACCGGCAAAACGCGAATGCGCAACCCTAGATTGGAGTCCAGGAGCTCTCACGAGGCGCACGAGGGAATGCGGAGGGGAGGGAGAGGGGGGGAATGCGGGGTGACAGACCTGGGGGTGAAGCTCCGGCGGGGGAGCAGGGCAGGGGAGTGGGGGATGGCGGTAGATCGGGCGATGGCGAGGTGCGAGAGCTGCGAGAGTGGCGATGGCGATGTGGTTTCGAGACGCGAGTGCGAGGTTTCGGAAACAAACCACATTTCCCTCCCCGAGTGGGTTTCTGCTCCAACGCCTCCTCCGTGCTCCGTCCGCGGGGATAGGTCCCGTCTTGTCCTACGACCGCGGCTCGGTCTCGGTCTCCTCATCGCTCCGAACATCTCCGTTTCGGTATCTAAACTCTATCGAAGTTGTAGATGTACGATACACGGTTTTTGGAAATGGCCTGGAGGTGGTGTTGGTTTTATATGTTGGCATCGACAGTGGTTGTATCTGCAGTTGGGAGTTCGTGCGCGTCGGTTTTATGTCGAGTCCCTATAACCGTTCACCTTTCTCTCGCGGAGCACACTGCAAAGGGGATAGGTCCCGACTTGTCCTACGACGGCGGCTCGGTCTCGGTCCCCTCCCATTTTTTGGCATTGACAGGGCTGCTGTTGTTGTGAGTTCGTGCGCGTTGGCTTCCTTTTTTTTCGGTGCTGGTTTGGAAGTGCGATGGTTTGTCGAGTCACGTAAGGGGCCCTACTGCCGTTTTTGTTTCTCCCCTCCGGAATAGGCCGCGGCGAGCCCTACGACCGTGTCTGGGCCTTGTATTATAGAATATCCGTTTCGGGGTATGTTATCTATACATTTTGTAGATGTAAGTTTTGACGGTTTTTGGTCTTGGCCTTGAAGTGGTGTTGGTATTAGTATTAGCATCGATAGTGGTTGTATCTACTGTTGTGAGTTCGTGTGCTCTTGGTTTTCTTTTTTTTCAGCGTTGGTTTGTCGAGTCAGGTACAAGGCCCTATTGCCGTTCACCTTGCTCCCACGGAGTGCATTTGTGCACTGCCAATGGGGATAGGTCACGGCAGGCCCTGTGACCTTGCTCCCAAAATTTCAGTTTCGAGGTCTGTCATCTATGATTTTTGTAGACTTGTATTTCACGGTTTTCGATATTGGTAGTCGAGGTGGTATTGATATCGACAGAGGTTGCATCTGCTGTACTGAGTTCGTGCATTTTTTTTTTTCGTACTATATGTCAAGAGCAGGTTTATTCATAAATAATTTTTATTTTTAAGAAAAAAACATCAGAAATTTTAAGTGTAAAATACTGTGAATATGAGAATTTTTTTGGGGTGATATTTGTCAATTTTTAATCCATTTAAAGTTCTTTTTAAAGTTTTCTTCTTCTTAAAAGCAAAAAGTGATAAAACAAAATTTTGGGATCTCCTATTGCTGTACGTTAGTGGTTTGGAAGTTTGGATTCATTTTTTGGGTCTTGTATCTAAGGCTGACCTAGATGTGGTTTTTTGGTGTGGTAACGATTTTTGGAATTAGCCTTAATGTGGTGTTGGTTTTAATGACATTGACACTGATTTTGGTATTGTGAGTTCAGTACAGAGAGCTCAATACAGACAACTTCGAGGAAAGCACAATAAAGTGGACCACAAAGTGCAATGTGTGACCAGAATTCAGTGAATTCGCAGTGGGTGTTTTGGGGACTTAATTGAGAACGTCTTGGCCGTTGAACAACCAAATGACAGGGAAGGGAACTCGGTGACACTTGTTGGGGTCGACACAGAAGTTGAGTGATAGCTCTTCATTACGCCCAATCCCGCAAAGGGTCGCAACTGAATGCTCCGCAGCCGTTTCCTCTTCACCCTCTGCAGCATCTCCACTTTCGTGGAGCAGCAATTGATATTGCAGGTGCGAGGCCATCGCAGTTGATGCAGGTGACGTCTATGTCTGAGAGAATGCTGATAGGCTGCAAGTCCGTGAGAATGAAATTTCCAATGAGTTGGACACTTCACTTGCCTTGCACTTTGCCGAGGATCGAAGGATAGCAGTGTAAGGGTTTTGTCGCGAGAGGAGGCCGCAGCGCGTGGGGGGGATTTGCTGATTTTTGGATCTCTGCTGTTTTGTTTTCTCGTCTGCGTTTGTTGCGAATTGTACTGGATCTGCGTGTTTGCGAAGCCACGAACGGAGGGGGTTGTGCGCGAGAGGGCGCATATGCTGCTGGGGCTCTTCGGTCGATCTGCAACCTTAGGTTTCTAGTTCAGGCTCTGTATGCGATTTCGTGCCGTCGTGACCAGCATCGTGGGGCAGTATCCGGACTTGCCTTCTGGAAGATAGCGAGGAGCTTAAGCGTTGAATTTAGAGGGATACGAAAGAGCACAGACCGGGTCGTAGTCGGATTAGGGTTACAGAGTTGCGAGGCTTGTTCCAACGCAACGACTTAGTAGTGAATAACAATCTGTTTGCAAGAGTGTCCATACTCGGTTAATCTCGATGGCATCGGAGCTGTGTGATCAGGTTGTTGCAGTGCCGAAGCTGGAGCACGACATCAACAGGAAGAATGTGGAACGAATCAAATTTGCTAAAGCTTTGCATGACCGTGCCAAGTGGACTGTGCAGAACTTTGCGGAGAGGCTGAATTTAAAAGACTTCGGGATCTGCAAGAAGACGGAATGCGGGACGTCTCATACCACCGACGCGCATTTGAAAAGGGTGTTTCCAACGAAGGGAGGGAGCGGTATTAGAGTCGTGCCGAATGAACAGATTTCGAAGGAGGACTGCGCTAAGGTATACCAGCTATACTTGGTGATCTACAATCACCCGCCCTCCAACAAGGAGTAGGCACGTTTGTTACACAAAGTTTGGGGCATGGAGAGTGCGAACAGGGAAGGAGAGGGATTCTACGAGGTAGGGGAGATCCGGGTCACTGGTGATACCCGGAGAGGGTTTAGCAGCACGGATATCAGGGAGGTCGGGTGTCACAAGGGTAGGACACCTCGTAGTTAGGGTTAGCTTGGAAGTGTAAGCGTGTATTCAGCCCGCGAGACAAGACAAGGGAGGGTTAAGAAGACGTCTTAGACTTTCAGGGGGGTGAGTATCTTTGGAAGACCACGGTGCTCAAGCTAATCAGAGAATGATAGTGCAAAAACATTCAGGGCAGGAAGGTGATGAAGAAGTAAGCAAGCAAGCAAACAGCGAGAGAGAGTAGACAAGGAGACCAGGGTTTAGTCAGAAGAGGTAAGTCATTGTTCACTTCGGATCATCAGCGTTTACAAAGCCTAAGAGGTCCAAGTCTGAACTAGGGAATGTCTTTGCTGTCCTAAGACTAAGCTCCTAGCAAAATTCCGAGAGAGCAAGTTAGTTCTGATCCAATATATTTATACTATGCAGTTGTCCTAGTGAGTTGTAGTTAACTCCTAGTCCTTGCCGTTGTCGCCGTCCCTGACTGCGATGCTGTGAGGTGCATGTTCGGGATAACAGTATACCCTTTCTTGTAGTTTGCAATCCGTCTGCGGATTGCCTTGCACTTCTAATTTCTGGTCCGTCGGTGGGCGGGGCGCTTGTTGGGGCGTGTTGCCTCGCGCGGGAGCTGAAGCTGTCGCCGTGGAGGTGCTTGGTCGCCGTAGAGTGAGGCAATTGCTGCTGCTACGCCACGATGGATCAAATTATGCTTGGAGCGGGACGTAGTCGCATGCTGATATATATCATAGACCGTCTTCTGGGTGTGTGTACACTAGACCAATGTACTTTTTGAGTCACGGTACACTAGTCAAAGAGTACATTTCTTTGTACTTTGTATTACCTAGGTTTAGGCGTTTCAATTTGGGTTTCTGGTTTGCTTTGCTTAGTTCTACATATGTGAACTCTCTTCTGCGTTATTGAGTTATCTAGAAAACAAAGTTAATTGTCCAAAAAAAGTACTATTGTCAAGTACTATGGAAAAGTCACACTGTATTCAAATTTAAAAAAGTACAAATTTGGTAAGCCTCCAAGGTTCAGATCTTGTTTTCTTTTTTTTTAGAGGAGATAAGAAGAACCAGTCTTGTGGGATCCATTGTAAATTCTACAAGTACGTCACTTAATTTGCACAGATCTTAGAAGTAAATGTTGGCTTCAATTGCAACGGCTTACGAAGTAGAAAAAGTTAATTTTTCTTAATCGGGTCTGTGATTCTAAACGGCTGAACATGTCTCTAGAATGGCCATCTCTCAAATCAAGAAAAAAATCATTTATCCGTTACTTGGCCCTCTACGCCTTCCTGCGTGCTAATTGTACTCAATGAACTTAGAAGTATATATTGTACTCGTAATGCGTAATAACTACTACCTTGTTTTTGATGCCAGATCCTATTCTACCAGGCCGCCATGTCATGAAGGCGCCGCCACCCTGTGATTTTGTCCACGTCATCGTCTCTCTCGCCGCTCTCCCCTCTTGGCGCTTGCAGCACACTGTTGCTTGTTTGATGCAGTATGCTGTTCGTTGTGTGTTGATGTTCATGCTGCATGCAAGGGTTTTGGTTGAATGCTGTAGTTCGCACTTTGTGTTGCAAGACGCATCAACTTCATGAGTTCCCTGCTTGTTATTTCCTTTTGAATAATGTCAAGGTCTACGCCACACTAAGCTGTTCTAGTTCAGAGATTGATTACTTCTTATTTTACGAAGGAGGTGACTTCTGAGTTTGAATCTTCTTGTTACCATTCACTTAGTGAGATATCTGAGTCAGGATATGTTGAAGAAACCCTTGTGTCTAAACAAGGGAATCGTGACTTCTACCTTGGCAAGTGCAACAATGTAGATGAGTCCCCAAGGCGTTCTCTATTCATGAGTCCAGTTTCGTATTCTTATTCCACCAGCAGCTTCGAGCAATCACCGTCTGTTTCGGTCGGAAGGGTTGCTGTTGGGTCTCCTACTGCTTCTTGCGAATCAGTTGCGATTAGGAAGTAGAGAGGTTGAGGCTCAAGGGTGAGTTCAAGAAGTAGACTCATGACACTGTGATTCTTCTTTGTTTCTCATGCAATACTATTGAACCGTGTTAGCTTCTCAACTCCTCAACTATGTACTCTGCTTTAGTGTAAGGTATCTGATGCGTGGCTTGGTTTTTGACGTGTGAATGAGTATTAGATTTACCGCAATGGGTAACACTGCTAAGAGGCAGCAATTGCGGCATGGTGTTAGTCGTCCAGGTCTCGCAGCTAGGCAAGCTGAGGCCCGCTTGCAGGAAGAGCTGCAGGCAGCAGCTACAGATAAGGCCAGAGAAAGGAAGGCTCGTCAAAGAGCTAGAGATAGACAGAGACACGAGGAGACCTTGGTTTTAGCTTCTGTGCTGCCGAATGACGATGTTGAAGATAGTATGATAGTGCGGGAGTTAAATCGGATCTCTCTTCGCATAGCACAGTATGTAGTCGAGGAGTTGAGAAGTTGTCCCGGTCCATCGAGTAGGAGAGATGTTATGGAGACGGTCATGCGTCATAACACTATTTCGCCTTTGCTTCCTGTGTACTATGCTCGGCCACAGGAAGCAAAGGTAATTCATTCTTTTCTTGAGAACTTCAAAAACAAGTTGCAGTTGGTGAAGGTGACAAACTCAAACGAGCGCTTAGCAAGGAAGAGTGCATTGTTGGATGTCGCTGTCAGTTTGGGGATTGACGGGGTGAGGCCTCTATCACGCGTTTTGGATACAACACAAGCAAGCATCTATATTGCATTGAGTAGAAGAGTTTACGCCCCCAACCAAGCAGACACGGTTTGTAGTCTTCGTCTTCACCGGAAGAAGAGAGAGGGCCTGTCTGACTATGTGAAGCAGTGCATAGAGGCCTGGTGGAATGGTCAGACTAAGGTATCGCCGAACAAGAAGGACATCGTCTGGCACAGAGTAGGTCGCAGAGACTGGGCCGAGCCGCATCCAACACATTATCTCTGTGAGACTCAGGTAAGTTGTAAGACTCCAAAAAGAATTCATTTTTTTTGCAGAGCTGAATGCTTAGTCCTTGTGCTTTTGAGCTCTTGTTGTACAAAGAAGATAGTAAAAAAATGGAGAGTACTCGACATGAGTTTCCCTGTAACTACTATACTGCGTGTTCTATCTGGTCTGTAGTCTTAGATACAGAATGTTGGAAAAAAAAGTCCTTAGATAACCTCGGTCCATAGAGTAGCTGGGATGTGTACTCTTTGTAAATTTAGCTTGTCATGTGGTCTCTCTAGAGCAAAACTTCACTTGTACTTATCGTATTCATTGATTCTTCTAAAGGTCTTGTACTACTAACCACTAGGAATGAGGAGTACAGAAGTGGTTCTAAACGTATTCCTAGTACTGTGTGATATCAAGTCGATTGTCTCTTTGTACATAAAACTACTTAGTGTTGTATCAGTAGGGATTTAAAGTTATAGATGTACATTAGAAGTTCCTTCAATATACTTATTGTATAAATAATATACTAGAGCATGTACGTTGTTACCTTAATTTAGCATTCACAATTGGGACTAACTAGTATCCATGTACAGTTTTGGGTGTTTAGTACTTCGAGTATTTTAGCGACCGACGGTAGTCTTGAAACCCTGCCATATTGTACAAGTTGGTTCTTTACAAAGTACTTATAGCAGCGTGAATTGTACACAATGGTTTTGAATGTATGTGTCGAAGCGTTTTTGTATTTTCTGGTAGTAGTTTGTTGCATTCAGGACAATTATGTACCATATGTCGATATGGACTTCAGCTTGGGAGACCTTTTGTACCTGATGGATTCGCGTATGTGTTTTGCAGACCACATTCTTCTTACGATTCAAAGAAGTCCATCCAGAATGCAGTGTGCGGCAGAGAGCTTTTGAGAGGTTGAAGCCGTGGTGGGTGCGAAAACTAAAGGAGAGGAATACATGTTGTTGTATATATCATGTCGAGATGGACATGATGAAGGTTGGATTAAGCAACCTCAGAGAGAAGTCTCGAGGACTGCATGCACAAATGACCTGTGTTTGTGACTGTCAAGTATGCGCAGGCAACGTGGAGGGGAGTTGTCATGCACATGAGAATGTTTTCAAGCGAATAACCTTGATGTGGGAGTCATGTGTGTGTCCAAAAGGGGAGTACGATGTGTGGCATAGACTTGAGTGCCTTATGGGCGACTGTCCTGATTGCAGTTTCCATCTTCTTCCTGTCTGTCCTCTAGAGTTGTCTGCTTCTAACACGGCCCTTGTGAAATGGAAGTGTTTTGAGTACTACCAGGTGGGAGTGGATGCACAGACTGGAAAGGTGAAGAAACGGTTGCGGGAGGCTTTCAGAGAGACACCTGCCCACGAATTCCTTTTGTACATGGAGAAAACCGTGACCACCTTCATCAACCACAACTTCAAAGCACGATGGCAAGATGAGCAGTGCCAACTGATGATGAAAAACGTGCTAGAGGGAGTTGTCATATCGCAGATTGACTATGCGGAGAACTATACATTTGCTATCCAGAACGAGGTCCAAAGCTTGTACTACTTCAGTACGAGTGTGACCATCTTGGTGCACATCACGATGTAGAAGGAAGGCGAGCAGACCATGAAACAGACTCATTTCTACATATCCGACGACAAGGCGCACGATTCAGCGTTTGTGCAACACTGTTTGCTGTTGCATTGGGATTGGCTAAGAGATTCGGGGTTGACTCCAGAGGAGCACTGGGTGTACAGTGACGGATGCAGTGCCCAATTTAAGTGTGCAACAGCTATGTATTTCGTTGCTTGGTACCCTGCGCTCACCGGTGGTTGCAAGATGCGTTGGAATTACTTTGAATCGGCTCATGGGAAGGGAGAATGGGATGGAGCAGGGGCCGTGGTGAAGAGGGCGCTTGCTGCTGAACAAATTCAGGATCCCTTGAGGCCCTTACAAAATGCAGCTCAAGTTGTCGAGTTTTTGGAGGAGAAATATACAGAGCGTGTTCCCAGCTCATATGCACAAACCAGAATTGCTCCTCTATCCCGAGTATTCTGGTTGATTGGAGATACAGAATGTGATCATGCTGACAAGAGTGTGAAGTGTAACACTTTGCTGGGCTCGAAGAGTCTCTACTCAATCATGGGATTTTCTATGACTGATCCTACCATGCTTAGAACTCGTGAGTTGTCTTGCTTCTGTAATCCCTGCATAGATGGTGATTGGACTGAGTGTGAGAACTTGTCACATGTGCAGGAGTGGAAGGTCCAAAGGCTCCGACCATTCAGTGCAAGTGCCGTAGCTCAACAAATTGAAGAAATTGACGAGGAAGGAAAAGGTGTATGACGGCGTTTCAGAGGAGGTGGGAGACTTGGTGGACATTGGTGACAACTTCATGATTCCAGCGGAAGAAGACAACGAAGACGGGGTGGAGTTCTACATTCTCCAGTGTCAAGCCAAGAAGTTCGTCATAACAGAACCCATGACTTGCCCATGGGGGGGCGTATTCAGGGCCGCAGACATTGTGATCAGGGCAAAATACTACAAGAAGTATGGTCGTGGAGAGAAGACATATGTATTGTGTGACAGAGCCGTTGATGCCCATGTTGATGCCCATCTGGTTAGAACTTGCAAATTTCCGATGGTTCTTGCTCCACACAAGGTAAAGGGTACTCCTGTATACAAGATGTCAAGTGAAACACAAAGGATATGTGAAGATGCTTTGCGAGAGTGGTGGGCGTTCAATGCAGATTAAGTACAAGTTGGTCCACTAAGTACTCTGATTTCAGGATAGTTTCTCATTTGACGTTGGTTTTAGAAGTAGTGGTCCCGTGATGATACAAGTCAAACAAATGCTTGGATATTTGTCTGACTGAAAGTGAGCTCTAGAGATGTCCCGCTATCCAAGTGCTCCCACTTTTTTTGCTTCAGTCATCTACTGTCTGGCATAGTAGTCTGTGATTAAGAGAACCTGCAATCCATTTTATTTTTTTATTCTTTCTTATCTTCTTTTTTTAATTTCATTTTGTACCTTCTAATGTCACTCTCTTTTGAGTCCGTGCCTTTTCAGTGTGCCTTTTCTTTTTTCATTTCGAGTCAGGCTGGACGATCATAGTTCTACATTTTGCTGGATATTAGGTACTGTAGTTTTTTTCCTTTTTTTTGGCCCTTTTACAAAGAGCACTGGATAGCGGTACCTCAAGAGCTCATATCTGAGGATAGCAGTGATATGCGGATGGTAGGAATTGGGAGCTATCAGACCTTGGTGAGAGGTTTGTTTCTCATTTGGGGTTGGTTTTAGAAGTACTGGTTGGTGTTTTGACAAGTACTAAGAGTACTCAAGCAATACCATCGAAAGTACTTTTAGGATTTGAAATATTGATTCGCTACCTCGAATTATTGCCTGAGTTTATAAACTCAATTTAAATTCTTCTCTATTTTACTAGAGTATATAATGTTTGTTGTAGATGAATTCTACTTGCTTAAGTGCTCAACGTTTTGCAGCTGGCCTATTTGTAAGTACAATATATCCAAAACATGTGCAAAGATAAAGTCTACGGCCCTACAAACAATAGATAAGCTGACTGTCACTTGAATTACATCTCGTCTGTACACACATTAAGGGCAACCGCATGAAAAATACAAGAATGTGCAAATGTGTGCATACTTGGGAAAATGGTAAAGTTCAAGCACAATGCCGAAGTCATCTACTCCTACGCGGTGTGCGGGGGGGCTTTCGGACTGCAAGTGGTACTGTACCGTCTCTACACTTAGCACTTTTGCATTTACTAGAAAATTTAGGCAAATCTGGATCTTCTTTAGAAAAGTCTGTGCCATAATCCCATGTTAGTTCCTCTCCAGGATTTATAATTCGACTAGCAAAGAATGCCACATGGTAATATCGGCGATCAACACTCTCTATTGACACTGGAATGTCCACTAAGTTAGAATCTTCACACCTGTAGGACAAAGGCCCACGGTCAGGTCACATTGAATTGGACACAAGGAAGGGGAGGTTGATGTAGAGAAAATGGAATCAGACTCTAACCTGTGATTCAATAATCTGGCAACATTTCCAAATCGAGCACTGTCCAAGCACAATGCATTGTTGTTGTCCAAATTCCGCTCTGTGGCCCAATCAGCATCGAGTTGCAAGCTATAGGACTGACCCCCATCTACCCCCGAGTTTCTAAACATTTGCTCAGCATTGGTTAAAATCTCTCCCATCAACTCAAAAACAAACGCACCTCTAGGTATATGCTCACATGTCCAAATCCCCCATCCCGTAAGGGTGTACGAAAAACCTCTACTCGATACTTCATCCCCTGCTGAACAACACAATTCCCACAATCACCACGACACCTACACTTAACATTGCACTCCTTAACAAATGGGCGAGGCACATGACCCTCACAAACTTCATTTCCATTTAGACACATTGAACCCTTCTTACAGTGGTTAGCATCGCTGGTGTTGAACCGATCAAAAGCCATGTCCTCCATAAGTCCTCCATCGCTGTAGCCGACTCCACCTAGGGACTGCTCTTGGCATGCACACGTACCACTCCCCAGAGACATTCCTAGGAACACAAGCAGTAGTCCCCGGGGCGGAAACTCTCTAGGATGGTAGGTACCCGGGCCTGGTCATAGACCACACTAGAGTTCACATACTCAAAACAACGGATAGCAATATCAGACTGACCAACAAGGATAGGCACCCTCTCGAGCCCATTAGACAGATCTTCAGGATCATACCAACTGTCGGCCTGGTTGAATCACATCCCACCAGACCACCTTCCCCAAGTCATGATGCGAAAAAAACGAACTGCAAGAAAATATCCAACATCGGAGCAACCAACTACCTACTGCACAATTATTCAAGAACTAAAAACATGAAATAATTCATCAAGGAAAAAACTTATAAAAAATAACATCAATGCCAATGGATAAACAGAAAATCTCAGTCGTGAACAGTTCTCGTGAGAGGGGCCTCATAGATGAGGTATGATACATGGAAGTACCTGCACTGCCAATTTATCCAAGCATACTGGTGCAACTAACTGCTTGATAACAAAAACCAAAAATAACAAAAAAAATGAACTGTAACGACAGTCTACACTCTGACCCTCATTCTATGTGGCACCTCTCCGTCTCTTTAGTAAGAGAGCGCCACCTACCTTATCACCCTTCACCTTCTCCCCCCGTTTAGTCTTAACCTTGGTCGAAGAAGGAGATTCTTCTGATGTTGGCTAGGCCTCCTTTCCAGTGCGTGCTCTGGTCCGCACTTGTCCCTCTGCAACGATTAGGCTGCTTCCCCCTCCTCCGGCAATCTCTGTAAGCTCCTTATAGGTTGTCTTCAGAGCCGAGTACATGTTTTCTGGTGCAGTAAGATCCCCTGGTGTTGTGTCATCGGACACGCTTGGACCGCGCGCCCTCTTTGCCCTTAGCTTGAAAGGAGACCTAGGACTCTCCACTGCCGATTTTGTCCCCTTCGATGCGGGTTCCCCCTCCTTTTTGGCAGGCTCTCCTTCTTCTGCTGCTGCGGGCTCCACTTCCTTTGACTCTGGCTCTCCTTGCTTTGCTACGGGAGATCCTCCCTTCGTGGCTGGCTCCCCTTCCTTCTCGCATGGCTCTCCTCCTTTCACAGCCGGCTGTGCTCCCTTTGCCGCGGGCTCCCCTTCCTTCCCCCCCTTTGCTTTGCATCCTGGCAAGCATTGGGATCCTGGTTTCGCTGATTTGCTCTCTGATGCGCTGGACTATGGCCCACTCCCGAGGCCTCCATCACTAATTCCAGTAGGCTGCCTCCCCCTACCAAGAAACACCTGGTTACTTCTGTTGGGGTGCTGCCAATTCCACCCGCTAGGGTGCTGCCCCCTCCTCCCGCTGGGCTGCTGCCGCCTCCTCCCACTGTGCTCCTTCCCCCTCCTCCTGCTCGCCTCCTGCCCCCTCCTTCCCCTTGCATGCTGCCCCCACCTCCTGCTGGCCTGCTCCCCCCTCCTTCCCCTTGGCTGCTGCCCCCTCCTCTTGCCAATATATCATCTCCTCCCGCTAGCTCGCCGTCTCCTACCAGTATCTGTATGCCTCCTCCCGCTGCACCGCCGGTCTGGACAACCCTGAAACACTCAATGCCATCCAGTGGAGATGGTGCCGTGAGATTGTCTCTAGGCTTTGCTGGGCTGGCTACCAAGACGGGTTGCTCAGTTTGATCACCGTCGTCACAACCTCCATCCTCACCATCCCCCGTTGCCTCCTCGGAATCTGCGTCGTCATTGTCGTTGGTACCTAAAATCGTAGTGCCAGAGCTAGAATGATCTCTTGACATCTTTATCTCTTCTTCATCCTCCAAAGAATCTTCCTTAGACTCCAAATCGGGTTTTGATCCCTTCAAAGGATTCCCACCCGTCAAGGCTTCCATCACCACTCCCTCAACGGGCTTCACTTCACTTCTTTCTCGCCTCTCTTGAGGCCGCGCTGCCTTTGCCATCAAAGGCGATGCCTCCCTGTATCCCTCACCTTCCCTTCTTGACCAATTTGCCTGACTTGTCTCTGCCTCCACGCCGCGGCTTGAGTTGCTCAACTTCAAAGGAGGTGGTGCAAACCTCAAGCTTGAGCCTGCCATAACACACAACATTAGACTTTGTAGAAGTTGTAACCAAATACTAAAATACACAAGCACTCTAGGATGTACTAATGAACTAGTACTATGTCTACCTATAAGAACTACACTAATGGTGCTTCTGTACTAAGCCGGAGTATTTATTGTACTCCCTAAACCCTACTGGATTAGTGACTAACCTAGACGACTTTTAGTACAAAGTGGATAGAAAACAAAAAATATCTGTTGTAGCTCCGTCAAGTACAGTGCTCACTGCGTACAAGGGAAGTTAGTACATTTTCAACCCAGACTTTGGATCTAGAGTACACGAAGTACTTGCTGTAGTTGGTTGCATGTACCTAAATACTAAACACTCTGTACAAAGAGAAAATTGCAATACCTACTTTAAACCGAAACGTACTTTGCAATGTACACTAATCTGTGGATCACATCAAAGTACATCCTTGGAATGTACTTTCTTCTAGGCTAGTACACTAAGACATCTCGTGGACACATACTCTCCATGACCTCAATTCAACCCTTAACTCTTCCATCGCAGTTTATGTACACATTGTAATTTCTGAGTGCACCTTTAGTACTACTAGAGAACTCTGTGTACCCTTCTTAGAAGCCAACCCTGTATTAAGCATACATCTGAGGACAAACTACCACAACTCCAAGTTCACTAAGACACTTGCAGACTCAAATGGAAATGACAGGATACACAAGTACAAGGGAGAAGGTACATTACCGAACTTTCCAATATTCCCTACAGAGTGGACTCCTGGTTTTACCTAGTGTTTCATTCCATAAGTTACACTATGTACCAATAGACAAGGCTAGACTACTCAAACGAGTAACCGAGGCCATGTACACATAACTCAGGAGACAGTTGGCACTTAGAGACCACCAAAGAACTTAGTCCAGAACACCTAAACCGCAAAGCATCTGAAAGCAGTGGCCTGCTGTGAAGGTTAAATACTGAAAATAACAAAGATTGGAAGTCACGTAAATATACCATCCAAGGGCACCAGCGCCCCAGCTTGCTTTGTTCTCTCTTGTAGCAATCTTCTTCTCTCCTCAGCCAACCCTAACATCAACGCCCTCTCTAGTAGCTCTGCAGATGGCTCCCCCCAACCGAACCTCCGATGCCAGTTTGGATGGGCCAACTCCCCGCACCCTTCCGCCACACACTTGCAGATTCGCACATACAACACTGAGGCACAGTAGGGATGGTACAGATGCTTACAAGAGCTAACAACTATATCATTCTGAGGAAATGGAAAATCGCACAAGCTACAAACAGTAATTCAAATGAACTTGCTTTCATCAGTGACATCAAACTCTACTGTAGCCGGATCTCCAAGTGCATACACCATTGGCTGGGGGCTGAAATTAGCACCACTCCTTCCCTGTTTGAGGGCAAATTTCTCTGCTGCAAGAGCATCGAATTGTACTAGCTGTCCGGTTTCTAATCCCCTTGTCAGCAACCGGATCTCAGCTTCCGCGGAATTCAGCTCCTCCCTCGCAGATGCAGCCTTCACATCCTCCTCCGCTAATTGTTCTTGGATTCCCTCCATTTTGATTTTCTCCTTGTACACATCAGCCCCTTGCTCCTCTAGTCCCTTGATCAGTGCTGCCTTTTGTTCCTCTTGCTTCTTCAGCGTCTCTACACCCCATTCCGACTGTTTGCTCCTCCAAACCGCACCATCAAGCCTCTGTGCCGCCTTCTTCTTCTCCTCTCGCTTGTGCTTCAGCTCCGAGTGTATTGCTGCCATCAGACCTTCAACAACTCGGATTCACTCCAAAGCTACACCCTTCTTCAGCTCTGTACCTTTCCCCCCAGCTCCCACGTCTTCCTTGCAGACTCAAGCCCACCATCCCCCTCACCATAGCGAAGCTTTCCTCCACTCCGCACTGTACGCTCAGACCTTGCTCCCTCCCCCACCTTCCGTCGACCCTGCTCCCTTCCATCGCTGCCCTGCTCCATCTTCACCTTGAAACCGCCCTCGACCTTGATTCCCCGCCATTCATTCCCTCGCACGTCAATCCTTCCCTTCCCCTCCACGGTCCTAGACTCTGCGATCTTCTTGCGGAGCTCATCCAGCTTGATCCGATCCAGTTGATAGCGACTTCTCTGTCCCTTGTTTGTCTCTTCTCCAAATGCGCACCAATTGACGCGGCCCCCACCCTCCTCATACTCAAGAGTTACCCCCTCAGTAAACCGCACCGTGATGAGGTTGGGGGTCTCCCCTTCTCCATGTTGGTAGAGAATCGGATGCAGGTACTTAACTCTATCAACGACCTCAACCTTGTCACAATCCTGCCAGTAAAAGCCGCTGCGCCCACCATCTCCATACGGCTTTCCAAACAATTTCCGCAAGGAATCAGCGGGAACAGTACCCCTCCGAAAGTGATGCGGATTTTCCCCTTCGTTCTGGAGCCCAAATTCGTCCTCAAAATCCCGTCTCTTCAGCTCTCTGGGTGGCTTCTTCAACCTTGCAATCTCCTCGTCTACATCTTTTACGTTGTTGATAGCTCGTTCAGACCTTCCCACGGACTTCCCCCTCTTCTTTGCGCTACCCTTTGCAGCTCCTCCGACTTCATGAAGAGCTCCCCCTCCTTCGCCCCTTGCAGTAGCTCCTCCTTCTCTCTCATAGGGCTCCTCAGCCAATGCTGCTCCCTTCTTCGGCGCTACATTGTCCTTGAAGCTGTCGCCTGCTCCGCCTCCTTTCACCCCCGACCTCGCCTTCTTGCGCGCGGACCGCAACTCGCCATCTTCGTCGCTGCACTCGCCCTGCCTCCCTCTCGCCCTCACCAAACCGCTTCTCCCGGCACGAGCACTCGCAATGCTGCCAGACCTCCCGCTCATGGATCGATCCATGCTGCCCCCTTATCTTGGTGCACACTCCTGGCCCACAGCTAGAAACCCGAACTGATCAAGAGCAATGCTACAGCTCTTGGGCAACGGAATGGCTCCAAAAATCACAATTAATCCCCCTCGCCCCACACATCTCTCCCCTCCCCCTACACCGAGCTTCTCCGCCCACACACCATGCCTCCCCGCCCACACACCAAGCCTCCCCGCTCACACACCAAGCTTCCTAGTGCTAGCAAAACCCTCGAGACTCTGAGGCGAGGTGCAAGACGAGGCGAGGTGCGAGACGAAGGTTACCTGCGGTCATTAGTCACCAATACTCTAAGGGTCCCTGCTTACTGGTGATCACCGGTTGCGTCCATGATGAACCCGGATGGTAACCTCCGATCACCAGTTCTTAAACCCTGGGTGCGGTATTAAGCCGTCCACATCAGTCCCAAAGTTCTGTCCTTCCCTTAGCGCCATCTTGACATGTAAGTAAAGTACCTTAGAATGTTCTTTGAATTTGACATGTAAGTAAAGTACCTTAGAATGTTCTTTCAATTTGACCCCCAAATTCATCAATGATTCATAGCATCCTTTGTCCAAAAAAAAAAAAGAGAAAAATAAATAACTAAATAATGAGAAGAGGGAACCGACGAAAAATAAATTTGAAAAGAAATAAATAAGTAATAATAAAAGAGAAGGAAAAATAAATAAAAAGTTAATAAAATAAAGATGAGTGAACAAAAGGGAAATAAACTGAAATATTGTTAATGATAGAAGATGAGGAAAACAAAATTTAAAAAAAAAAAAAAATTGAAAGAAAGGAAAGATTAATAAAGAGTTCTTTAGAATGGAAAAAAACTAGATGTTCACTGAGGAAATTTCCTTGCCTAAAGATACTTCAAAGTAAATTTTGTAGAGTGCAATAAAATTGGCTAAACCTTTGTCAAAGTCACCTTCAAACCCCTTTTTTAAAAATGTAAATGTAGCAAAACCTTCCACATAAAACTACAAATAACTTATCTAAATTATATCCAAACAATTTGTACCATATAAAATTTTTAATGTTGTATATACATTTAATTATAGCACGAAGGGTCAAATATTTCGTTGCCTCATTTTTTAATGCCCAAAGTTGACATTCTAAATCACTCATTTAATTTCTAAAAATACTATAACTTCCTTACTTCTAAACGATACATGTTAACCATGTCTACTTTATTTTCAAAAAATACAAAGGTATCATTATTCATAAAAAAAAAAGACACCAAGGTGGGGAAGCATTTTTATTTTTTTATTTCTTTATTCAACTCCTCATGTATTTGATTTTGATAGCTTATTCTTTTAATCATATTAAAATTAATTTCCAACCCCTTATGTACTTGATTTTAATGGCTTTTCCTATTTGTATTTGTATTTGTATTTTTTTATTGTTTTTTTTAATTCAACCCCTTATGTATTTGATTTTGATAGCTTGTTTTCAAATTCAACTTAATTTATCTTATTTTAATTCTTCATTTCTTTTCAACTCCTTTCGTATTTGACTTTGATAGCTTACTTGGGTTTTTTATTTATTTATTTATTTATTTATTTATTTATTTATTTATAATTCAACCCCCTATGTATTTCATTTTGATAGCTTTTTCCATTTATTTTTTTGCTTTTTAAAAAAAAACTACCCCCTATGTATTTGATTTTGTTAGTTTTATTTTTATTTTTTATTTTTATTTTTATTTTTATTTATTTCCAACCCCTTATCTAGATGAACATTGATAAATATAGTTTTTTTTCATACTAATGAATATAGTTTTTTTAAATGCATTTTTTTAGCATAAAGTATAAACAATAGAATACTTCAATTAATCATGCACTTAATTTTTGATCGGAAAAGAAAACTCTTTTTGTCATATGTACCTCACGTATAGAAAATAACCATTTATACAAATATAGAATATTAATACAAATATAGAATATTAATACAAATATAGAATATTAATACAAATATAGAATATTAATACAAATATAGAATATTAAAATTGCTTCATATAATTCTTTAGAATGCCTTTTCCTCTATCACTAATAACTAAGACATTCACTACATTACTAAATATCACAATAGAATGTCCATATTGATCCCCAAATTCCTTTTCAAAATTCATTTACATTACATTGTATTACTCTAATTTAATTTATATCAATTCTTATCTCCATAATACTTTTAAAATCCAATCACTCTACTAAAATATTTTTCATCCCAAATTCATTTTAGAAAATTGGTGAAGGTGTCACTTATCCATAGCTCTAAGATGTTTATTGAATTCATTGTTTTTAGAAGTAGGATGAGAATACATTTTATGCGGGGGATGATTGTGTAGGATAACAGTACAGTGACACCTGGTATGGAAAATCTAGGATGCTTACAACCCCATTCAAATCTGATCCCACTACCAAGGCTCGGACTCCCCTCCCGCCAAGCCACAATCTTTAAATTTAGCCGGCGCCAACTTCCGTCGAGCTGGAACACGGGCTTCCCAGATCACGACAAATCCACTTGTGTCAGTTTCGGCTTCCTTCCATTGGCTGAACTTAATCGTGAAACCCAGCTACCGAGAAATCCGATGAACGGCTAGGATCGACAGTGATAGTGTACAAGAAGTACATATTTGTACTTCTAGGTCCCAACAGTACACAATTGTTTTGCCAAAACTGCACTACGTCTAGCGTACATTAACCCTTCTCTAGGATTTTGTTGCAGGTAGGGCACTGGATGTTATCTGCTTCAGGATCAGCGTACCGCGAGGCCAAGTCAGGATAGGGCCTGAAATAGTTCTTTACTTGCGTAATCGCCGTCTCTCTCTCTCTTCTTTCGCCTCACTGTCGTCACTGGCCTCTAGTTCCAAGCTAAATTCCTCTTCTATCTTCTTTAGGGCATCCTTATGAAATTTCAAAGTATAAGGGCGGGGGTTTACCAGTGACTTGGAGGCTCCGTGGTCTGTGTAGGCGCATGGGGCGATGGCAGCGGGGTATTTTCAAAGTCTGTCAGCTGGACGAGGATGTCGACATGTTCAGCTGGATCGGGGAAGTCAGTAGGAAACGCTCTCGATGAGGAGGGGCCATGATCTAGGATGATTGTCAATGGCGTCTCTTCTCCCGGCCGCTGAGGCGATTTGTAAGGCTCCTTTCTCTTGAATGTCTCTGCTGCGTCTCCATCATGGGATTCCTGCTCCTTGGCTTCCCAGTCGGGCTCAGACTGCTCCAAATCTAGGGCAGCCAAGGCTTCGTCAATACATTGGTTTAAGAATTCTAGGAGCAGTTCCTCAGTTGTTGGCCGTTTCATGCGGAGCATTCGAAACATCTCGGTGGCTATGGCGTTGGTTGCCGTGTGGATCCAGCCGATTTTGTTGGCTTCAAATGTCTTCTTTAGCTGCTAGAGGTGTACTCGCTCCAACTGTAGCTGTCTTGCCTCTCCTTGGTTTAGCTGTGTCCCTTGTGTAGCTTGATCAGCCATGAGCTTCTTATATCGGGCCAGGTAGTCGTCATTGACCTGCTCCAGCTTATGTATTTTCTCCTGCATCCACGATTTTTCCTTGGCCAGCAAGTCCACTTGCTCTTGTGCATTGGTAAGTTCAAGTTTGAGGCCGGCCACCTGGTTACGCACATTGGTGAGGGTACTCTGAGCTTCCTCTAGCTGCTGTCAAAAGTCTTGGCGTGCAGCTTCCAAAGTCTGGTTAGCTTGGGCCTGCATGGATTGCACAAGTTGAGCCGTTTTGCGTTTTGCTCGCTCCTCCTGTCCTGCTAAGCTCTTCCCCTCCTGCTCCGTATCACTGAGGCGCTGTTTATGTGTGATGTTCTGTATGGCAGACTCCCTGAGTTCTTCAAGGTGGTGGATATCTTGTAATCTAGCAGCAAAGACCCTATGTGGAGTATAGTCTCGGGGTTGGATGCTGCGGAAGGTAGGTGCAATATACTCCGTGGGCAACAGTGGTTGAATACCATAGACGAGCTCGAACGGGCTGGCCTAGGTAGCAGTTTTGTAGCCACTCGGTAAGCCCATAAGGCAGCCGGGAGACAGTCGTTCCAGTCGACCTTGTTGGCATGGATGAAACGTTTTGACATATTAATCAGGGTCTTGTTGGTAGATTCTGCCTGTCCATTACCTTGAGGGTAATACACACTGCTAGTCCGATGTTTGATGATGTGGTTGTCCATGAGTTCCTCGATGACTGCGTTGACGAAGTGTGAACCTTGGTCTGACATTATTTCTAAAGGGCAACCAAATCGTGTAATAATTTGTTCATAGATGAATGTTGTTGTAACTAGAGCTGTATTAGTGCGTAGAGGCTTGGGCTCGACCCACTTAGTGGTATAATCAATGGCGACGAGGATATACTTAAATCCACGTTTGGTGACAGGGCGAATGGGTCCAACAAAGTCCAAGCCCCATCTGAGAAGGGTCCGAGAGGAGGTATGGATCGCAAAGGAACTTTGCCCTGATACTGGAAGTTTGTGGTAGCGATCAGGCACGCGTGGTATTTTTTAATGTACTCATGGACGTCCTTGTGTAGTGTAGTGTAGGCCACGAATATTTAGCTGTTAATATTTTCTTGATCGTAGTCTCTAGGCCCTGATGTCCACTTGCGGGGCCGTCATGGAGATGGGATATAATGTCTTGTTGCTGTCCCTTGCCTACGCAGATCCTTGTTTCGCCATCAAGGCCTCGGCGATAGAGTTGGCCTTGGACGGCTGTATAGGAAAGGGTGCTTCGGATGAAACTAATCATTCTGGTACCTGTGAAATCAGCAGGGATATCACCTTTTGTCAGGTACTGAATATACGGGTATTGCCAATCCGATATTGTTTCCGAGTTTATTGCCGCTGATTGTATGTATGAGACGTTAAATGAGTCGTCAATGCCCTCCTCACTGGTCGTAGTATCTCGAGAGAGATAATCGGCGACTATGTGTCGTTTGCCGGGAACATAGACGACCTTGAAGTCATACTCGAGTAGAATCATGATCCAGCGGGCAACTCGTCCACTAACTAATGGCTGGTTTACTAGATAAGACAGACTGTGGTGGTCGACTATGAACCTAAACTTATTTCCCAACAAATAATGGCGGAATTTTTTGAGAGCATAGATCATAGCTAAGGCCTCTCTTTCTGTAGTAGAATAGTTCTTCTCTGCGGTGTTGAGGAGAGGGTAGCTTGTACGTGAGCGCAGAGCGCAGAGCGGAGAGCGGTGAGCGCAGATTTGGAGAGCGGAGAGCACAGAATGGGGGACAGAACCTTAAAATAGCACTTTTTTTACTAAAAGTAAATCATAAAATTAGAAGATTCGAATATTCTTAATTTATTTTTGGAAATTTACTAATTTTAGTAATTTAATTGACCCTATAACCGTGGACTGATTACAGTATTTTCATTGTATTTGTAGTTCGTTTTCTCTTTTCTTGGTGATTAATTTTTTAACGTGCACCAATTACTATGCTCCAGCTCCTTCTTACTAGTTCAGGCATACAGTAATTCCCCTTATCTCCTTAAATTTATATGCAAATTACTACTTAAAATGTATTGGTATTCAACCTCTGAACAGGGATTAAGTAACATTTAATTTCGTAACATTTTCTTAACATTGCTAGAATTCATCCACCATAGTCTACATGCCTTTCTCCTTTTTATTATTTATTTTTATTTTTTTTTGATATTTTTCTTGTATTTTTTATAAAATTTTCTTTATTCTATCTATCTTGTTAGAGGGGTCAAAAGCCTCCTTTCATTTAATTCTCTCCTTCATTTTATTTTCACAATCATTTTATTTTCACATTCAATTTGTTAATGTCCTTCATTTTATTTTCAACCTTCATTTTAAATATTGCTATTCTTTTCTTTAATCTTTTTAATTTCGATTTATATAACTTGTTTTTTTTTTGGTTTTTTAAATTTTTTTGCATTCTTTATTTTTAAAAAAAAAATTTAAATGCTAAATTACCTCTGCTAAACCTTCATCTTTTTCCATTCGGTTTAGGAGGATGACAACTTTTAAATGAATGAATAGCCGATTTTCAAGGGCGCCAAGCATCTTCTTCAGGGATATTTAAGATAAGAGTAGGGAATGTCTCTGCCTCTTTTGTGTTGGTGTTATGTAAAGCTCTTTTCCGTAGTGCGGGACAGCAGCTATGGAAGACGTCAGAGATATTGTTGTTTCACTTGCTGACGATGTTTGTCCATTTGAACCATATGTTGAGGTGGAGGACGAAGAAGAGGTGATGGCCAACAGCCAAGGGCGTCCTTCGACAACGGATGTTGACGTAGAACCGGATGTAAGAGCTGACCCTCCACGTTCAGAAAATTCGGATGAAATCAGAGTGCTAGAGAAGGACGCAGATGTGCCTTTGCAACCACATGCATACTCGAAGGTTGGAAAGATCCCAAGGGGAACCTATTCCAGGGAATCAGTGAATCGGAGGCGGAGAGGTGGGCCATTGCTGAAACGTTCTTACCAAGCACACTTGCCAAGTGAGGGAACGAAAGTGAATGCGAATGCAGTTTGTCCTGTAGTACAGTCAGCGGCTGGCAGTCCTGTTGATAGTGTAGTGGGCAACCCTAAACGTGTTAGGTTCGAAGATTGAGACATCTAATAACAAGTATATGTTTGCTGTAATAAAAGATAAATGTCAGGGGATACGAAGTATATAGTGCACTTGTTCAAGATAGAATGTTGTCAAATAGAATGCAATCAATGAAAACGACAAAGCTTATATAATAAAAAAGTCAATATAGCTAACGTATTGCGGACTTAGTACATGGGATATTACTAAAATCATTCACTACGTGACAAATGGCCATTGTGGAAATGACAGTTCTAAAGTAGGAGGGCTACCTACTTCTTCGCCAAGGGGTGACGCAAGATTCCACTCTCTAAGAGCAGCTTGACCTCGTTGAAGCTGAAGGTAGGCGCATGGATGAAAAGCTCCGCTTCGGGATCACGGTTGCAGACCTTCAAGAGTATGTAGTATAGGTGCTTACAATACGTGAACAAAGTCTTGCCACGGAACGTAGTCATCGTCTTCTTGAATGCTGGGCAAGTGCAACCAGGGTAAGAACTGATGGTAATCTGGTACCGCGTGATGTGTGGAGCGACGCCCAAATCAAGCCCAATGATGCAACCGTGGCCCGGCTCAGGTATCATGGTGATGGAACGGAGGCGCGCTTTAAGAGACTCGGAGGAGCCCATGGAGAGTCCCTGCACTTGATTGGGACGAGTGGCAGTGCGCTTCACCATCTTGTCGTCTCTCTTGCCTGGGTAGCGGTCAGCGTCTGCAGGGACTGGCACCGAGCTGAGATTTGCAGGGGGCGGGGTAGAAGAGAACAGGCGTCTTGGGGAGACCGGCTTCTTGGGCGGAAGTTGAAAGCCCGCTGCTCCGAGGGCAAGAATCTCGTTGAGCTTTAGGTTAGTACCTAGTTTCACTGGCCAGACCTCAGGAATGGAGGGGAATTTCTGGTCCTTTGAGTAGTGTGCTACCCACTTGCGCTTAGAGCCTTTCACGCAGCGCTCAATACCGTCGGAGCAGAAGAAGAACTCTGTCTTCTCGACTAGGTTCCTGCGATAGTTAGTCCAGAGCCCTAGGTAGGTCGGTGCAGCTGTGGAATGGGGCCCTCTGACGATTCTCTCAGTGCACTTCTTCTTCGTTTCAGCTCTTTGGGCCCAGCAGCACTTCGCAGAAAGTTTGTGTAGTCTCGAAATATGCCACTCCTTCACGTCGACCTTCGTTTCTTCAACCGCGTTGACATGGCGAATGCCGCCCTTGTTCACAGGTGAAGGTAAAGGGGAATGAACTTCCTGGGCAGGAGGTTGCGTACATTGTACCTCGGTGTCGTGTTCGGAGTCGTCTTCCACAATGACGGGCATCTGCATAGGGCGAGCGCTGACGGCACGTCTTGGGCCTCTTGGGCGTGAGAAGTTTGTCTTGTCCGGACGATGAGACTCCTCGTCAGCTCCGATAAGGACGTCGGCTTTTCGCTTCTGTGAACCGAAGACTTCCGCTCCGGGCATGATAGGCTGACGGGTGCAGAACTCATCCGCGCTTGGCATATCGAGCATGGGCTTGTCGAGCAGTGTAGGATTTCCCCATTTCTTCGCGTTGCGTTCAGCCATCCGGAGCCTGAGTTCCTTCTTGGACGGTCCTGTTCCGCCGACGTCACCTTTGAGGAACTGATAGTAGTTGACAACCTGTAGAAATGCCCGAACAAAATTGTCCACGGTAGCAACGTAGAGGTCGTTCCCGTTGTTTCCTGAGGCTTGGAGCCACTTGTTGTGAACTGTTTCGGCGAGGTTACAGGTGGGCATCTCTGTGAGTTCTACTTACGTGAATTTCTACAGATTTGACAGTAGATGCCGTTAGATTCACCGATTAAAGTTTTGTAGGTTAGGGCTAGGAAACCAGTATCAAAAACATGAAAACAGAGTGCAGAGATAATACCTCGGTCATGAATCCCCCCCACCGGCGGAAGCGGTGGTGCCAGAATGACAGCCACTGATCGAGTTTGATGAGCGCGCTCTCGCCAACGACCCCAGTGGATGCCCACCATGCTCGCAACGCGTGGTACAGAGTTTCCGCCTCTGCCATGCTGGTCGCATTCTTGTACTGAGTGCACATCTTCTTGTGCTGTTCCCAGAGTTCTTCGGGGAAGTGCTTCTGCGTATACGCCACCATGTTCTGAGTCCAGTGGAACAAGCACGACCTCTCTCGGTCCTCCATTGGGTCCTCTTTGTTGCCATTGCCGTAAAGGATTCGCACTGCATTCCAATTCGCCTGTGCATTATCCGCCATGAACCCCTTGAAGTTTGGCGCTGCAACGCCATTGTTCTCCATGACCAGGTTCAGGTTTTTCCAGAAGACAAGCTGGGCCTCCGTGTCCTCGGACTGCATGTCGCAACTGGCGATTGTCATTACGCGGCAGTAGGTGGCGTCGTACACATGGCACGCCATCGTCGACCAGTCTTTGACACGTTTTACATGGTCGAACATGATTCATGCGTTCTCCAAATCTTCTTCAGCTTGCATTTGGCTGACCAAGTCGACCCCACTTATTGGCCCGACCTCCGACATCTTGAAGACGAAGACTTTGTCACGCATAGCTCCCTGACCAGGAAACCTATTCTCCTGGACATACGCCCAGAGACTGTTTCCACGGAGCTTGGTGATATCGTCCATGATTCCGTACCTTCTGATTTTTTTGAAGGTGGCGACTTTGTTGCGGATGTTTGGTGACGCCATATCTTTGCAACGATCTTGAACAGGAACCAGCTCCTCCATCGTCAGCTTCCTTGGTGGTGCATCCTCGGGTTGTAGCAGGTAGCTCCCGATGAGGAGTTTGCTCGCCTCCAGGACAACGACGCTCTTTGATGCTTTGTTATTCATCTCTACATGCTCTTCTATTAAGCTACTAATCTCCGCTTTAGAGTCTCTGTTGTCTCAAACTTTCACTGGATGATCATGTGTTCCTATGTGAATACAAGCTCTAGTCTGATTCGGTTTGCCCACAACGTAATAAATCTTAGCCTCGCATGTAGCTACACATGATGGAGGTTCTTTACATACCTTGCATACTAGCGTGGAGTCAGAGGGAGGAGGCTGGTCCATGACAAAAGCTTGCAGGGTACAGCCTTCGAACTCAGTCTCGTTAACCTCGAAGATCTTGGGAACACGCTTGAGGAAGTCACACTCCTTGTTGATGCAGCGCAGCCATCCGACGCAGTTGGAACTTCGAAAAGAGAGTCCGAAGTCGTTTTTGATGTTTGTTGTGATGGTCTTGGTCCACAAGTGTCCGTCGTATCGTTTGTCCATTCCCTGCATTGACTTGGCGGCGAGCGTAGAGGATCCCGCAGCAGCTGGGGGCAACTCAAAAAGAACCGGACCATCAAACTTCGCAGGCAAGTATTCTACTCTCTCGTGTCTAATAGTGGAATAGTCTATCTTCTTCAAAATGTTTTTGGACCCACGCGTCTTAGCAATCTCTTTAAGGAGCGGAACAATGCTAACTGTGACCTGGGACAATGGAGGAGACACATTGGAAGGAGGAGCATCTGCGTGGACCTTAGGCACCAACTTGACGGGACTGACTTCGTCATCAGAAGAGAGAGATATGACGGTCGGAGGAGGTTTCTCTACATCTGAAGTCTCGGTACCAGGCTCGACTTTGACCTTGACATCACGAGGTAAGGGAGTCTGAATTGTGCAAGTAGAAGAGCGACGGGGGGTGAGGATCTCAGTGGATGCAGCCATCAGAGAATCAGTAAGACCATAGACTCTATAGGATCCAGGAAGGAGTCTCCACTGCAACATGTTGTTCTCATCTCTCACTGAAGGTTGCCCGAGGGTGTGGGTAACCTCGGCAGTAACGTCATGAAACATCTCCTCCTCTATACTGATGGAATCCTCACGAAAATGGAATCTGAGACTGAGGCAAAGAGAGGACACCGTAGCTAGACCATCGTCATCTACGCGAAATCTAAGAGGGATGCCCATGCCTTGGGCGTACAGACAGACCATCCCCATATTCGCAGGCAACACAGAGATACTAGAGGAAGAAAGGAAAAGAGGGAGTGTACTAGCAAAGCAGTATCGCGAGAGCAAAGTGAGAGGAATGATGCATCGTTGTTGATCTTTTTATTCAAATTGGAATGTCCATGTGGACGACTAGGTAATGATTCATTCTGTTACGCAACGAATGTATGATTAAAGAGAGACGGCGCTAACTAATTAGAATGTTGCTTTTTGCAGGCCCAAATTAAAAGGGTAGGAGATTTTAGAACTACTCATTTAATAATTGAATCGTGGGATTGATTCTATTCGATGTGAAGTTTGGTGAGATTAGAGTGAGCCGTCAGTTGGATCCATATTTAATACAAGTATTCCAGTGCTTAATACAAATCGTTTTATATGTTGTGGGCATGGTTTATTCTCTTCCAATATAGATTGATCTCATCAACTTTAATTCAAAATGCAATTAATTATAGTTTTCATTAA
This sequence comes from Ceratodon purpureus, assembly GCA_014871385.1. NCBI lineage: Eukaryota > Viridiplantae > Streptophyta > Bryopsida > Pseudoditrichales > Ditrichaceae > Ceratodon > Ceratodon purpureus. Next base: position 19,762,815 of record CM026426.1, on the reverse strand, counting down.
TTTAAGAAGGTTTAGAATAAGGTAAGTATTTAGGGCTGAGTCAGGGGGGTTGAAGGTTTGGGATATACAAGTTAGAGGGAAGTAAGGAGGAGAGCTATATTGTGAGGAGAGTTCAGTCGTTAGTTAGACACATGAAGGAGAGTGGAGGGTCAGCTCGCTCAACTTATGTCACTCCTAGACCTAGAAGAAAACCAAGTGGTACAGATTTTACGAATAGGAGAGCGAGGAAGAGGAGAGAATCACGTAGAAAGGCGAAGTCGACAGGCAACCACTTGAGTGCACCTCTAAAGGTTCGAGGCGCTGGGCTGCCTTTGGCAATTAAATTTTGCAGCATTCGTAAACTCATTCTAGAGTCCATTGTAGAGGTAAAAGAAGAGGTTTTAGTGGACAACATAGTTGAGCATCAGGAGCATGAGGTAAGAAGTAGAGGGGAAAATTAGATAGAGATGACGGAAGAATTAGGGTTCAATTGCAGTCCGACTTTGGAGACACCACAACCTTCTTTCGGATTCAAGGAGTGTTCGACAAGAGGGACGGATACACAGTCGGGCGACCAGTCTAACAAGGATGTGGTAAGTTTCATAATTGATACATTTAAATATGCTTTATGTAAAGTATGTATATTAGTAGAGTTATATTAAGTTTTACGTATTGTCTTGGTTGCGGGTTTATTTTTTACTGCAATGAATATTTGATGCGTCATGAACTGAATGATTGTTTAAATTAGGAGAGCCGAGTAGTAATACTGGTCATTGCTCAAATATATGCGCAGATTGTCGATTGGTTTAGAATTGAGGAAGACGTTGCAGAGGAAAAGACGCCAGAAGTGGATGCCGGCGAGGATTCAGATACTGAGATTTTGATAAAAGTGGCTCGGAGAGCGAGACGCAAAATCATGGAGGCGGGCGAAGGAGGCGAAGCAATAGCTGCAAGACAGGCGGGACGAGGGGACCCGGGAAGTCCATCGGAAAGGAGTATAGACGAAGATCATTCGCAAGATAGGATGGCGGGGCCCGAAGTCGTCATCGAGTGTGAAGAGGGTGAGGTCGCGGATCGAGGGAGAGAGTTAGATGTTACAAGGAGAGGGAGAGGTCGAGGTAGTCGAGGGAGGGTCAAGAGTAAGGGCACTTCCACACTCAAGGTCGCGGCATCGCAAGTGGAGGCTTCTGAGTGGAGAATGGCTGCTAGTGGAGAAGACCATGGTGTGGAGGAGATGGACGCTGCGGGTGTTGACACGGATCGAGATGCAGCGACGGAGGAGGTAAGAGATCCGATCGAAGCATTTGTTGTTGTGGGTTTGTTGAATGTAGCAAGGTATTGGACTCAGGATTCGGAGATTGCAATGCAGCACGGCAAGGCTGCGAGGGGAGTCATGGCTGTTGATGGGGATTCGGTGCCGAAAGGGGGGAGGGGGGGGGAGGGGAATGTTGAGGAATCAATAGGCAGTGGGTGCAAGGGAGGGCAAGGCCGCGAGGGTAGTCATGGCTGTAGATGGGAATTCGGTGCCGAAAGGGGGGTGGGGAGGGAGGGGAGTGTTGGGGAATCAATGGTCAGTGGGTGCAAGGGAGGGCAAGGCCGCGAGGGCAATCATGGCTGTAGATGGGGATTCGGTGCCGAAAGGGGGGTGGGGGGGGGGAGGGGAGTGTTGGGGAATCAATGGGCAGTGGGTGCAAGGGAGGGCAAGGCCGCGAGGGCAATCATGGCTGTAGATGGGGATTCGGTGCCGAAAGGGGGGAGGGGGGAGAGGGAAATGTTGGGGAATCAATGGGTAGTGGTTGCAAGGGAGGGCAAGGCCGCGAGGGCAATCATGGCTGTAGATGGGGATTCGGTGCTGAAAGGGGGGTGGGGGGAGAGGGGAGTGTTGGGGAATCAATGGGCAGTGGGAGCAAGGGAGGGTAAGGCCGCGAGGGCAATCATGGCTGTAGATGGGGATTCGGTGCCGAAAGGGGGGAGGGGGGAGAGGGGAATGTTGAGGAATCAATGGGCAGTGGGTGCAAGGGAGGGCAAGGCCGCGAGGGTAGTCATGCCTGTAGATGGGAATTCCGTGCCGAAAGGGGGGTGGGGGGGGAGGGGAGTGTTGGGGAATCAATGGGCAGTGGGTGCAAGAGAGGACAAGGCCGCGAGGGCAATCATGGCTGTAGATGGGGATTCGGTGCCGAAAGGGGGGTGGGAGGAGAGGGCAGTGTTGGGGAATCAATGGGTAGTGGGTGGAAGGGAGGGCAAGGCCGCGAGGGCAATCATGGCTGTAGATGGGGATTCAGTGCCGAAAGGGGGGTGGGGGGAGAGGGGAGTGTTGGGGAATCAATGGGTTGTGGGTGCAAGGGAGGGCAAGGCCGCGAGGGCAATCATGGCTGTAGATGGGGATTCGGTGCCGAAAGGGGGGAGGGGGGAGAGGGGAATGTTGGGGAATCAATGGGTAGTGGGTGCAAGGGAGGGCAAGGCCGCGAGGGCAATCATGGCTGTAGATGGGGATTCGGTGCCGAAAGGGGGGTGGGGGGGGGAGGGGAGTGTTGGGGAATCAATGGGCAGTGGGTACAAGGGAGGGCAAGGCCGCGAGGGCAATCATGGCTGTAGATGGGGATTCGGTGCCGAAAGGGGGGAGGGGGGAGAGGGGAATGTTGGGGAATCAATGGGTAGTGGGTGCAAGGGAGGGCAAGGCCGCGAGGGCAGTCATGGTTGTAGATGGGGATTCGGTGCCGAAAGGGGGGTGGGGGGGGGAGGGGAGTGTTAGGGAATCAATGGGCAGTGGGAGCAAGGGAGGGCAAGGCCGCGAGGGCAGTCATGGCTGTAGATGGGGAGATTATTGGTTTTGATTTAAACCTTTTCTTTGTTCTTGTTTTATGATTTCTTATAATTTGTTTTCTCTCTGTGTTGTAGGAGTTCACGGATCAACTGACTTTGACTGGAGGTGATGGTCCAACACGTGCAGAAACTGAGGTAATTTTAATCTTATCTGCTTTTGTATTCAACATTAAATTTTTATTAAAACTTTCTTAAGTAGTTTTGAAAACTCAAATGTTAAATTGACTTTGTCTTCGTCTCTATGCTTGTAGGTATTCTCAGATGCACCCTTGTCCATGAGTTCGCCGATCACAGTGATCAATGTTTCCGACCTCTCGGATTCATTTGATGAGCCTCATTTATGTAGGTGTGATTTAGGAACCCCTAGAGACTTAGGTAGTGGACCTCTCTAGTTCCACTCTCCTGAGTACATGCCTACGTCTCCTGTCTATGAGCCTACATCCCCGGGCTACATGCCTACTTCTCCACGACTTGGTACCCCAACGATGTCTCCACCTTCTCCTTCCTCGCCTATTAGATTGAGGAGGCCAGCCCATGTTGTCTTCGCCCTACCGGCGATACTGCCTTGCCCTGTCCTGCAGACCAGGCGTTTTTGGAGGAGGCGCCGTCATTGGAACTGTAGACAGGCTAGGGAGTACTATAGCCGTGCTCCACGTATATAGTCGCCCCTGTAGTACTTCCTACTGTGGCCTATGATTTGTTATTCAAACGAGATGTATCAGTACAAAAAGCTATTGTTCTACCTATCTTCACAATTGTTTGATTTCCTTTGATCCTCATAATGTATGACTTATGGCAGGTAACCCAGACACAGGATACGTTGCCAGCGCCCTCTTGTCCTAGTGAATTGACGAATGTAGTTGACAGTGAATTGGGACATCGGGTACAACACAAGCAAGACTCCAATGGCGTCATCAACAAGCTCCGAATTCATCCAACGTCAAAGTCACGTATCCTAGTTCCCCTTTGCAGAATGCTCTCTATGGCAAAAGTGCGACCTGTGGGAGAAATGGGAGTTCAACATTTGGAGCGAGAGTTTGTCAAAGGCTACAGAGATGGAGACAGAGTCATGTACATTTCCATGTACAACCACGAAGAGAAGACAGCCGATGTCACTGAGGAGACCAAGGCTCAGTGGAGCCCTTATTGGCAAAAAGCGAATGATGCTTTCGAGGATGAGCTCTTGGCGGACTCGGATTGGAAGGAGTTTTCTGGGAAGATGTTCTATGTCTGGGAAGGTAATCATCGCCTTGCTGCCTGGTACAGACATATCAACAACCATCACAGCGATGATCCTGCGTGGCACATCTCTGTGCACTGCATTGTTCTCGACCCACGCGGACATGTGGGAAACCTTCTTCATGCCATGCACGACATCAATTGGTGAGAATATGAACCCCCTCTATTTTGGCCAGACGTCTTGATGTTTATGCATTTTACTAAATGCCGTTTATTTGTGCAGGTCTACAGAAAATGATCATGTAAAGAGCAATCTTCCGGCTAAACTTTTCCGAATTCGCTCCTTCGGTGTGATGAAACGAGAGGAATTCAAAGATCTGCTCACAGCAGAGGAGTATCAAATATCTTTGAATCATAAACCACATACTCCATCCTGGTTTACCTTGCCAACCAAAGTCTTCATCGCGTTTCTTTATCGTGTAAGCACTTCATCCATCCTCTCTCACACTTCCATTCGACAATTGATTTTTGTTCGTCTCTGTACTAAAAAGGGGGATAACTATGTTTTCCAGAGAGAAGTCGTGGCGGCCTCAGAGGAAGCTGCAAGAATCTACAAGGAGAAAACACCCATTGAAGACCAAACCGCAGCAGGTGTTTGGGATGCCATGACTGCGGCTTCAAACAACATGGTGGAATCCATTAAGAAGAAGGACTTTACCAATTACTTGACAATTGCAAATCCCAAGAACGGTGACGACTTCCTGAATGAGGTGATACCCTTACCGTGGTTGAGTTCAGTATTTCGTTTCACTACTTTATATTTTTATTCATATTTCCTAAATCTTCTCTTCTTGTTGCAGATTAATCGGCATTACAGTGAGAACTCTAAACCTGAGATGTCACTAGATAAGCTTCAGAAGGTTGTTCCAGCGGCCGTTGAGGCCAAGTACAAGGCTCGTTGGTTGAGGTGGTGGAACTCATCTCCGACTTCCCGAAAGTCTTACAGATTTCCGCCAGCTGAATTCAAGGACACGGATTTCGACCCATGGTTGAACAAAGCTTTGTTCTGGGCTGGGGTGAGTTCCATTCATGAAGCGTTCTTCATTCATGACTTGAACCTTTCTTCTGTCCCTCATTTCTTTCTTACTACTACTGATATATATTCTGTATATTAGTTGGAGGAAGCCGTCATCAACGAAGTCGAGGGCATATGCAAGGCGGAGAACCTCGTTATCAATTGCAAGGCATTTCCTGATGTACAAGAGCCGGGCGACTTTGTCGAGAGTTCACGTATTCTATTATGGGACAAGGCCTTCCCTACATTCGTTGGAAAGAATGCTGAGAAGGTGTTCGACAAGAAATCCAACTTCGCTAAATTCTCTGGAACCGCTGAGGTTGTCAAGCGGGTTACTTACCGGTAAGTTACTTCCCTTAATCATATTCAAATTCCATAATGAGCTCTACATATCTTTCACATACTAACCTTCTCCATATTGGTTTCCTTAGGTACTTTAAGCGAGAGCTTGTTCTGAAGGAGGCACTTAAAGTTCAGCAACTGCCTAATTACTTTACTGCTTGGACGTCGAGAACCTCGGACCAGTGTATGTACTCTCCGAAACAGCTGAAAAGGTACAAAAATCCTCACTTGCTTGAGGGATGCTGGTATCTTGATTGCTCTCGTGGTTTCACGATTGACTCAGAGGCGGACGTCAAGACTCTACACGATGGGGGTGAGGTTGTGGTGGAGGACTCCGTGGACAATGTAGAAGGTCCTGTAGGAGAGCAGGATCAGTCTTCTGCTCCACCACCGAAGAGAGGGAGAGGAAGGCGACTGAAATCTCTGCGTTCTCGGTCAGAGGCATCACAGCAAACTCGTGCGGAGTCTTCCGCGCCAACTGAGAAGGCACCAGAGCCCTCTCCGGGTATTGTCGTTACGAAACCTTCTCCAGCTTCTTCGCCGGCTCCTTCCTCGATCAGTGCTTCGGAGATCACCAGAGGTCTCCTTGAGCAGAGGAAGGCCAAACTATATCCTCAAACAACTTCTTCCACTGGAGCTTCAATTTCCACACATGCTTCCGTCTTCAACTCATCTGTGGATTCCATGTTACGGCGAAATAAGAGACAGGAGAGAAAAGGTGGCGACCCGGATTGGATCAAGACTCAAGACTTCATTCGCAAGGTATGTTCCGATATTTTGACATTTAATGGATTCTGCCACCTCTACTCGCTATGTAGTTACTAACTCTCCTTTCTTGTTTCCTTAAGTTTGGAGCAGGCCGCGAAAACGAAGTTCCGGACCGATGCAAACAAGAGGACCATCTGGGAGTCGACTTGATCATTGCCGACATCCCTGAGAATCTTCCCGTCCCATCCGTTTCCGTTCCCCCCACGAGTATTCCGCCTTGGAACTCTCGCGAGAAGGATTATGTGTACGACATCTTCCATTTTGCAGATAAATACCTGCAGAAAGATGGTGCCATCTGCCTCATCTACAACACTGATCAGAAGCTGGCTAAGGATATCGAGGAAGAAGCTGCTGGTGGTGACTACGTGCTTTTCAAGGACTGGTGGGGTGTCAATGTACTCGGCCTGACTTCTCCAACGAACCCCGAGAACTTGGTAATTTCCCTAAACATACCCTTCTCTTTACTTACTGATAACCCTTCCGCTTAATTTTACTCACTTGTTTCGCTTCACTGCAGACAATGCGGTTCTGGATTCGCGTCTACGTTCGTAGTGGCAGTACTTTCTCCTTCCAGACGAAGAAATCCGAGCTGATTCATGGGAGTCTCAACATTACCGAGAGTGATGCCATTTTCAACTTCACCGATGTGGAATCGCAGCTCATGAATGGGGAGGTGCCGTGGAGAGGCCCAAGGGAGAAATCCCCTGAGATGATGCACGGCATAATTGAGGAGCTGTCAAAGCCGGGCGACATAGTCCTTGACTGGAATGCAGGGACAGGTAATTATTCATACATATCTCTGCTTAATTATTCTTCTCGTTTTTACCACATTTTCTCATTTCTTTGTTTCTCTCCGAGTTTCAGGGGCCTCCATCAAGGCTTCCCAGGCTATTGGTCGTCACATTCTCGCTTTTGAGGAGGACGAAGCCATATTTAACGCCCTTCTCAAACCGTGCATGGCTAGACCATCCGCCATAGGCCCTCCTAAGCATCCTAGGCCGGCAGCAGCAGGCGAAGCGCCTCCAAAGAGAGCATGACCTGACAAGTGGTGTAAGTCTTCTATTCTACGTTCAAATTATCCAAGCATTACTTCTCTTTGCAGCTCTACGTACTCGATGTAACCACAGTCGGTTCTCTATTGCAGAGTAGTTTCGGCAACACCGCCACGTGGGCCAACATCAGTGTCCGCTCCATCGTGGCGTCTTCATTCCAGCCCGATTCAGCCTTTCATACTTCCGGACTACGCAGAGGGCTTAGCACAGGCGTTTCAATCTGGAGCCCTTACATATGTTCCTAGTCGGCCAACTACTTTTGATCCCAGGGCCCTTCTATTCCTCGATGACGAGGCGGTAGAAGGAGATTCGGAGTCCTCTAGTTCTGAGAGTGAAAGTAGCGACTGTAGCATGTTGTGAGTTTGAAGGAGGCTTCGGTCTATTGTTGTTTTCATTTGATTTGATTTGATTTTATTGGAGTTCATTGGGTAATCCTTCGTCTACTCTACTACCCTAAACCTAAACTTGTTATGATTATCATATCCATTTTGTCTCCGTGTTTGTAAAGGATGAAATGTCACAACTGTAATGCTCGAAATATAATATGAAGAATGAAATGTTACAAAAGAAAGGCTCAAAAATAATATTGCGCTGTTATTTATATTTTACTCATTCAAAATCCCACATTACCATAGCCATTTTACCTATTCTTGACTTGGTGTACATCTTGGTTTCTGCTACTCCATTATTGTACACGAACTCTGAAATATTCCACGAACTTTTAAGACCATCTCTTTTAGTTGGTTTCGAGTTGTCTTATTCCTAGAATCGTCTATCTTGTCTAAAACCATCATGGTGGAATACTCGTATCTAGATCCAATAAGGGACCAAATCTAAAGGAATGTATTCGAACACCCCACTAGACTTCACAGTACTAATCCTTCGAAGGATATACAGTCCAACTCTTGTCCATATCAAACCAGCAAGTTTCGCCATCCGATATGATCACTTCGGGCAGCTGAACAACTGGATTCTCATCGACGTTCGATAGCAAGGGATACGGGATTAGGGACAACTCCATAATACGGAGAAGCTCATTGGTACAAAGCACTGTCCAACGCCATTTACCTTTACCAACATGGAGGCTTCCGATGTGCCTAAACGGTGGCAGGTCCATGCCTCGTTCCCTGGCGCGCTCTACCTCCAGCAGCCAGGGCCGAAGCTCCTGATAACTCGCCGGTGCCTTTGGGGGCAAACCTACAGCCGCTCTCGTCCTCCTGGATCTCGCATTACACACCTTCGGCATCGCGCAACACACTGAATTCTTGTAGTCTTCAAACGTTACACTCAAGCTTGCAAATTGACATCCCCGAACTCCTACGCTACCTTCGCATATAGCACAGCATGCCAAGGACTGTGTCACTATCCAAATACGCCACCTAGAGACAAGCTCAAGAAACCAAGAGTGACCTCCTTCTCTGGAACCTAGCTTACCAAGTGTTGTTTCATGATGAAAATCTCCTACTTGTATCACTCAAATGAAGATGCTTTGCTGCCTAGGAAGAGAGAGTAATCTTCGATGAAGACAAGGACTCTAACAAAGTATATCTTGGTTTCACCAGTTAAGATATTATACACGAATTTTGAAATATTCCGGGAAGTTTTCAAACCTTGCCTCCTTTACGTTCTTTCAAATTTGTTTTTTCCCTTGTGCATTTACATAATCCTATGAAAGAATTATTTGTTTGATCTAAAACTCAACGCCTGATCATTGTATCTTGCCTAAACCCATGATAAATCTAAAGGAATGTACGCATGACGTCATCATGACATCAGCCCTAATTTGTATCTTTGAGAATAAACGTAATAAATTCTTACCAGAGATAATCCTAATTTCCACGGTAATATACTCTTTTTCTAAAAAAAGTGTCAAAATTAAGCCTTAATTTAGTAATTTTCCACGGTTATAGGGTCTACTTTGCTTTTGAAAATTTTCCTAATTGTCAATTCTGTCCTCTCCATTCTGCGCTCACCGCTCTCCGCTCTACGCTCTCCGCTCACGTACGAACTTTCCCCATGTTGAGGAGACGGCTGGCATAGGCAACTGGCTCCTCATGTTTGCAAGTGATGTTCTGGGCCAGCATGACGCCCACGGCGAGGTTGTAGGCATCGGTGTGTACGTGAAACTGCTTGGTCCAATCACGGGCAATTAATATAGGAGCGTTTGTGTAGGCTATTTTGATTTTTTCCAAGGCTTCTTGGGTAGCAGGTGTCCAGTCTCGTGGGTAGCTGTAACCAGCATGGTTAAGGGCGGTAATGGGTGCTGTTATGTGTGCCAATTTTTCTATATAAATGCGGTTGAATTGGGCCAAACCGAGGAGTCGTTGGAAGCCCTTTTGGTTAATAGGTGGTGTCATGTTAACAATGTCCTGAATTTTTTCAGAGTCTGGTAACTTCCCATGTTTGGAAACAATATACCCCAGAATAATACCCGCGAAGAACAGGAACATACACTTTTCGGCATTGAGACTTACTCCGTTGGTTCTGCAGGCGTCAAAGATTTGGCATAGATGGAAAATATGTTCCTTCACGGATCCATAGACTATACCATCATCTAGGAAAATGCGAAAATATCTTTTTAAGAAAGGTCGGAAGATAAGTTCCATGACCCTCTGGAATGTCATGGGTGCATTTTTAGCTCCAAATGGCATTCTTTCGAATTGATAAGGTCCCCATTCCATAGAAAATGCTGTTGTTAACCGGAGACCCAACCGGTCTCTCCCTTTAACCCCATCCAGTCCCCTCTCAGTTTCATCTAGGAAGTGTCCCGACAGTCATTTAGTTCTTGCGGATGAACTTTGTCAGTCGGCTGGATGAACTCTGTCGGAGCCGGCTGGATGATTCTGTCCGTTTTGAGGGGGTTTAAAAGGCAGGTTTAGGGTTTTGGGAGATCATTCTACACTAGAGCAGGTAGAGTCAGAGAGGTCTAAGAGCTGTAGGAGCTGTTATATCATGTTTTGGGGCTATTTTGACCCATTTTATGCAATTTTGACCTCTTTTTGCACTTGTATTCTACATTTCCAGCATTCTATGAGGGTTTGGAGCACTTAGTTTAGTTGGGTTTTGTTGGGTTTTGTTGGGTTTGGATGGGGTTGTGAAGGCTAGGGTTTAGTGGTTAAATCCTCTCTTTAGCAATTGTCTTATTTTTGTCTTGTTCAGCCATGGCTACCTGATAGTATCCAGAGAAGCAGTCCAAAAACGAGTACATTTCATGGCCGACAACTTCATCGACGATTTCTTCCATGTAAGGTAGGGGGTAGTGATCTTTTTTGGTGGCGGCATTGAGTTTGCAAAAATCAACGCATATCCTGAGTGTGCCATTCTTCTTTGGTATGATGACCATTGGTGACAGCCATGGTGCCGAATCTACAGGTGAGATGAACTTGGCCTGTAACAGTTTGTCTAACACTGATTTGACGCGTATTGCAAAATTAGGATTCATTCTATATCGGCGTTGTTGCACAGGGTAGGCATGGGGAACTAAATCTATGGTATGTTCTGCCAGCTGACTTGGTATGCCCTTGAGGTCTTCGTGTCCCCAAGCAAAGATGTCATGGTATTCGTGGAACAGTGCTATGGCTGCCTTTTTTAACTCTACTGGTGCTTGAGCATTAATTTTAACTAACTTGGGGCTGTCTGTGGTGCCTTGGTTAATGAGTTTCACTTTGTCCTTGGCGTCATGGGACCAACCATTTACCGTGTGATTTTTTGAAGCTTGGGGCGTTGGGGGCGCGTTTACCTCGACTATTTCTTGGACTTCCTTGGTGAAATGTGCGGGAATATCAAACTTCTCTTGTTCTGGTACTAGGCTAGCTAAGTACAGTATCTCGGCCAAGGGCACCAAATTAGGATCCGCCCGTAAGACTAATGCTTCTTGTTCCGGTGACAATCCTTTTAACCAGTTAGTGCCAGCATGGTGTTTGATCTGATCACCTTTAGCTCGGGTTACACAGTTATCAACAGGAATAACTATGGTTTGTCCCTGTCTCTGTATTCTGATTTGGTTCTTGGCCCAGTCGTGGATGGCGTTCATATCCCTTAACCATGGACGTTCCAGGATGATAGGGAAGTTGCTTTGTTTGGGCATCTCTATGATAACAAAAGTGGCCGGTGTTGTGACGCCATGTGTAGTAATGGCCACCCAAGATAATATTCCCAAGGGCGTGACTGGGCGTCATTGTCCATACGAAGGATAAACTGTGCGGCTTATGGTCGAGGGAGCCCTAGGTTCTCCCTTAATTGATTACTCATAACGTTGACGATCGAGCCGCCATCAACCAGTACGTTGATTAGGTCGTACTGTCCTAGCTGGATCGATATCACCGCGGCGTCTAAGTCTAAGGTCGTAGAATTTACCTCAATGACTTTGGGGTCTTTAGGCAAACTGGGCAAAGCACCTTGTTGCAAGTATTTGTGAAACTCAGGGCTAATCCTAATTAATTTAGACAGCGTAATCGTGACATTGATGTTGTCTATAACTTGTTGCAGACTATCTGGTTGTGGAGTTTCCAATTCCTCTTGTAAGTCCTTCCGAATTTGGTGTAGCCTTTCTCAATGATTGGGTGGGAAGGGCTTCCTTTGTTCGATAACATGGTGGTTTGTTTGTGGGTTGGAGACCGTCTGAGATCTAGTGGAGACGGCTGTTGTAGTAATGGCAGCGACCTTGGCCCCTGCCCCATGGACTTCCGTGATGGTCACTCCTCTTCTTCTTGGAGAGGGCTCTTGGCTGTCCTTGGGTGGTGGTGGTGGATTGGCTGCTGCGGCGGCCCACCTTTGGCGCAACAGGGGGCATTGGACGAGACTTGTATGCGAACGGCGAGCGGCGAGCCGCGAGCGGAGAGCAGAGATTTGGAGCCCCAGAGAGCAGAGAATGGTATGCCAAATCTAAAAATAGACTTATTTTTACTAAAATTAGAAACTAAAATTAGAATATGCAAATATTTCAAGAATATTCTTAGAATATTTCTTTTTTTAGTAAATAATACTAGCCCTATAACCGTGGACTTATTTGATAGTATAGTTGACCCTATATTTTTAATCCTATTTCTGTGCAATAATTATGCCATAAAATAGGTTGACGAAATATAAAATAAAACTATGCCTCATTTCCATCCTTATGTGTAAGATGAAAGTCGTTTATGAGTATAATGTCTGGGTTTCAAGGGCGCCAAGCACCTTCATCATGGATATTTAAGCTTTAACAATAGGCAGTCTCTTCCTATTTATTCATTGTTTTTTTGAAACAAGTCTCAATAGGAGCGGGCTACGGTTATAGAAGATGTCAGGGTTATTGTTGTCTCACTTGGTGACGTCGTTGGCCGATTTCAACCATATGTGGAGATTGAGGGGGAAGAAGAGGGCTGAGGCAAATAGGTGCAGCCAAGGCCCAAGGGCTTAGTGTAATATATGACGTGGATGTAGTCTTGTGCAAAACATAAAATCATAAAATACAATTATTACCTATTGCAACGAAAAAGAATATATAGAATGAAAGCATAATGAAAATACAAAGTAGAATCATTAATTGTTTGTTTAGGTCAAGAGATAAGTGTAATCAACAAATCTAAAGCTACTAAAAACCCAGATACCACAAAATCCGCCAATCTCAATTAGACTCATGACATATATACTCACAACTACAAAGACTAGACTAAATGCTTCTGACACCACGTCAAGCTGTGTTGCTACGTTCTTAGTATGTATACCAATAAATTAAAGAACATATCATATTATAGTTGTTCAAAACAAGTAAAATTGAGACATCAAGTAAATAAGCTGGACTAATAACTGTATATAATATCATACCTTTCATATCATATATTAACATAAAAGATTATGCCTTTTTTCTCCAGCTTTGAACCGACTAAGGCAAAGAAATCTTTAAGTACTCTATGATTTCAACATTTAATTTGTATCATGCGGAAACCAACCAAGAAATCATTTGAACATCACAACAATCTAAGTTGAACTGGATACCACTATATTACTGACCCTTGGAGAACAAACTAATAAACACGCCTGAAATGGATCAGAACCAAAAACATATAACACACAGACAAAACCTCCTGCGCAGTAACCACACCGCCCAAAGGGAATGTGAAGCTCATCTAACCTAATATTTTATTTTATTTTTAAACCCCACCAATACGCGGTACACACACACTCACACGCACATAGCACTACTCTTCACCCTCACTTCCCACACCCTGTTGCTAACTTCTCACCAAGCTCTCAACTTCTCCTCTACGTGCAACAATCCTAAGCCAATGCTCAAAAACACCACTATCAAATCACACCAGCTACAAACGAAGTGCAGCATCCTTGCCATGAACTCAACCAACCTCCAAAATAAACTCCGATTGTCTGATAACCTAAAACTTATCAATAAAAAAACCACAAACCTCTCCCCTCATTGACCTGAAAGCTAACATTAAACTCAAACATAGAGGACAAAAACCCTACTCAAAGATCAAGCAACCAAAACCCATCACCCAATCCAACTCTGAAACACAAAAACTTCATAAATTATCCAGACGATCCATGGATGATGCCACAATCACAGTGCACGTGTACCACATTTGGCTTTCAAAATTGCTTGAAAATAATTTCCATGTTTAGGATATTGAACACCAATCTGCAACAGGAGCTTTTGCCCAAATGCGGTAGCCTGCATCTGCCACACTGCCTCCATATTCTTTATACCGGTATATTAAGGCCTCATTCACAATATCAACACCTCCTCTCACCAACGTCTGATGAGCAAATATATCCTGCATGTCCTCCAGGAGAATTGTTGCAATACAAAACAAACAGTGCAAGATCAATAGTATGGTCCCTAGTTCATACACACTAGGTTAAAGACTCTCCATGAAAAGACTGTCATGCAAAGGCTTCGCTACGAGGTCTAATCTAAGGGCAAAAAGAAACGTCAATTGCTCGTTCTGCCGAAGGAGTGTTCGTCACCTGCTTGTCAAACCACACTGACCACATCAGAAGCGCAGGTTTCACCATCCATCATATAGCAACCTAGAGCCTGGACAAGCAAAAGCAAATAACCGAGCTCTATTAGAATCCTTTTGATACTACCAACACTTCATAAAACAAAAAGGTTCAAAAGGTTTGCTGAATAAAAATACAGTACACAGGACTAAGAAGAGAGTTAGAAAGAGTATGATTAAGCTAGTAACTAAGAAAGCACATAATTAGAACTCTTTCTGGAATTTAAAATTTTACATCACGGGATGCTCATCTTGATGACGATTGTATGGGGTCGAGATAGGTTCACAATTGAACAGCCTCATTGCCTGTCACAAATAATTTAGACTATGTTTAAGAACTCCAAAGAACAACATAGTTCCTGCGTCAAGTTATCACCGTCTAGTAACACATAACTATCCACATGAATCATGCCTAGAATAATTCTGAATTAACATGAATAGAGCCACGGACAGTTAGCCATGTCTCCCTTGAGGTAATTGCTCTTATCAAGAGTAAAGCGATGGTAACACCCTGCAGGCAACACAATCATGTCTCCCTTCTACACCCATTTGCACCCATACGAATATCAAAGTAACCTGTTACACAACTTCAAGCATGAGTTTGGAATTATAGTACCCAGAAACAATTGTATCCATGGGCTTTCACTGATAGATACGTCATAATCAGCTGTAGCTGTAAATTAAAGTGCTCTAGAATACTCTGTGGCTGATCGATCAGTACTAATAAGTAGAAACAATCAAGCCTACTTAGTACTTCTATTAAAATATGGACAAAACCAAAGTCACCACAAGTCATGGTAAATACACATGCAGCACTTAGAGCAGCACAGACATTGATCTATGATACTCACCACTTCCATGCATAGAGCATTGATCTTATTACGAACAGAACAGCCACAGTGCCCACTCCACCGCCATTCCACCACACTCTCGTAACAATCCTCCAAACCAAAACCAATAAGCATGAAAACACCAAAACAACCAAATTATAAAACCTAATTCACACAAGACATCCAAAACACGATTCAACTCCATACCCGTAAGTGCTAGCACGCGTGGCTTCGTACTATGCCACGTCCGGCGCCCCGCCACGCACCACAACGCCTCACTCTTCACTAATCATCACCAAAAACCTCCAATCGTAGAAATCAACCTCTGATCTCACCTCCTGCACCCAAACCCTAGCTCCTTGGTGACTCACCAATCACCACAACCTGAAATCACCACAACTGCAATGCGAACTCCAGAATTGCAACCTCTCACCTAACCCCACCACAACAACCTCCCGCTCATCCAACCCTAGCTCCAAACAATTCCCCCGATCACCTCCGCAACAGCATTGCAATTTCCACTCTCTCTCTTCACCACCCTCACTACCAACCGCCACATCAACATCACCACCACCTCCAATAACCTCCAGATCTCACCCCTGCTCCTCCAAACTCCAAACCCTAGCTCCAATCTCCTCTCCACTCTACTCCACTCCACATCGTCAGTTCCAATCACCCTTACCAGCAATGGCCGCAACAACAGTAACAACAACAACAAAAACAACATCACCAACAACAATGCAACGTCCAATTGCAACGATGAATCTCACCTCGAAACTCTAGCTCTGAAGCGCCATGGCGATCGCGTCCACGGCCATCGCATTATAGCCATTCAATTAAATCCAGAAATCATAATCTTCAATTTTGCTCGTATCCCATACTGGTTGGCATTGTCAGCAAACGGCTGCGGATATCCACTGTGATCAGCACTCGAGATTTATCACCTTGGTATACGCTGCAAATTTCAGCAGCACAGAAACATCTAGAACATAATGATCCAGTGCAATCCTATAAATGATGATACAAGATTATAGAAGCTGGAAGGAGGGAATTTTATACAGGTCTAGCTGTTGCAGCGATGGAGCGTGCTTCAGCGAGCTTCAGAGGCCGTCAGGTGATGCAATGCAGCAAACTATAACGGCATTGATGTCATGTGCCCGGTCAGGACTGCAACTCACCAGGAAGGGCTGCTTGCTGCGGCACACTCGCTTTATGCATTTCAACCAGCTGTTGACATATCGTAGAATACACTGAAATCTGCCGTCGCAATGTCTCCAGCTGCTCCTCCGTCATCGCCTGACCAACACTCCCAACAAATGCCCTCACAATCAGCAAAAAACCGAAATAAACATAGTCTTTCCAACACCCTTGTCAATCCCAAATCACAAAATCCATCCCTCCGCTGCCTTGCAACTGGTCAAAAAAATCATTGCAAGTAAATGAGCCATGAACGAAAGCAATGCACAGCAATTCTCCCATAAATGCCACCGCACATCTCCGATCAATCCCAGTTTCCACCGCCATGACATGAATTCAAAACCTCACGGAAGGTAGGGTTCACCACATGCTCATCTGCCCAAAGCCTCGCGTATACAGCGGCTGCGGCAACGAGCTCTCCACCGAAGGCCCCAGCACGAGGCGAGACCCAGGCTGCGCTTGCATCCCGGACTCCATGGATACCGGGATCGAATGCATCCAGTACCGCACATCGAGCACAGCCGTTGACGGCAGTGGTTCGAGGCCCCATTCAAGTCCCTTCACATGGGTACTAGTTGGTGCCCAAAGCACTACCGTTAACGGCAGTGCTGCCCAATGCATCGGTAGTGGTCAGGCCTCATTCAAACCACTTCACCGTGGGTATTGGCCACTACACCGTGGGTATTGGCCACTACACCGTGGGTATTGGCCACTACACCGTGGGTACTAGCCACTTCATCGTGGGAACGAGTTGCAGCCCAGATCACTACCATTGCCGGCAGTGGTCTGATACTCTATTCAAGACACTTCATTGTGAGCACAAAAAGAAACTCTATTCCAAGAAAACCATTGCCGGTGTTGGTAAGGATTTGATACAGGCAACCCTATTCAGACTACTCTCGTTGCCGATAGTGGATCAAAAAAGACATGTGCATTTTGAATTTACTTTTATGTGAATCTAAATCCTTTTTGTACTTCTCCTTTTTCTGAATTGATCTACTTAAAAGTTTGTTTGTGTAATTTATTTGAATCTTGTATTTGTTAATTTTTTAGATGGCCCTTAAGACAAAAACAATCTTATCTTGAATAATCTAAATTGGAGTCAAGTCCAATGCGGTTAACGACATGGGTCCAAGAGATACACTTAAGTTTTGGATTAGCACACTGCAAATTGATGTTTCATAAATATGTACTTTTTCTAAAATGATTAATTTGAAATTTATTCAAGTAACTACTTTTCTATTTGTTCTCTTTTTAGTTCCGATAAGAGCTGTTTGAAAGAAATGAGGTTTAATCTTATATTGTTAAATTGCAATTAAGACCTTGGCTAAGACTTGTATTAATCAAAAAATGAACATCTGGATTTTGCATATTCCTTTTTCAAGCCAGTGCTCGCAACGGAAATTGTCAAAAGGGGCATTTTCTGTTTTTTAATTTGACCTTTTCAGAACACTGCCAGCAATGGTAGTGGTCCAAAGGGCCATTTTGGTTTTTGAATTAGACCCCTTCAAACCACTCCAAACAACGGCGACGGTCTAAAGGGGAACATTTGGTTTTTGAATGTGACCACTTCAAATCAGTGCCCGTAACGGCAGTGCTCGAAAAGGACATTTTTTGTTTTTGAATTTGACCTTTTCAAACCAATGTCGTTGACGGTAGCGTTCTGAAAGGGAATATTTGGTTTTTGAAATTGACCCCTTGAAACCAATGCCAACAACGGCAGTGGTTAAAGGGCCACTTTAGTTTTTGAATTCGACCTTTTCAAACCACTGCCGTCAACAGCAATGGTTTCAAGGGGACATTTGATTTTTTGAAATGATTTCAAATAGTTGTACCATTCCTTTTACTTCCTCTAAAATGATACAGAAATGTGTTAGCAAACTTGTTTTTGTATATTTTTTTAAAGTTATAAGTGGGCTCTTTGTGCCAAAAGAAGTTGCTTTGGGAACTTTTTTACTTGCTCCAAGACCCATACAAGCCTTAGCACATGTCTAAAAGAGATATTTAAATTTTAGAATGAAACTCTGGAGACTATTGGCGGCATCGGGAGTAGTATGAAATGGAACATTTAAATTATGAATTGACTTATTCAGACCATTGTTGGCACTAGCAATGATCTAAAAGGAGAATTTTAAATGATTAAATTGACGCTCTACACCACTGCCGGCAACAGCAATGGTCCTAAGGAGACCATTTGGTTTTTGAATTTGACCCCTTTAAACCAATGCCAACACGGGTAGTGGTCTAAAGTAGAACACTTGATTTTCAATTTTAATCACTTGAAACCAGTGCCGGCAATGGCAATGGTTCAAAAGTGGCATTTTCTCCTTTTGAATTTGAGCCTTCAAACCACTGCAAGCAATGGCGGCGGTCTAAAGGAGAACATTTGGTTTTTGAATGTGACCACTTCAAACCACTGCCAATAACAACAGTGGTTTATGAGGGAACATTAAAAAATTTAAATTGATGTATTTAGATCATTGCTGGCACTAATAGTGGTATAAAAAAAAATTGATCTTTGAACTTTATTCTTATAAAGATGTTGATACAACTTAAATTTTTTAGAATGGAGCTTTGTTTGTCTCAAGCAGCCTTCAAAGTAATAAACAAAGACCATATTGGAAAGTTTTTAATACAATTAAGTTTTGAAGTACTTAATTTGAAGGGAACTAAAGGTCATGTAAATGACAATTTCTACTCATACAAAATGAAATACAAAAGTCAAATGTACCCATTGATACCCGTTCAATTGACAGAAGTGGTTTGGATTGCAACTTAATATGTTTAAAATGAAGCATTTTTGTTCATGTCTAAAGCATCGTATTTGTAAAACAAGGCTTCTCAAACCACTGCCGTTCCTGGCAGTGGTCTGGGCCGCTACCAAAGTTCATTCCTAATGGGGCTTTGTAGACCACTATCGTTGCCGGCTATGGTTCCAACTTGTTAATTTTAAACATCAAATGTTCATCTTGAAACCACTGTTGTTGATGGTAATAGTTTTGACTGCCAATTTTAAAATTCAGAGTTTTTTCATTTACAATATCATTAAAGGTAAAATTCTTGATTGAAAAGTGATGGACGGGTGACAAGGGATTAATAAATAAGCGTTGTTAGTGGAGGTAGTGTCTTCATGGGGTCATATAAAATTAAATGGACCCTCTCATACCATTGGCGGCAACGATAGTGGTTTGAAAGCACCAAATTAGACCATTGTTGGCATCGGCAATGGTCTAGGCTACAAATGCATAGTGGACTTGAGGTGGTGAGTTTGTTTCTAAGTTTTGTGTTCCAATTCGTAGCTACGGCGGCTGCAGCTCTGTGCGCTCTGGCCACCTCCGCGCTTGGCACTGCCATCGCTTCTTAGGCTGCTTGTCACCACGTTGCCAAGGTATAACCTCATGTCAAATTTCAGCTATCTGTGAATCCCAAAGTCAATTTGACGAAGAGCATTTCCAATCTCAACTACAATGCATGCATGTTTGCAAGCTTAAGCCAAAGCTTGCACTTGCATTGAGGTCGGTCTGTACCTATAGTTGAGAAATATCCTTGCAGAATTTCATCCTCTAGATGTAGACTTACAATACATACTAGGGCATTTGCATCTCAAAATTTATAGCACTGTTGTAGGCTCTGGGAGCAATGATGCTAGGATCTTAACAATTATTCTATCAGCCACTATTTATTGAATAGAGAGCCGATATTTCATATCTTCAAGAAGGGTGCTAGGTGCAAGTTTAGTTTGTTGCAAGTAACAATGTCTTCGCTCTTTTTGTCATTAGTAGCAAATTGTCTCATCAGTGTACCCTTTGAGAAGGCAAAAGGTTCATGAAACTACTGCATTAGTCCATGGTGAGCACTTAGGTTGCGGTCTCCAAAATGCCTACGTGATGTAGGAACTAGAATCTTCATTAATTGTTACCCTCGATAATTGATATTTTGGTTTTTCATATATTGTTGTTGTTTGTTGCAGGTTTCCAAGGGCAACATTGAACCACCAGTGGGGCTCAGAGACTAGGATGGCAAACTTGTGAACATGGACAAGTTAAAAGACAGGTCGTTGTTGCAATGCTACTACCATGCCAACGAGACTTCTGGATGCATTAAGCAAGCATGTGCATTCCGCGATTCATATGAGAAGTTCAATGAGAGCTGGTGCTAATTTGGGTTCTAATTTGAATCTAATTTGGGCATGATGCTGCTATTAATGTTTTCTATCAATGGTGGATTATTTGTAGGGATTATTAATGTTTGTGATTTTGCATGTAGGTTGAGCAGAAGACGGCAATGGTAAGTAAGTGAAGGGGATTTTTAGTGTGAAGAGATCATTGGAGCAGAGCGATGGCAATGAACAGGCAGTTGACGAGGTGTTGGTTAGCGCCTTGTTTAGTAATCATTTTTTTGAATTTTGGGTTTGATTTTTTTTTTTTTTTTTTTTGCATGGTTAATAAGAGGCTATTGGGATGCTTTGCGTGTAAGGATTGGTTTAATCTAGCATTTGAGTTGCTATCAATTGAAGGATCATTTTGAGCTGGTAACTTGGATTGTTTGGAAACGACATTGCCTATATTCGCCTTAGAGAACTGTTTTCTTCTTTGATAGGCAACGTCATATTCTCCATGGACAACCGTCAAAGTTGTTTTTAACATTGCCTAGGCTTGTAGCTAAAGGTGAAAAGCATATGTTGTTGGAAGTGGCGGGTAGTGATCAAGTTGATAAGAGTGGGATCGATGTGTTGAGTAACGCCTTCGACAACGCGATCTCTAGGGATGGACAAATAGTTGAGTTGTTTGTGAGAAGACTTCTTAGGGTAAATTCTAGAGATGAGAATGGCGGCATGGATTGGTCCATCACCAATTGGGGGGAGCTCAAAAATCACGATGTCGTTGAACACTGCAGGCAAGTACTCAACCTTCTCGTGTCTCACTAAGGAGCAATCTATTTTTTTGAGAATGTTTTTCCTCCGTGGTCTATCCGCAAGTTTCTTAATCAGCAGGACTACAGTAACAGTCTCCTCCTAGGAAGGTTGTGAGTTATTGGCACATTTGACTAGAAATGTAGTTGGCAGCCTAGATTCTACAGACTGTTTTTGAACATCAGGTGATGCTTTCAGAGAACTTGTCTCCTTGTCCGAAAAGAGGGAGATGACTGGCGTTACATCAGCAGTATCCAAGCCAAGCTCTACTTTAACCTTCACATCACGAGGCAGAGGAGTCTGAATAGTATAAGTAGATGAACAACAAGGAGTAAGAATCTCAGTGGACGCCTGCATTTGGGACTTTGTGAGACCATAAACTCTGTATCTTCCTGGAAATAGGTTCCAGACCTGTTATCGTCATCGTCTTTCTCAGAAACCTGATCAAGCGTATGTGTAATCTCATTGGTGTCATCATCATATATCTCTTCCTCAATACTAACAGTTTCCTCTCTGAAGTGGAACCTAAGATTGAGGCGTTGCGCCGTCACAGTTGCCAACCCATCCTCATCTACACGTAGAGTAGGTGGAATATCAACACCATGAACTCTGAGCACGGCCATGCCTAACACTCTGTCTGCAGAGATGTGAGTAGAGAGCTCGGAGTGTGACTAGACAAATTAGCGAATGCAGATTGAGAGGATTAGTGCATTCTCCGCGTCCTACTTATTAGATGTTTAGAACTCATTCGTTAACTTTGTAGCACAAAATCCTTCCAAGTTTGGATGTAAAGTTCATTCAAATAATATTGTTAGTCAATTAAGGAGCCGTCATTTTCAATTAGATCTTGGGTGCAAAGCTGTAAATTTAACGTATTAATAACATTTGCATCATGGTTGTAATTCAATTTGATGACTACCCGTATTGTTTTAGATCGTGCCGTCATTTGAAGGGACGATATCTACTACTGGTACCAGATTTTGAAGTATTTGATTATCAATACATTTTTTAAACACCAACTTTAATTCAAAATATACTTATATTTAGTTGTACACAATATGAGTTTTGAAATAAATACCTTAGTGGACAATAATTTGGGGTGTATAAGCCGAAGGGAAGTTCTACAAGATCTTAAACATGTGAAATAATTTCTATTTTCAATTTTAACCATCTAATTCAATGTTCATGGCCTCATGAAGGAAACACATAACATGTGCCAATGTGATTATGAAATTCCTCATAAAAAATTTACAGAACTCTGGACCCTATATAATGTTAAACCACATAAGTCAGGAAGTTGGTTCTTTCTGATAATCATAGCATGAAATTAAAAACAATAACCTCAACATATAATTACAATTGATAACAACAAAATGTTCAAAAAATATAGAGAACTATAATCATTTTCGCCATTGCGGAAATATTAGCTGTAAATAAGTCCATTGTGATGAATTTTCGGCTCTACCATTCATACTTCGAGAGGAGTAAATGAGGTCATACTAACGTTGTTTTCATATAGTCAATGTCCGCCATCCATCTACTGAGGCAAGCCTCAAGCAGACTAGATTCACTCAACACCCATAATGCCAATGTTTATTAGCCACAAGAAAAAACATAACATATTTCTATATTAGTGAAGGTACTTCACTTCCCGCATGTCATACCGAGGAGTACACTTACATATAGCACATGAATAAACATCTAATTGTTACGCATGTCCACACACGGGGCCTACATATCATCTCGGTAAAGGAAGCTAACTCCGGAACCAGAGATACAGTCCTCTATGGCGCATAGACACTCCATGAGTTTCCTATTTCTGCCACCAACTCTTGTTTAGATGACCTTGAGGAGAGCTTGACTGAACAACTGGATTCACGACGCCAGTGGAGGCCACGAGAATCGGGATAAGGGACTCTGACATGATGCTGATGAGCTCAATGGTACAGGTCACTGTCCACCGCCATTCCCCATCCAAATCCACGAGACATGCGATGTGCCTAAACGGCAGAAGGTCCGTACCTCGAATCCTGACGCGCTCCACCTGCACGAGCCATGGCCGAAGCTCCTACAGACTAGCCGCAGCCTCGGGGGCTAAACCCACAACCGCTCTCGTCCTCCTCGACGTCGCATTACGAACCTTTGGCATTTCGCCCCAGAATCGGTTGTTGTTGCCGACCGTTTCAAGCTAGGTTGTAGAATTATCACCCCGACGTCGTACTCTACCCTTGCATACAGCACGGAATGGCGGAGACTGTATCACTATGCTAAGACGCCACCCACAAACGAGCTGCAAAACAAGGAATGGCCGCCTGGTATAGAACTCACATGCTATAACGTGATGAGAATCATCTACTTGTATCACTCAAATGAAGAGGATTCGCTGCGTGAGAAGACGGAGAAATCTTCGATGAAGACAAAGACTTTGACAAGGAATATCTTGGTTTTAGCAGTACCATTATTATATACGAACTTTGAAATATTCCAGGAAGTTTTCAGACCTTGTTTCCTTTACATTTTGTGAAATTTGTTTTTCCTATAATTAATTTCATAATCATATGCAAGAATTACTTGTTTGATCTAAAAAACTTAATGCTCTAACATCGTATCTAGATCCAACCCTAAACTAAATTTAACGAAATGTATACATGACGTCATCATAACATCAGCCCTAAATTGTACCTCTTAAAAGAAACGTAATAAACTCAAGCAATTTTAACCCTGAAATCCACGGAATTACATACCTTTTCTAAAAAATGTACCCAAAAAATGCCTTATTTTAGTATATTTCCGCGGTTATAGGATACACTTTACTATTGAAAATATGGTTAAAGATCCATTCTCTACTCTCCATTTTCTGCTCTCCGCTCTCCGCTCGCAGCTCGCCGCTCGCATGCTAACTTTCCCCAAGGGGCATTGTTCTCTTTGATGGTGTAACGACCCACATTCCCAACATCCGTCGTTCCGGGTCAGCTGGAACGCATCTGCTTCAATTTTTTCGGCCTGCATGGCAGCTGTAGAGTTTTGTGGTCGTCTATTGTCGTCCATTCTTGGGTTAGTGTTGGCAAACCAACAACGACCGCCGTGTATCTTTCCACAGTTACTGCAGGGAACTCGGGTGACTCGGACGTCCGGTCTGAGTGCCGGGAGAGGTAATAAGGGTGTTTGAAGCTTGTGTAGAGCACCTAGCTCACGACTAATATCATTGGCAGCATCAAGGATGTCCTGCACTCTTTTGACCCCGCGAATAACAATACCATGTTGTATCCATGGCAACAAACCTTTTTTGAAGCATTCACATAAATATTCTTCCTCAGGCTTTTGGTTGAGTTTGTCTGATAGCTGTTTGAATCTATCATAAAACTTGTCAACGGGTTCATCTTTGTTCTGGGTGATGCTACTAAGGGCTCTGAGGATTTTAGAGCTGGTTTTTAATTTTTGGAATTTGTGTCAAAAACTGGCCTCCATTTCCTCCCATCCTGACAATGGGTGTTCTGTTTCAAAATCTATGTACCAGTTTGTGTGGTTTCCTTGCAGCATTGTTCCAAATATAATTTGTAGGTCAGCAGGGTTAGTGACTCCGTTGGTCCTTGCAACAACCTTGAAACGTTGGACATGCCAGTCAAGGTCCCCATTGTCATCGCACACTGGGTACGGAATTTTGGACAGCTTGGTGTAGTGTTCCTGACTGCCCATGCTCTGTAACGTGGCTGCCGTTAGATTGTCTCTGGGCAACATAGCCGACCGTAGTTCCTCTGCAGGGACTTGAGAGGTTTGGCCTGCTGGATCCAACAAAGAGTAGCCTAGAGGTCCAGGGGTCCTACTGCTCTGCAGGTTTTGGTATTGCAGACTTAATGTTTCCAACTTGGCATTTGTGGCGTCATTTTTAGGAGCAAGGTCAGTCATTTGCTACTTCATCCATTGTAAGAATTCTTTGGTACCATCAGGGTCGTCTTGTACCGTGGTTTCTTCTCCCTCATTGTTGCGAGCTGCTTCCACAGCAACCTTTCTGAGAGGCATGGTGTCTAGGATGGCCAAGCTTCCTTGATTCACAATTCCATCCCCAGCATGGTCGCCAAAATGTTACACTGAGTTCGGGGCATGGAGAGTGCGAACAGGGAAGGAGAGGGATTCTACGAGGTAGGGGAGATCCGGGTCACTGGTGATACCCGGAGAGGGTTTAGCAGCACGGATATCAGGGAGGTCGGGTGTCACAAGGGTAGGACACCTCGTAGTTAGGGTTAGCTTGGAAGTGTAAGCGTGTATTCAGCCCGCGAGACAAGACAAGGGAGGGTTAAGAAGACGTCTTAGACTTTCAGGGGGGTGAGTATCTTTGGAAGACCACGGTGCTCAAGCTAATCAGAGAATGATAGTGCAAAAACATTCAGGGCAGGAAGGTGATGAAGAAGTAAGCAAGCAAGCAAACAGCGAGAGAGAGTAGACAAGGAGACCAGGGTTTAGTCAGAAGAGGTAAGTCATTGTTCACTTCGGATCATCAGCGTTTACAAAGCCTAAGAGGTCCAAGTCTGAACTAGGGAATGTCTTTGCTGTCCTAAGACTAAGCTCCTAGCAAAATTCCGAGAGAGCAAGTTAGTTCTGATCCTATGTATTTATACTATGCAGTTGTCCTAGGGAGTTGTAGTTAACTCCGAGTCCTTGCCGCTGTCGCCGTCCCTGACTGCAGTGCTGTGAGGTGCATGTTTGGAGTAAGAGCATAATTTTCTAAGGAGCTGGCTGGCGGAAAGAGAAGGTAGGGCAAAAATCAACTAGGCGAAGTTCGCATTTGACGTTTGTCGCAAGCAGTATGCCTCGTGGGAGAGGGATGGGAGAGTAGAGGACGCATGTCGTGCGAAGTGGGACGAGCTTCGAGGAGTTTTCATTCCGGAGAGTGCCGGGGAGGGGAATTTGCAAGGTCAATGTCGACAATTTGGAGCAGCCTGTGAGGGTCTGCGATTCTCATCGGAGCAAACATCCAAAGTGCTCGAGCTACTGAAGACTGCAGAGGCTGACAATAACGGCATCGGACCAAAACCTGTGAGCTTGCTTTACCTCGGATTCCTTGCTTCTTACAATTTTGGACCTAGGTTAGTCCAGCGACTTGGTCTTGTTCGAGTTTTGTCAAGATGTTTTTGGCCCCATGCATTCGTAGAATGCATTCCGTGCTATGGGCACATGATTCCTTGTGAGTAGCGTAGATGTCCTTTGTCATGAACACAGCCCTAATTTGAAAGACAGAGCCATGAATTTCTCAAATAGAGACCTAAGTTGGTAATGTCGAGGACTCTGTGATGGGTTTCGGCGGTCGGCGATGGTTCCGTGATATCAGTTGCAGAAGGAGGAACAGTAAGCAAAGGTTCATGCGGGTTTTGGCAAGGTAGATGCCGGAGAAATTGCAGCGCACAGCAATCTACAAACTTGCACAGTGACACTGCAGTTTAGGCTTCATCGGCACTGTAATATCGCTATTCACTTGAATGAGCTCGCTACTAAGGGGAAGGCGAGTGAGATTACTTCAGAAGCCCACGTTTGGGAGACATTTGCCAGGGCGGATGTGTTGATCATTGGCTCAGATGAACCTTCAGGTAAATAGTCCAAAGAGTCGGGAACTCTTTCAGTATTTCATCCGCTAAGAATACTTCCTTGCCTAGAGATAATATCAGCCCAGTTGGCGATGATAGCAATTGTCGTGCACTGACATGCTGACCATGTCTTGTAATGTCTACTGGGCACTCTGAAATCTAATGAAAAAAGTTGCATATAAGTCCTGGACCACTTTGGTTCGTTTCATTTTGTTAATGAAAGCTATCTCTCCAAAGGTCTCTCCTTAATCCGTGATTGCCTTTTGAATTTCTGTAAGTTTTCAAAATTGGATTTTTTTGGTCGGTGTTTGAAATGAACGATGAAGTCGATGAGCTCTATTGAGCTTCTGTGATGTTGTTTAGCTCACGGAGTTTCAGTTGAGACTTTTTTGCTTGAGAAGCAATGTTTATTGCAACCCTAGCAAATATTCCTGAATTGAATTTTTAGTAGGTGGTTCATTTTCTTGAATGTTGGAGAGTTTTCAATCCTTGAACCATTTTAAAAAGAGTTTGTGATGCAGGTTCATGATTGATTAACTATAAGGAGAGAGCCTAAATCACCAAAGTGTACACAAGGGAGGAAGGAGGAACGGACTGAAGTCCACTATTCATCAATTGTTTGCACTGGTGGATTGCGAAATATGGCGAGATGATGTCCAGATTTGGTTTTGGGACTCCACAGAAGTCTCCAAAACCAAAAGAACCCAAACCAGAGCCTGAGAAAGTGCTGCAGGTGGTCTTGCTCGTCCTCTCCGACTCGTGTATTGTAATGATAGAGGGAATTTCAAGATAGATCCAGAGGCGGTGGCGGCCTTACATATGGTGGAAGGTCCTCTTGGCGTGGTAGCTGTTTGTGGGCGTGCGCGGCAGGGAAAGAGTTTTATCTTAAACGAGGTTTGTTCAGCGTAGTAACTTAAATATCAATTCAAGGGGTTTTGGCAGGAAGACCCCCGTCGGTCATGGTGCAAACGATAATATTTCATGACTGGTGTTGGTTATGCTCTTAAGCATCACTTTCATTTTGCTATCAGGGCGTTGGACAGTCTTGAAACACATTATCTAGTAATCATAATACGTGGAAACTGCATAATATTAATGCTACTTGTTGAAAATGAAACTGCTATAATCTTCATGTAAACTTCTTTCTTGTTTATAATTGGTGGAGTCTGGTTTCTTCGGAGTTCCCTAGTCCGGTTTTTTTGAATTAATATAATCACGTGATTATAGAAATTATAAGGGGTATTTAAGTAATTATGGACAAAACGCCCAATTATGGACTACTTTGCATCATCAGTAGACGTCCAATTCATGTGTTATCTCTCAAATTTATAGACAAAGATGTCAAATATTTATGAAAAAATGCATTCTGTTTACAAGGGATAAAATCATTTGAGTGAATTTATTATAATGTTGAATAGAGGACATCCCAATCCCACTGTCATGGCCGAATCTCTCGGCGAGTGGCTGACTGAGAACCCTAAACCCTAGAAACCCTAAACCCTAGAAACCCTAAACCCTAGAAACCCTATCCTTAGAAATCTATCTGTTCTAATAAAAGGAAATACTTGCTCTGCAAAATGTGGATCTGTGAAGTGAAGCGGGTGAAGGAAAGATCGTCGGCGACCCGCTGAGTGGACACGACTGCCAGGCATCTCACATTGGGGTGTCCGTCTGTGAGGACTCCGGAGTCGTCGTTTAGAATGAACAGTATTCACGGTCACAACGAATGGAAGTCCTTTGTAGTCGGCTGGCCGCCGACTAGGAGAGCCAACCTCTTCCTCACTGAACCGACCTCTGGAATTTGAAATACATATAAAAATGATGAGGAAATAAGTCCTAGTCCTAGTGATAAAAATGATGAGTAAGCTAGTCCTAGTCGGCTACCAGCCGAGTAGGAGAGTAGGGGCTACTAGTCCTAATGATGAGTAAATAAGTCCTAGTCCTAATGATGCAAATGATGAGTAAGCTAGTCCTAGTCGGCTACCAGCCGAGTAGGAGAGTAGGGGCTACTAGTCCTAATGATGAGTAAATAAGTCCTAGTCCTAATGATGCAAATGATGAGTAAGCTAGTCCTAGTCGGCTACCAGCCGAGTAGGGGAGTAGGGGCTAGTAGACTAGGTCGACGTTGGCAATTAGTCGTCCAGAAAACCCTAGAGAAGTGGATTACTAGAACGTTTACCAGTTTACTAGACGAACTCGTCGGCTGTCTACTGTAGAAGAAGGTCGCATACTGCAGAAGCAGGTCGCATACTGTAGAAGTTAGTCGCATATTGTCCAATATTTTGTCGTTATGGGGAGGCGGGGTAGCAATGTGGAGCGACCATTTGGTCGGGAGACACCGGCTAACCTCGAGGAGCTCCGGCCATGGTATAGGGCGGTGGTCGCCCGTTCTCGCAACACCGCCATTCCAGAGTTCAAATACATCCCACGCCTTCTGCAGCCAGGTGCGCGGTGGTTTTGGAGTATTGCTCACAGCATTGAGTTGTTGGAGATCTTTGACGCTTCCGGCATCGCCTTCCCACTGACGTTCGAGGAGTCCGAGGAGTCCGAGGAGTCCGAGGAGTCCGGGAGTGTTGGCAGCGTTCACTTCAGCCACACATGGGAAGTGTCAACGCAAACCATGTCAACTGCAGGGTGGCTCCGCATTGTTGGCGAAGCATACGACATCTTGGAGGGTGCTAGAAGTCGGTGCTCTGGCCAAGATCAGTGGTGCGGAGGGAACGCAAGCCCACAGTCCACGTATTCGTCGTTTGGATCCGTGCATCCATCCGTCGATACTGGGTGTAGTGTTGTCCGAGCCAAGTCTACTGCGAAGGACTGATCGCTTCATGGCGTTGGCGACCATATGCAGCTTTTTGGTTTTTTGGCTTTAGGGTGAATTAGTGTGTGTTAGAATTGTCCAGCTCGTTTTCAATAGAGCTGCTTCACACACTCGGATAGTTGTAGAATTCATGGTTAGCATTTGTTACTGAGGCTTTAGGAGTAGTGGCATCTCTGATGTATACACAATACAAAGTAACATGTAAAGGGCGGAACACTACCGTTGTACTTCGATAAGAATATAATGAAATGGATAAATATTTTTGATCAGTTTCTCGAAGCGCATAGTGGTTCTACCAATTTTGTGGAAAGCATCGGCGGGCAGCCGACTAGAGTAACAGTGTCCACCGTAAAAATCACAGTCCATACAATATAGACCAGCCTCACAAAGTCACCGTTCATGATGCTTATCTAACATGGTTAGAGGCATCGGCGGACAGCCGACGACCACCGAAGAAGGAAAAGTAAGGCATCAGAACAACAAATAGAAGACAAAGCGTAATACATGACTCGTATTGGGTCTACGGTAGAATACAATTCTTATTCGAAGGAATCACAGTGTTTACAATATTCAACTATAACGTTTACAGAGGAAACCATCACTAGCTACATCTTCTACAGCTAAGATCACAATCGTCGGCGGGCAGCCGACTAGTCTTCCTCCTCGTCATTCCAGTTCATCGAGATTCCATGCGATTCGAAGTTTGCCATGGCAGCAATCACAACATCTTCGGGTATTAGATGGGACTTTGGGGGGCCCTCATGCGTAGTTTTCTTGGTCCTATGAGTGTATACAACGGATTTACACTCCACCCACTCCGCAAGAGTCAACTCCCTTTCCCACCGTCTTGTCCAGCACTCTCTCGCAACTTTCTTCTTACCTTCCTTCTTGCCCTTCATCGGAGTCCACCATTCAACCTTGACCTTACCGTAATTAGGACCAGGCTCTATTATAACAGGCTCTATCGCCCTACCCATCCAAATGGGTAGGGGGTCTTCCTTACACGGACGATAGAAAACCCAATCGCCACGTAAAACGTCACGATATGGGTATAACATAGACTTCGGCCTAGAGTTTCTCGGACCACAGAAAGGATAGGGCTCCACCTCATCCTCGTCACCGGGACGAATATCCAGATCCGGTATATATTCGTCCTCTGCATCGAATGTGGTGACATGGTCCCGCTTCCAGTCTGAGATAGGCCAGAATCCTTCCTGTAAGGTGGCGGAATTGGGGGGCAGTGGCTCGTTGACCTCCTTTAAAATTCGCTCCCAATACAGTACATATGGTAACATGTCTTGTGCGTATTTCTTATCCTGAGCCATGCCAGTTCTCCCGTACTCAATGTACTTAGATAATCCGCTTTTAATGAAATTTCTCTTCTCTGAACACTCCGCAGCCCTTGCCACCTCTTTATCCGCGTTCTTCTTGCCCTCATCGACTTCAACACTACCCCATAAGTGCTTATGAGGAACCGGTTTGGGATCACCGACGGGCAAACGTGGTTTACCCTCTTTGTCTGCCCTCCACATTTTCACGGGTTTGCCAGGTGGAAGCCATGACGGATCAGTTGCACGCTTCTTGTACCTCATCACGGGCCACCCCGCATCCTCCCCATCCTCCACTACATAGAACTTAAAAAGATGCATTTCACTGTGACCTTCTATCGCATTACCTCCGTCGTGATGAAAATCAGCAACATAACTTTTGAAGTCTGCCACTTCCTGAACAACCTCTGGAATAAAGGCAACTGTCTTCTGAGAATCCATGAATGCCTTCATAAGGTCGGCAAGGCAGTATGTGTTCTTTTGCTTAATGAAATTCGACAGGTGACTGAAGTGGGTGTCGATGTCCTCATGTGTGTGTCCCACAATCAGGAAACCAACTGTAACTTCCTTGAATATTCGCCTTGCCGTCAGCAACGAGCAGAATGCTAGAAGAAACCGGTTCTTGTTGTCCTTCGCAGAATTGTCAAGCTGGAGATACAACTTCTTCGGCAAAGGAACAGCAGGCCTACCAGGCAGAGGTGGAGTGAGTGGCTCATCTCTAGAAGGTGGAATTGAGGGGATGCAACGTGAGGATCCATGCATTAGCGCTGCAAAGAATTCATTCTGTGGCGGTGCCTCGAAGAGTGCTTTTGACTCCCGGACAGGTAGTCTCTCCAAGGCACGGAATACCCTGCACAACGAGGAGATTGTGAAATTTGGGTCTCCTGGCCACAGGGCAGTTGCATAGTGTGCGTAGGCGCCATCTCCGTGACCGTGAGTCAGCATTCCAGTACAGGAAATTGGAATTTGACCAAGCCCTGCCGTAGCCTTCGTGATACGCTGCATGCGGGGGATCGCTGTTTTCGATGTGTCCATCTTATCATCTATGATGCATAGGAACTCAGTAGGACTCTGTATAGATTGGGTTGTCCATCCGTAATAAATGTTGCGACAAGCTCGCTGATAGTTCAAATGCCTGGTCCTATCCTCTGTCAAGCTCTGCCACTCGTCCGACCCTCTTGGATACTTGGCAATGAGTTCAACGAGGAAGTCACACTCAGTGCACTTGGAGAAATTACTTCCTACTGCCTTGACCTCAACGTTGCGGAAGTACTCCTTCCTCATGCGACTAACGGAGGACTGCGAAATCAGCTTCGCGTTGCACTGCTCATTGACCTGAATAGCACAGAGTGAGGTCGATCAGTTAGGAAGTTCGTCATCCAGTCGGCGGGCAGCCGACGATAGGAATCACTACAATTCAGTAAACTATCCAAAGTGAAAGAAGATGAGGAGGAACTTACGGCGTTGGCCATTTCGCGCATGTGATTCCAGTTCATCGCAGACGGGAGTACTTTGAGAGCGCCGAAACTCATTGGGCATTTGGTCGGCATTCTCATTAACGATAGTGGTCAACGTCGCGCGGGCCTGAATTGTGTGAATCTGGGGACGATGTACACCGGAATTTCCGTGACTCCCATTGACACGACCACTTCGGGCCGAAGCCTTGTAGCTGTAGTATGCGGATTTCGATACTCCGTGAATGATATACCACGCCACTTCACATACGTCAACGTTCGCAAGAGTAACATAGAGCTTCCGCTTGCCGGGTACAGTATGTAAGTGCCCTTGCACAGCGAAGGACATCTCTTGCCTCGCCTCGAATGTTGTTGCGTAAAATTTACGACGAATACTCACAGTATCTTCCCATCTAAAAGTCTGGCAACATCGGTCCTTGCAACAGCGCTTTGAGCTCACTAAGCGGCATTCAGCAGGGACAACCATTCGACGAAGCTTAGTGGAAGAGACGTCATCTTTTTCGCGAACTTTCCTCCGCACCGATCGATAGGCATTCTTCGGGACACCATCCAGACCATCGTCCGCGTCGGCTTCTGCTAAATTCTCGGAGCAGTAAGTAATTATATCAGAGAGAAGGTGACCCCCTTCTAACCGAGTGTGAGTCAGACGCCATCAGAGAGTTGTCATCTGCAGATGATCGTCTTCAGAGACGAAGAGAACCCCAACCTCTGTATCCCCTAGGACTTCATCATCACATGCCTCGTCCGGTAAACATACTTGAATCATTGCTCTACCACGGACTGATAGGTCATCATTAAGAAGTTCGACATACCGATTTCTCCAGAGGTGGCGGTCAGGATAAGAAGCATCTGGAGTGGAAGGAGTACCCGAGGTCCCGGAATCCCCTTGTTTAGACACATCGTCGTCACAACTGATATTCATTGGAGACCTAGTCCCCAGATCCTGCTCAGACGGAGCGGAGTTGCTTTCATCAATTTCTTCATTGTCGACGGGAAGTGTCCCCGCCGACGGAGTAAAATGTATCCGCCGACAACGAAGACGACTCGGCGGGCAGCCGACGCGGATCGTACGACTCGGAGTGTGCACAGAAATAGCATCCGCCGACGATGACGGACACGTCCGCCGACAGAAATTGCAGGGGACCTTAGTTGAGAAGCAGTATGATGTCCCTAACCTGTCCAATCAGAGACTCCTCTCAACCGTCCAATCAGAAACGATAGACGAAGACAACAGAAACGGCAACAGAAGGTGCGGGACAGTTAAGCACATGCGGGAATAATAACGGTCCTCTCAGGAAAAATGTGCGTCAGGAGCACTCTCAAAGGGAATCGAAAGTGCAATGACAGAAATAGAATGAAGTATGCGCATCTGACGGGGGTTAGTTATGAATTCCCAAGAGTACAAATTGGCGCCAGAATCGAATTCAATTCTGGGCGCCTTGGACAGATCAAGATCCCATCATGGCGTCGAGATACCTTCGCCGTCACAGAACAATGTTACTTCATTATTACGAATTTGAACGTGGCGATTGGAGCAGCTGTCACATCACATGCCCACGCCATCATGACTTGGTGACAGATTGAAAAAAAATCTAAACACGTCCCATCAACATCCTACGTGGCGTGATGGGACGGATGTTAGGGATGACCATCCATCCATGGATGGTATGTACATAGCCATACGTCATGACCCATCGGGCGTGACGATTCAGTCTCGGGAGGTGGGGGTCTGCAGGGTATACACCCGCCACTCCCGACATTTCCTCCTCATTTCCAGCCTTCTCTTTTTCAGCTCTCTTTTGTCCTCTTCTCAGCGCTCCGCAGAGGTCGCGTCGGCTGCTAGGTTTTTCTGCGTCGGCTGCTAGGGTTGAGGGCGTCGGCTCCTTCACCCGCGCGCGTCGGCTGCTGTTCGAAGGTCATCCGCCGACGGTGAAAGGCCATCCGCCGACGGTGAAAGGCCATCCGCCGACGTTATGGCAGCCTCCGAGAGTGGGTAAGTTGTCCAGTCGGCTGTCCGCCGACGCTCCCCTTCTTGAGTCCTTCATGTTTCTGTTTTCTCGCATGGGTTTGTCCCTCCCGTCGGCTGTCCGCCGACGCCACCCCTTCTTTTGTCCTTCATGTTTCCGTTCTCTCGCATGGGTTTGTCACTCCCGTCGGCTGTCCGCCGACGCCACCCCTTCTTTTGCCCTTCATGTCTTGTGTTCTCTCGCATGGGGTTGTTCCTCCCGTCGGCTGACCGCCGACGCCACCCCTTTCTGAGTTCTTCATTTTTCTATTTTCTCACATGGGTTATTCCCCCCGTCGGCTGTCCGCCGATGGGGAGGGCGTGTCCATCCGCCCCGTCGGCTGTCCGCCGATGGAGTGAGAATCTGATGGTCTAATCTTGTGATTCTAATTTTGCAGGGCGATGGTCGACTCCACCGCAAAACCAAATGGGTTACGGTGGCTCTGTGACAAGGTTGTTGATCCTGAAGTACAAATACTCGCACGGGGCTTGAAACCGAGGGTGACGTTCCTGGCTGATTCGAAGATAACGCAGTGGGGCATCACCTGGCGTGACACTCCCACGTCGCTGGGCTTCGTGACCAAAATAGGTCAGAAGCAAATGGCGGGTTGACCAAGATTCGAGATTATTGGAGCCAGGGAATGCGAGGATAACGACAACGTGTGCTTGGTGTTTGCATCGGTTCCTGTTGCGGAGGGCACACCAGTGGACTGCTTCGCGGTTGTAATTCCGGTTGAGAAGTGCATGGACGGCTTGTGCTCTAAAGAAGTACAGGAAGCGGCTACTTGGGGCAGGGGCGAGAACATAGCTGTTGAACAGATACTCGACGTGATTGATACGCTCGGGGACAAAGTGATGGAAGAGAAGACAAAGAGCTCGGTTAAGCCTTCACCAAAGAGAAGAGGCGGCCGCAAGTCTCCTGTAGAAGCGGGCACTGGTACAGTCACCCCCGAGACCGGAGAGACACAGGCGATAGGGGAGTCATCGAGAAGGAAGAAGGGAAAGGCAGCGGCTGCTGAGGGCGAGGGTGGGAAGAAGAAAGGTGGGAAGAAGGAAGAGAAAAAGCAGACCGTGGCGGAGGCTCTCATGCTCGCAAACAATCTCACTTCCAAAACAAAGGACACCGACGTCCTTGCTATGTACCAGACGTTGGAGGAGGGACTTGGGCACTGCTTCCCCAACGGGCAACGTGCCCTTCCTTGTCAGATTCCATATAACAGGATACACATAGCTCCCGACGAATTTAAGTACAGAGCGATATTCAGGAAGAGGCAGGATCAGATAAGTCTTTTCTACAAAGGACTTGGAGCAATCCGGAAGAAGCCCGAGCTGTACAGCCTTCCTATGAGTGGTGACCCCAGAGTAAAGGATCCAGTGACGGGCGAGATTAAGCTTAAAGGCTTGGAAGGACTTCTTCGACCTATGCCAGCCCTAAATATCAAGTATTCACTTAGACAGGATGACGGCACAACGTCGCTCGTACCTTGGTATGAAGATGAGCTCATCGATTGGTACATAATTGGGGGCCAGCACACGTTTGAGGCTTGTCGAGAACTGGGAGAGAAGGAACCACTGGACTCTCCTATGCGGCAGTATTACCTTAACCACGATATCATTCCTGTATATGCTGATAACAAGGATACCCTCATTAAGGTCTCTAACGCATTAAACATCGAGGTGAAGGATAAAGTCGCCGAAGTAAGTTTCAGGTCCCAGCTGGCGAAGATGCGCGCCAAATGGATCGAGCGGGGGAGGATCAAGAAGAAAGATGACTTCAGCGCATGGAAGGTAATTTACATCTTTCTCTTTTCCTGTTGTTTCCATGTAGTTGAAAGTCGTCGGCGGCCCGCCGACGCTCAGGTGGTTTTCCGTATTGTAATTGTGGGATTTATTTATCGATTTCATTTTCTTCTTCCTTGCTAGAGTTCTGCAAGGAGTACCTCAGTCCGATTCTTGGAAAGACCCCTACGTCCCAAACCTTGAAGCTGCCGTTAGTCTTCGTTTCTGATGAAACATACAACGAGTGGCAACTGGTGTTCAACGCCCAGGAGGAGGGGAGGATCATCGGGGAGGACGGTTTGAAACCAGGATTTCCCCCAAAGCCAGCCCGCCGAGACATAACACTCAACGACATGCAGTACGTGATCGGTCTTCGGGACCACGAATGCAAGAGGCTGGCCAAGGAAGTTCTGGACCTTAAAGTGTACCTCAAGGTCACGGGGAAAGAGGTGGTTCAACGGGACGGAATATCCTTGGAGAATTGGTGTTTTCGTGTGAAGTACGAGTATGTTGTCCGAAACGAGCTCATGTGTATTTACAGGGGCTTTGCACTGAAGAAACCAGGGACTGGGAAGCATATTGAGTGGAGCATGGATGACTGGAATTCCCTTGAAGTCGAGAAGGGGTTCAATGATACAATGATGAGTAATATTCGGGCTGACTTGGAAGATAGTCCTGAGGGGAAGGAGTGGCTTAAGGGACGGAATCATCCGCTCACGCCGTCGCACGGGCCAACACCAGAATTCTTCAAAGACATTGTGCAGAAGTACTGGAAGTCGGATGTGGACCAGTCTTCGCAGTCGTCTGTACCGTTCGATGCCCGGATTGCACAAGACCTAGGTGAAGTGTGCACAGCTCTTGACGTTCGCGGAGCATTCTCCTTGGACAAGGCGCAGTATGAGATGTTCGTAGTCTTTGGCTACGATCCTGCGGGAAAGGAGATGCCTAACATGCGACAACAACACGTTATAATTGTCGCTGAGAGGATTCACCGTGAGGTGGAGGAGGAGGTCATTCAGGTGGATGGGGAGGTAGATAAAATTAAGGTTAATAAGCTTGTTACCCCATCCTTGTGGCTACTCGATGCAGAGTGTAATTACACTCTTCAAGGCGTGTCAAGGCTGACGAGTAATTCGTGGACGGTTCATACTATGCAATACTTCCCTGATAGTTCCGCCGGGTTTCAAAGGAGTTCTCTCATTGACTCTAGACCCAAGGTTCATGTGTCCGTTATGTATCCAAAAACAACGCCCGGGGATGCATGGAATACCTTCTCGGACTTCACTGGTTTGAAACGTCTGCTTCCTCCCTATGTGGACGAAGGAGAAGATCATCTTGGGGAGGATTGGTCAAATGGACACTGCCACGCTAGTTACTCTTTCCTCTAATCTCTTCTGGAGAAAGCGATGCAGTTTGAGGATGTTCGGGTGATCAATTGCTGGGGAGGGGGGAACGTCACGGCCCTCGCTCTGGTAAGTCACTGCTGTCTCTTCTTATGCCTTCGCTGTTTGCTCACCGATCGTCGGCGGGCAGCCGACGCTGATTGAATCCTTCGTGTTTCTTGGGTAGAAGATTTCCTTAACCGTTTCGTCTTGTTCTGCTGCAGAAAAACCATTTGACTGTAATTGAGATCGTGCGTACCGAGAAAGAGAGATACGAAGCGCACTGTCGGGTTCGGAATATGACGTTCATTCCGGGCGTTTATAACGTGCCCGTCCAAGCTCCAGTTCAGACCACGCAGTCTGGGGCCGGGCCCTCTGTCCTCACCTCTGCTAGAGGCAGGACTGGCTCTCTCACGGCTGCCGACTTGGGTGTGAATGCGGAGGAGGCCCATTTGGTCGGGAAGGGTGGATGTATGGGTTCGGGGAAGACTGCGGGGGTTCGCTCACAGAGTTATCTGGACTCCGACGACGATGTCGACGAGGAGCCAATAGATGTACCCGACCCAGACGTTGAAGATGAAGCTGGAGATGCTGAGGAACAGCCAAGAAACGAGGACGACCAAGCTGAGGCTCGCATTCCAACTAGAGATGCAGAGGTAGAGGAGCGAGACACGGAGGACTTAGACTATGAACCAGAACCCGACGTATTACCACTGGAAGAATCGAATCCTCGTTACGTGAACCCACCGCTGTCGCAAGTTCTAGGGGAGACCGGAACTGACTCCCTCAGCTTCGGTATTATTTCTCCTACATTTCAAGAGCAGAAGACTCCTCTCGCCGAGCCAGAACGTGATTTAGACCAGGCGGGGCGTCCAAAGAAGATGCAGGTTCCTCTAGCATCGAGGCCTGACGATGAAGTGGTTCTCCGTGTCCAGAAGCCAACCCAGGAGCCTGCAGTGAGCATTGAAGGGCATGTTCCTCCTGCTGCCGTCGGCGGGCAGCCGACGGCAGACGAGCAAACCTCATCTAACCCCTCTGCCAAGACCAAATTGACAGGGAAGTCAATCGCATTCGTCACTCAAGGTGTGAAGGGCGCAACTCGGATGATTGGCCCAGATGAGAACCCTCTGGTCAAGACACGTTCATTGAAGAGAAGTAAGACCGATGGTACTGCGCAGGATTCCTCTCTTGTGGGTAACTTATCCCGTGATTCCTCAGGGGTTCATGTAGGGGAGGAGTCCTCTGGGAAGGGCAAACGGAAGGCTGCTTCGAAGAAGACTTCCTCCAAGAAGGGCACATCTGGGGATCTTCTCATGAGTCCCAGGAATGTGGACGCTCCAGAGGACGTTCTGTCACCTCCGCGAGCATCCAAACGGGAGCCTAGGCCGAAGAAGCACAAAGGTGGAGGTCAATGAATCAGGCGGTGGCCCAGTCCATCTTTTAAATGCCTGCATTGATAATTTAGTGTAGTGATCGGGCGCTAGGATTGTGTTAGATGTTTGTACTGCCAAATATGAATAAATTTTTGGTAAATGCCAAGTTGTACACTTTCCCTTTTTCCAAATAATGTTGCTTGCAAGTCGGCTGTCCGCCGACCGTCATCCTAACCGTCACCTTTGTCCTCTGCTTCGTTTTCAGTCACTCCAGAGTCCGCGGACAAGGAAGTCCATGGAAAACTTCACGAAGATAGACCCAGTGCAGTTCTGGAGCAGGGACCTCCACCTCTGAATTCACTTCACATGGCCCCAGAACAGGCAGGTACTCAGGTACACAATCCAGTGCTGAAGTACTTTCTGGTTCTGGATATTAACGGCTTGCTATTAGTCCAGACGAAGCAGGGTACTAGGTGGAATACTAAACTTAGACCGGGTTTAGAGAAGTTCCTAGAGTTCTGCCTGGACAATTTCGAGGTGGTCTTCTGGAGCTGCGTTCAGGAAAAGAGGTTGGAGATTCTGTGGACAGTGTTGCAGCAGCGCTGTCCTCGTCTAGATGCCGAAGTGCGCTACAAGTTCAACCAGAGTTTCTGCGAGACTTGCGTACATAAGGCTAGTAGGGAGTTTTATTTGAAGAGACTCCAGACCCTCTTTGACCTCGATGACGGGCTGAAGGGGACGGGGGCGTCTTCAATTAACACTCTCTTGGTTGATGATTCCCCTTATAAGAATGTCGCAAACACTCCTTGGAACGCTGTGCACCCTACACCATATACCTTTGAGTCGAAGGAGTCGGAAAATAAGAGGAATTATCTGCTTGGAGAATTGATTCCTTGGCTTACCAGTTTGAAAGAATCTAAACTACCCGTGCCCGAGTACTGCCAAAAACACTCCGAATTCGGTCAGCGTCGTCTGTTTCCGGGGGATGAAGCTTATAGTCTCTTTTCTCCACACATTGATTGCCCTAAACGAAAGAGAACATAGTAGATGTAGAAACTGTTTTAGAGAGCATGCACATGATTCAGTCGGCTGCCCGCCGATGGGATCTTCATGTATTTAGACTTTTACAGTAAATAAAGTTTTCCTCCTTTTAAATATATGAGAACGGAACTCAGTGTCGAGACTGTGTATTCTGTCGTGGGTGTCTTATTGTGTCTCCATTTGTACACTAGAGCAAGTATGAATTGTGAGCACGCGATTGATCACCCATGTTTTCTTGGAATTTGTCCTTCATTGTTCAGGAGTCACTGGAGGATGACGCTGAAATTGAAGTGCACCAGGGACCTTCCCTTCTTAGTATGCTCTTGGAGGAGTACCCAACATCTCCTGATGGTGATGCTCACACAGAAGACTCTCCGGGAGCGGAAGCCGAGAATGAAAGTGATGGGGAGGACGAGTACGACTATCCAGTCGGCGGGCCGCCGACGCTGTCTGCTGCACATAGCTCTGACTGGTGTGCGATGGCTTCCACCTCGTTCGTCAAGACCAACGTCGCGATCCCGCGCACCGGTTCCCCGCGCGATGATTCCGTCAGTGTCAGCACTGATATTATTGCGCGTAATATTGAGGTACCTCTCCAACGATACTACGTTGTCCTTGACATTAAGGGATTGCTCATCGCGGAGCACCACGGGTATATCGGTGATGACCAGAAGACAAAAATTCATATCCAAGCTAGACCAGGACTTTTTTCATTTCTAGAGTTCTGCACGGCGAATTTCGAGGTAGTCTTTTGGTCCACGGTTTCTGAAAAGAATCTCGATCGTCACTTCCAGAAGCTGTTAGCCATTCATCCTTTGCTCAGGAGCAATTACAGACGCCTTCCAGGATTCTGGTGTGATATCTCAACAAGGACTAATCCGAATGGGAAACGGGACTACTTGTTGAAGCGTCAGGATAGACTTTTCTGCGACACTAGGCTACTGGCTCGATCAGGTGCCACTGTCCAGAATACCCTACTGGTAGACGACCGCCCTTATAGGAATGTACTTAATCATCCATTTAGCGCTGTCCATCCTAATTCTTTTTTCTCGGACTCTGCAGAGTGCAAAGAACCTCAACCCACCCCCAATCCCTATTTAACTAGGGTAGTTACACCATTCCTTGCAGGACTTAAGCAGTCTGGATTGGATGTCCAGGAGTATTGTAGGAAGAATTCTAGCGTGGGGAAGCCACGTCTTTTTCCAGGATCTGGCGAATACCAGAAGTATAGGGAGGTTATTCCTTCTCATGCATGCGGGTTTGACGTCCCGGGTGATCCTGGATCTTGGTTTGTGAATTTACCTTGTCCTCCGGAGGCCCTTGGTAGTTCCATCATCGGCGGGCAGCCGACTGATTAGAGCCTATATCAGCGGCGCCACTTGTTTTAAAAATCACATATGATACTCTACACTCTTTAGTTTAATACGCTAAGACTGTTCCCTTTCTGAACTTCCCTGCACCACACATTTGTTTCCAGTGCTGCAATTCGGTACTTCTTTTTGTAGATGCATGCATGACATTTCGCTTGCTGCACATTTACCTTTGAGGTTTCTTCAATGCATCGTTTTGTCAGCGGGTCGCCGACGACTTTGAATGTAGTCCATTTCTTTCATATACTTCGTCCTGTTCCTTGATTTCCTTCACTGATTGCATTTCATATTCTTCAGGGTCCCTCGTTTTATTTCAAATGCCTTCACGGTCCACCTCATCATGTCAAGAAATGTATTGTCGTATGCGTCAATGGCCTTCTCTGCTATGTGGATCCCAGGGTAGAGGCTTTGCCATGGGATACGCATCGGAATGTAGTGAAGCGCCCAGGTTTGAAGAAGCTTTTCGACATGCTTTTCTTGCATTTCCATGTTGGTTTGTGGTCGAAGATGCCCTTGGGAGAACTGAAGCCTTTACTCACACATATTCTGCCGGCCGGTGTAATGGAGAGGCTGTCCTTCGTGTATAGCAGAAGTGACCTTATCGACCGGGAGAATTTCCCTTGGAGTTATAAGACGTTAGGTCAAGTTTGCTCCAAGGTACAGTCTAGAAACGTCTGCAAACTAGATCAGGTGCTATTTGTGGATGTTGACCCGAGGTCATTGAGGAGGACACCAAACTGTATGTGCTACATTCCTTGGCCTTTTCAGGGTCATCTAAACTTTCCGAACGATGACGGCGTTATACCTAACATTGCTACAGATATCCTTCCTCTGGTTTATCCCTTGCACAAGTTCGGATCTGTACCGGAGTATATGGCGCAGGCGTGTAGGCCGGGGCAAGTGCACTGGGCAATTGAAGCTGCGAGAAAGTTTGGACGTGCACGAGTGGACTGGACTGAAGTTTGCTGGGACTGAGTTAGGCGGACTTTTTCGCCTCCAACTTGCACTTCTTCCCTCCTCCTGACCAACAGAACACCTTCCATCGGCTGCCCGCCGACTTGGTCGACCCGTTTGTGCGGCCTTCAAATATATGATTTACTCATTGACCTTACGGCTATGCTTTCAGGGAAATAGTTTTCCGAGTAGGTTATAATGTGATAGGATTTACGTCAACTTGGTACATAGTGTTGGGTGTAGACTTAATGTTGTAGGACTTCATGACTCAAAGTGCTACGGGACTAGTTAGTTTAGCGTGTTCTATTATCGGCGGGTCGCCGACTCTGTATTGTACATTTCATTACTTGAATCAAAATGATATTCTTTAAAGTATTCATTGTAACTCTTATTCTGCATCATATGTCGGAATCTTCGGGTTCATATATCCATCACTGGCAAATTCCACCCATGCACATCTCGATGTCCAGTTTTGCATTCCATATTCTGTGGTATTCATGTACAATGACACTGATCATCTGTGGTCTCCATCCATCGGCGGTCCGCTGAGTTCGCATTGGTCATTTTTGAATTCTGGACTTTTTTTTGTCCAGAATTACCTAAATATCCCTTTTATGACTCACTCTGGAAGGACTAAATATTTAAGTTTGCTATTTTTGCTTCTATACAGCTGCTGGCTGGAGTAGTGGTTTTATTGTTGCTCCCACACATAGACCTTGCACGAAAGGCTTGTGGATGCGGAGTTCCCCTGTGAAGAGGACAGCTCGTGATGGCATTGAATACAGTTTGTTACTTCTGGACAGTGAAGGGATAGATGCCAATGATCAGACTCTAAGTTTTTCATTTTTTCCTTGGATTTGGAGGCAATTTTGTTCTTGGCTGGACTAGATCCTGGTGTTTAGAGGTGGATTTCACTCGGGTGCCTTACCTTTGGAGAATATTTCTACACAATCCTTCTCTCTTTCAGTGTACGGAATCTATTTTTGTTTTAAGAGTGTTTCTTACCTTTCAGTATCTGCAATCTTGATAGGGGACATACAACACGCAGATCTTCTCCTTGGCGGTCTTACTGTCAACTATGTTTGTTTACAATCAGGTAAGTCTTTGTACGCAATATGCTTATTTATTTATTTATTCTAATGATGTTCCTGCGTGTGCACATGGAATTTTCATACTTGAACCGGACAAGCTCCAGTAATATTAGTGACTGTGTTTTTTGTAAGAATCATTGCTATTT
The DNA here is from genome assembly GCA_014871385.1 of Ceratodon purpureus. NCBI lineage: Eukaryota > Viridiplantae > Streptophyta > Bryopsida > Pseudoditrichales > Ditrichaceae > Ceratodon > Ceratodon purpureus. The sequence continues at coordinate 19,719,316 of CM026426.1, read as the reverse complement.
TGAGCATTGTCGTAACCTGGGTGTATCATTTGGGCTTCAACAGATGGGTGGCATTGATGAAGCAGCTCTGGAAAAATTATCTCTCGTGATAGAGATGACCAAACATATTCAAGTCCGAGCATCGTCATCTTCCAAAGGTGTTGGAAATATGTAAAGAAACGATGAATTGAGAAGAAAGAGACAGACTCACAAGATCATGCAGACACAGCGCTTCACTACAAGAGTAATATGTTAATTGCTTAAACATTGGCAGTACAAAAGATGATCTCAATAACGCATCATGTCAAGTTTAAGTAGCTGAGGGATCTTGATCAGTTCGGTAATATAACAACCTAATCATCAGCTACTAATCATCAGCTACGTAACTAACTTGATTCTGCACCGAAATACTCAGATAGTATTTTCTATTTCATATATATGCATACATGGTATGCCGCCATGTCACCGTAATTTCAACACCCTCCTTGAGACCAGTAAGTACTAGTACGAAGTGGTCTCCAGCATGAGGTGATATGAATTAAACTGTAGCAACTATGGGTATCGGCAGCAAACCAATACAGGTTTGCAGCAAGGAAAAGCGATCAAAAGGCAACGCTTTCGTAAAGAGATCAGCAAGCTGTTTGAGCGTTGGAATGTAGTGAATATCAATAGCACCCGTGCGTTGATGCTCCCAAATGAAATGAAACACAATATCGATGTGCTTAGTACGACGGTGGAACTCAGGATTATGCACCAATCTGATGGCACTTTGATTGTCGGAGAAGAGTCGTGTGGCCTGTGACTGTTCAAAGCGAAGGTTTGAGAGCAAACGGCGATGCCAGATAATATCTTTCGTGGTAGAACCAGCAGCGATATACTCTGCCTCGGTTGTTGAGGTGGCCACGCACTGTTGTTTCCGGCTACACCATGCCACGGGAGCACCGCTAAGTAGGAGAATGGTGCCGGTGCGAGACTTGCGATCGGTGATGTCGCCTGCATAGTCTGCATCTCCATATCCTTCGAGCACAAGAGGTCCGTCATATTGGCCGAAACAAAGCCCGAGGTTCAAAGTACCTGCAAGATAGCGAAAGATCCTCATAACCGCATGATAATGCGAGCGCTGTGGATTCGCTGTGAACTGAGCCACCATGCTCACAGCATAACTTATGTCAGGTCGACTGAGTGTTTGGGCAAAGAGTAAGCATCCCACAGCAGCTGAATAGAGAAATGGAGGCTGAAACGGCTCACTGGAGTCGTCAAGTTTGACATTTGGGTCGGCAGGGGTGCTTAAAGGAGTGCAATCAGCAAGTCCAAAGCGTGTCAAAATGCGGCGAAGGTAGATTGCTTGGTCGATAAAAATCCGTCCTTCAGTTGGCAAACAGAAGATGTGCAAGCCAACGTACAAATCTGCAGATGAACGAGTAATAGCAAAATGGTCCTCCATATATTGAATAAGCTGCTGTAATCGTGTGGGTGAGGAACAGCATGCAAGGCCATCGTCCACAAAGAGTGTGACAATGAGGCGGGGCTCATCCTTGGAAATGTAAACACATGGATCCGCCTCGGTAGGAGCAAGATCAAATTTCGCAAGAAACTCATCAAACGTCTGGTTCCAGATACGACCAGATTGCTTAAGGCCATATAAAGTTTTTTGAAGAAGACAAACAAGGGGAGAATCACTCTGGCTTGGTACCTCAAATTTTTGGGGTTGTAACATATAGATAACGGTATCAACAATGCCATGGAGAAAAGCTGCCTGGATATGGAACTGGACAATGTCCATGTGCTGCTGAGCGGCAATGGCAAGCACTGTACGTATGGATTCATACTTCACAACCGGACTAAAAGTCTGGTCATAGTCTATGCCGTGTTGCTGGGTGTAACCTTTTGCAACAAGGCGTGCCTTGAACTTTGCCACAGATCCGTCAGAGTGTGTTTTCACGCGGTAAACCCATTTGCACTTGACTGGTTTACGATCACATGGCAGAGGCACAAGACGCCAAGTCTTATTTTTGAGTAAAGAGTCATACTCGGCTTTCATTGCTGCACGCCATTCAAAGGAGTGCTGGCTAGCAATCGCATCGGCGTACGTATCAGGGTCGTCAGGAATATGAGTGCTGGCAACCAGGCCTGCAAAAGCAGGTGGCACGATGTAATCCCGTAAGTGGGTCGGCGCGCTGCGAACGCGCGTGGGTCGAGGTGAGTGAGCTCGAGGTACAGGTGAGATGCATGGGGCAATATTGGCTGATTCCAAAAAGCCGTTGCAATCAGGCATGGTATCCAGCGGCACATCCGAATCATCTTGCATAATTTCAGGCATAGTGACTGGTGGCTGAGTGGAGATCGAGGCGTGCTGTGGAGGCAACGGGAAGTCACCTGCTGTAGTAGACGTTGCAGGACCAAAAACGGCATCATGGAAAGTGAATAATCCTGAAAAGACTTCCGTCGTTGTTTGACCAGGAATAGAAAATTCGTCAAAAATAACATCACGGCTCACAATAATTCTTTGGCGCTTAGCATCCCAAAGTCAATAAGCCTTGGTGTCGCTACAGTAGCCAACAAAAATAGTTTTGAAGCTCTTCGGATCCAGCTTGTGCCTGTTCATCTTTGGGATGTGAGCATATGCAACGCATCCAAAGATGCGTAAATGGGAGACTAAAGGGACGTCGCCTGTCCAAAGCTCATAGGGAGTTTTGTGTGATCGTGTTCGAGATGCCGTGCGGTTTAGCAGATAGGCGGCTGTTTGGGTTGCTTCTCCCCACAGGTTGAGTTGGAGCTGCTTAGCATGGAGCATAGTGCGTACACATTCAACCAATGTGCGGTTGTCTCGCTCTGCGCTCCCATTTTGCTCAGGAGTATATGGAGTTGTTAGCTCGTGGCGAATAAATGAGTCAGTGAGAAACTTTCTAAACTCTTTGCCTAAAAACTCGCCGCCTCGGTCATTTCGAATCTGCTGAATGTGATTTCCGGTTTGCTGAGGTACAGGCTTGCAAAGTGTTTTGAAACGGTCCAAAACGTCTGATTTTTGTCTCATGCTGTAGACAAACCGGTAGCCAGAGAAGTCGTCTTTAAATAAAACGAAGTAGCGTGCTTTGCCCAGTGATTCTTGTTTCATTGGGCCGCATACATCGGTCTGAAAGAAAACACCAGGTTTTGCAGCTCTTGTCGATGATCGTATCTTAGGAAAAGGTTGTCTTGCACTTTTTCCAATAGCGCATCCCTCACATGGAGTATCTGGTAGTGTATGTTGCAATAAATTCATGCCTTGGACAGTGTTATGTGTATGCATATGGATAAGCATTGCATGGTTTACATGCCCGAAACGTTGATGCCAAAGAGTAAGATGTCGTGCAGGTGTGTCACTCCGTCTTGGGGAAAGTCGGTTGATGGCAGTATCATGTGCCATAGTGACGTGCGCAGCACTGTGAGGGCGATTTACGATGAGCGCCAGCTTGTAGAGCTTGTTGACACGGGTACCGATCAATACCACTTTGCCTCGGCCTTCTTGGTTGGTGAGAAAACAACTACGTTGTGTGTAAGTTGTGACAAATCCTTTATCAGCTGCTTGTCCCACCAAGAAGAGATTCTTGCGCAGATCAGGGACATAAAGCACACGATGGATATTGCATGGTGTGTAGGAGCCGTTAAGTTCACATTTAATCTGGATGCATCCTACTCCACGTACCCAAAGGCGACGGTTGTCGGCGATCATAACAGGCCACCGTCCTTGTGGCACAGGTTTGAAAGAAGCAAACCATTCCAAACGATCAGTCATATGATCCGTAGCTCCTCTGTCCAGGTACCAAGCATCGTCTTCTGAACGGTCGCCTACATAAACCATGAAGGCTGAACTGTTGCCCTCGTCAAAATCCTCGGTAAAAACTGCATGCGCTTCACTCTTCAACTGCTTGCTTTCAATAGTCTTGCTGCTTGCTTTCTCAGAGTCACCATCCTTTCTCCCATCAGGGCACTCTCGTTCCCAGTGCCCATGCTTTCCACAACGTCGACATTTAGTTTTTTTCTTCAGCTCGGCAATCTTGGCTGCATGCTTTCGCTTCTCTTCTACTGAAAGAAGTCTCTGACTTGAACTTGATCCTTGGCCGCGGCTAGAGAAAAAGGCTTTCTCTTCTTCATTTTCGATGAACTCTATGACTTTATTTCGACTCTCTTCCTTGAGCAGTCGCAGCGTCAAAGACTCAATGGTTTGCTCTGCGCGTGGGACACTATCCCTAGCGGATTGCAGGTGGCGAAACCTTGATGGTAACGTGCTTAAAATCTTGCAAATTACGGCCTGATCTGATACAGTCTCTCCCAAGTTGTTCAACTGATGTGCAAGCTGCTCAATGTTGCTGATGTGGTCAACTACTTGAGCATCCGGCTTCATTCTCATGTCAAAGAATTGTTGCTGCAGCATCTGGACATTTTCAGTGGCGTTTTGCTCGTGCACTGTGCACAACCAAATCCACATTTGGTTTGCAGTACGACAATTCATGAGTCTATGTATTAGTTTGCTATCGATGGCAGAGATCTGGAAAGACTGACAAGCGGCATCTTTGTTGAGCCATTCTTCTTCTTGAGCAAAAGACTCTCTAGGGATACTTCCATCTGCAATGCCTAGCATCTTGTGGGCACGTAATAAAATGCACATTTGGAATTTCCATACAGGGAAATTGTCTCCTGAAAGCTTTTCGATCTGGGTGAGGTTTCCCAGATCATGTCTGGAAACCTGCATGACACGGTGCGGGGTGTGGCTGCTAACAGACCCATCGAGAATATCCGCTTCCTGTGCAGGAACAGTTGGTGCGGGAAGAGGTCTCTCAGAGATCTCTTTGTCCATACTTGGCGAAACAAAAGAAGATGTAATGAAAATCAGCAAACTTCTCAAACGATTTGTTTCTCTCAGTGAAATAATACGGAGGAGTAGGTGTAGAAAAAGAAACAGACTATATGCTTGATAAATCAGTTTCGATTTCTACACTATGTTCTACACAGGTGCTAGAATAGCGTGGGCCCATAACCTGTTGGAAATATGTAAAGAAACGATGAATTGAGAAGAAAGAGACAAACTCACAAGATCATGCAGACACAGCGCTTCACTACAAGAGTAATATGTTTATTGCTTAAACATTGGCAGTACAAGAGATGATCTCAATAACGCATCATGTCAAGTTTAAGTAGCTGAGGGATCTTGATCAGTTCGGTAATATAACAACCTAATCATCAGCTACTAATCATCAGCTACGTAACTAACTTGATTCTGCACCGAAATACTCAGATAGTATTTTCTATTTCATATATATGCATACATGGTATGCCGCCATGTCACCGTAATTTCAACAAAAGGAGCTTCGCCTTCTGAGCTTGGACAATTCTCCTCACTTTTCTTGTGGTTGCTACGGGTGAGTTTCGTGCCTTTCTACTTCTACAGCCTGTTCTTGGACTTTTTTAGGCTTGGAGTTGGTAGCTTAGCTAGGGTAGGGAGAGGCACTGAACGTAAATACGCATTGGAGAACAGAGAGTTGCAATCTTTTCCATGCGCGGCTGATTTCATGATTTCATGATTTCATGACCGTTCCTGGCGCTCAAAATCATTAGTTTTCCCTACAAGAACGTGTTGTGTTTTTCTACATCGTATACCAACTAGTTATAAAACCATTTACGGGGTTCGTAACAGGATTTGTATTTGGATTTGACTGAAGATGGCCGTCGTATCACTCCAAGGGACTATTTGGAGTCAGCTTTGCACTCTATTCCTGGCACTGGGAAAGCCATCGCTTCAAAGAACGAGGTTCGTTCAGCACACTTATAGTTGCTGATTTCCTTTCTGACTTTAGTCAACCCGGATCTGCATGGCTGTTTTTCGTGATAGATCTGTGATGCTTGGAAATACACTCCAAGTAATTCTTGTCTCCCCAACCCTTTGCTTAATCTAAGGGCCACTTCCCACTATGGCCAAACTTCTTGAGGAGAAGCGTCCCAACCAATGAAAACGCTGGAATGGGCAAAGTTCCTCCTCTCGGCCTTCACACTAGAGGCCGAAGTCCAAAGGACGTCACCACCAAACGAGCTTAGGTGGCAGCACTTTTTGCAAGTTTTGGCGCCAAGAGTTTTTCCTCTTGACCAAAGTTTGGGTCGAGCAAAATGCTCGACGCAAACTTCCATCGAGAAGAGAAATTTTTTTTTTAATTTAAAATATGCACAAGAAGACAAGGCTCATGGGCTATTAAGAGCTGGTCATGCTCCACTAGCCTTGTCATTTTCTATTTAATGAACATTTTGACAATCTAGGGTTTAGACCAATGTTGTTTAAAAATAAGCTAAACTTCAATCACTCATAAATTTGTCATCACAATGTAGAATTTGCTGAAATGTTTTCCACATATTCCTGATTAGTTTAAACACCTCTCTAATTTTTTTCAGATTTTTTAGATTGTTTTTAGATTTTCTATAAATGTCTGAATATTCGGATCATAATTCTTGGCCTTTGGCCTTCTCCTTTGGGCCTTCACACCATGCCCGGCCAAAGCTCCCAACAGGATTATTTTAAGATTACTTTTCAGCCCATATGCTTCTCCTCACGACCAAGTTTGGAACAGTGGACAGTCCCTCCTCTCAACTTCGGCCATAGTAGGAAGCGGCCCTAAGTCACTTGTTTTTTGAAATCGCCAGATTCGCAACTCCATTCGGGCTTTGTTTCCTGAGCGTGATTGTTTCACGCTTGTTCGGCCTCAAAACGACGAGAAAGAGCTGCAGAAACTTGACCAAATCAACGTGAGTCCGGCTATATCTCATTTGTGACTTCTACAAGTTCTAATGTGATTTATTAAGATTCAAGTTGATTTCTAAAACAACGTTTTCATTTGTAGCTAACTTTTCTACCCTCATGCTATTGATGTAACACCTGCCTCTCGTATGTTGATCGTATGTTGATCGTCTGACAGATGGACAAAATGCGACCAGAGTTTCGATGCTTTGACGAAGTATATATTGGAGAGGACGAGACTAGAACAGCTGTGATCACTTGTGATGAATGGCCCCATGTTTGTTGGGTTAACCCAATCCATCCTCGATGCCAGCAAGGCCAGTGCTGTTCCCACTATTGGAGTACAATTAGAAAACAAGTGATTTCTCTGACTCAAGACAGGGTAAAAGTTGTCTGAAAAATGGATTAATACCGTAGACTCAGACTCAACTGACCACTTAACTCGACGGACCAAACACAATATGCCAAAGGAGACAGAATGTATTGCCAAGAAGCACCCTTACGTACAAGGGCTCTTACACACACAGAATCTTGTATAGGGTGAGCCCCCCCCCCGGTAGGGGCTCACTCGTTTTTAGATCCCCCGACGCACTAGGGGTAGGGCGTAGCCCGACCCGTGCGGTAAGGGGATCTAAAAACGCGTGAGCCCCGACGGGGGGGACTCACCCGGCGTAATAGCCCGTTGGAATTTTCCAGCCAGTCTGCCCCCACAGATCGCGACTGCCCCAGCCTGCCCCAAGTGCCCGCACCTGACCATGTGAACCCGGTCTGCCCGCAACTGCCCCAGCCTGCCCATGTGAAACCCAGTCTGCCCGCAACTGCCCCGAAGACCCCAGTCTGCCCCAACGAGTTGGCAACTGCCCTATTGAACGCAATTGCGCTCCTTAATAATCAACGCAACATCTGTTTTAATTGTGGAAATTATTGCAGTATTGTACATGATTCTGCCAATTTTTGCATTGGATATGGGCTAATTGTCATGTGTTAAATTGATGTTATTCCCTCAAGCAGAGTACAGATACCAGTGCTCGTGCATACTGACCCCATGACCATGCAAACTATACACTGACCGTGCGACACAGTCCGCTCAGAGAGCACGTATACGTGTAATTCCCACGCCCGCACCGCCGTAATCAATTTGTCATTTGAGAAACAGTGTTATTTTTGGCACATATATCCATGGTTACATCAGCAATTGCAATCGATATGGGAATATCGGAACCCAAGTAGAAAAATGAATTTGGATTCAACTCCATTTCTCGGATGGTGATACCCGACCGTGAGCCCCTTACGCATGGTATGAACCACCTGCGCGCAGTCAGTCCTAGTGCCCGCGCATCCACAACCGAAACCCGATTGCGTTCAGCTCCTGTGCCCGCGGCCAAAGTACCCGTGTACACGGATGCAGGCACCCATACCCGCTCTGAGTATCACCCTAGCCCGCAATGAGTATCACCCATGCCCGCGTCCGGCACACATCCACGCACCCACCGCCGTAATCCATTTGTCCTTTGAGAACTAGTGCTATTTTTGGCACATATATCCATGGTTACATCAGCAATTGCAATCGATATGGGATAATCGGAACCCAATTAGAAAAATGAATTTGGATTCAACTCCATTTCTCGGATGACGATACCCGACCGTGAGGCCCTTACCCACGGCATGAACCACCCGCGCGCAGTCGGTCCCAGTGCCCGCGCATCCACAACCGAAACCCGATTGCATTCAGCTCCTGAGCCCGCGGCCAACGTACCCGTGTACATGGGTGCAGCCACCCGTACCCGCGGTAAGTATCACCCATGCCCGCGTCTGGCACACATCTACGCACCCACCAGCGCACCTGGAGATTATTTCTGATTTCTGAACCTACCTGAACGTCGTAGTTTATATTCTCGAAGTTTGTGGGATTTCCATTTGTTATGGGATATGTTTCCAAATGTGCTACACCAATCTCTGAGTGACACGTGCATATAACGAACGAAAAGTGATCTCAACGAACGAGAAGTGATCTCAACGAACGAGAGGTGAAAGTATTTGAAGTGTCTGGAACGTCGAATCCTGCGGTGTGGATCAGTTTCTTGAAATCTTGGATGATCTTCACCGTTGATAGAGGAAGTATATAAGGTTAGGGCCCGAAACCCCAGGTCTTTTTTTCTTTTGTCTCTCGCGCGAGTCCCGGCAGAGCTCGCTGTGTGTTTTTTGCGTTTTGTCTCCGCGTTTTGTGTTTTGCGGTTTGCGTTTTGCGTTTTGTCTCCGCGTTGTGTTGCGAATTGCGGGCGTTGCGGTTGCGAGCGTTGCGGTTGCGCGATTTGCAGGTGAGTTGCATATTTGCTCAGTCATTAGGTTTTTTTCGTGTCTGTTTGTGAGTTTTGCGTTGTTTTCACTTCGTGTTTTGTTCATTGTTCATTGATTTCTTTTCTTGTGGTTTTGCCGTTGTGTTTTGCTAACGCTATTGAGGTTTGTTTGTGTCTGTGGCTTCAAGGTCGTGGCGGCGGCGGCTCGACTTTGGAGGTTTTTCGTAGGGTTTTGCGAGGTTTCTTGTTTTGCGAGTTTTGTTTTATTTTGTTTGATTTGCCGTTTGATTTTTGGTTAAGATTTCTCCTAACGCGGTCGTTGATTTGTGTATGTATTTTCAGGTCGGTGGCGGTGGCGGCTGTGGAGTGCTGGAGTGCTCTTCGTTACGATTTTGCTACAGTCGTAGAAGTGTCGCAGTGGTTAGGTGAGTCTCTTTTATGTTTTGTGTTTTATTATAGTTCTTTTCTTTGTGTTTTGTGTATTATTTGTTTCTCTTTTGTTTTATCTTTTTGTTTGATTTCTGGCTTATTTTTACTTCTAACGCAGTTGTTGTTGTTTGTTTGTGCGCTGTCGATAGGATTTGTGTTTGTCGAAGAAGGTGGCGCTGATCTAAGTTAGCCTAAGGTTCGTATGCTCCTTACTCTTGTTCTCATTTTTTTATTTTTTTTCATGATTGTGTGTTTACTTAGGTTGTCTGTTTGATAGTTTGTTGTAGTCTTGTTTGATTAGTCTGTGTCGTTTATGAATTTTTTTTCTCAGCTTTATAATCTTGCTCTATATGTACTTGTAATGTATAGATTTCGATTTTATAATTCTTGGTTTACTATTTTGTTGTAATATTTTACTTTTCTTGTTATCTATGTTTTGTTCTTTATTTATTATGTTTGACTACTTTTCTGTTTGATTTGCAGAGTTTGATGGACGAAATTGAGGATATTGAGACTATGGAATCTTTCGCATCCACTGCAGGGAAGCGACGACGATCGGTTGATGTCGACGTGGACGTAGACGTGAAGCCATTGCCAAAGATTCATGTTCTGCCGACATTCAATCTCAGGCAGCGAATGAGTAACGAGTTTGTCAATATCAAGAGCGAAGTGGATTCCAGTCAAGGTAGATTTGATGTACTTTCTTCAATAGTTTTGATTGTTTTTTTTAATAGATATTCTTGTCTTGTACTTCCTCTGTTATATTGGTATCTAATTTGTTTAAGTTTGTCTTGGCAGATATTCTCAAGATTGAGGTCGTGAAAGTCGAAGCCAAATTGGTATCATCTAGGGAGGCCAATGTCATTAACAGGACTGAGGATGACGAGATGGATCAGCTGGAGCAGCTTGAACGGCAGCACCAAATCGACTGCCAGGAGCTGAATCCTAAAGCCGTCGACGAGGACGACACTGCAAAGCTCGACTCCATTTGTATGCTCTCTTGGGAGGTTTACATTTCACAGACTCAGGTGACCGATACTATCATGTATTTGTAGTTTTGTTATGTTAATTTTTGCGAAGATCATTTAAAAGTTTTCTAATGTTTAAGTTGTAAATTTAACTAAAGTTTAATTCTAAATTATTTAAGGTCTTAAACGAGGATAAGATAGACACGGAGGATGTAGCAGATGTCAACATTGTCGTTGACACTGAAGTTTCGAAAGGTATGTGTCTATTTTCTTAAATTAAGTATAATGGTAATTAATTCACTGAAACTTTATTTCTGGTTTAATTTTGTTAATGAAGATAATAATGTAATCAAAATTGAAGGGGCCATGCCCGGCCGAAGGCCACCGAAGCCGCGCGGCAGCGCACCATTTGTTGTTCAATTTTTTTGACTTTTTGTGTTGTTTTTGCAGATTCAGAAGCTGCTGTTGAGAATTATGTTACCGATATCTCCCTCGTTGATGTTGTGTTGGGAAGTGGTGAGATAATTTTTTCTGTTAGAGTTTTTTTGATTTTCTTAGTTTTGTGTGTATGTAGTGTCATTTTTGTTTGATTATAATTAAGAATTGGCGAAGTATTAAAAAGAAGGGGCCATGCCCGGCCGAAGGCCGCCGAAGCCGCGCGGCAGCGCATCTGCTGTTGATCATTTTTTCTTATATTTTTGTTCTTTTGATTTTGCAGGTTCAGAGGTTGGGGTTGAGAATTATGTCGCCGACATCTCCCGCGCGGATGTGGTGATTGCTAATGGTGAGTTTAACTTTTCATGTTGAGTATTTTTGATGTTTTCAGCTTTGTTTATATGAATGGTGAGTCTTGTTTTTGTTATGTTTCTTTATTTCGATTCTGTTTCTTCTTTTGTTTTTTGTCTCTACACTGCCTTCTGACTCTTGTTGGTTCTTTATTTAACTTTACATTCGGATCTTTTAGATGGAGAACTGAGCACTGTCGATGACGGCAACCGTATTGGTGAGTATCGTTTTTTGCTTTTTTTTTTTCTTCTTGTGAACCGCTTCCGTCAAATGTGGTCTCAGGTAAATGTATTTTTCGTTAAGTGGCTGTGTCTGGTAGTTGAATTTTATTTTAGTTCATTGCTTATGTTTTGGATATGAACTGTTTTCTAAGATTTTGATGTGTTTTATGTTAGGTTTCGTTGAAGATGACGGTGTTCAGTTTGTCGTTGGTGACGATGGTCACGCGGTTTTAGGAGATGGAGAGATTGGGTATATTGATGCTGGTAAGTTGTAGTTCGTATTCTTATAGTTATAGTTTATGTGTTGTTTTAGCAAGCGTTTTAGATGTTATAATGTTTACTCTAAACTTAGTTTGGAATTTTCAGATAGTGGTGTTATATATACTAGGGGTCGCAGGGAAGCTGATTATCGCAGAAGACTAGTGTATGAGTATATTCACGATCCTATGGTGTCTAGTTTTATGGAGGTAATTCGGATCAGTTTTTTAGATTCAAATAAATGTTTTGATGTCCGAGGTTAGTTAGATATTTGGCACTTGTTTAGACTGTGAGAATTGTTAATCCTGTTTTTGATATTTGACTCATTTGTTTATCGTTTTCATTTGTTTATATCTTCTTTATTGTTTTCATAGTTTCTGTTCTTTAAGTTGTTGTAATCTGTCTTGTTATGTTTCAGTTGCACGTGACGTATTGCGCAGTTCTGTTTCCGAAGTTGCTGTCGAAGAAAGTAATGTTGTTCAACCGGTTTATGAGATGGTGATGGATGACAATGAGGATGAGGAGAATTTGCTGAAAGACGAAGTTCCACCTGATTGTTGCGATACGAAGAATCTTGGAGACGATGAAGACGACGAAGAGGATCCTGATGATGTTTTTATTCCCCGAAGCGGGAATTTTCCCGAGGAGGAGGAGTTTGAAGGTGATGATGGAGCGAAGGAGAATACGGTTCCTTCTGAGTCCGCAAAATCTGGTGAGTTTTCTTTTCAAATAATTTTTGAATTTTAATCTGCTTTTACTTGTTTCTTGAACCTGATTGTGATTCTGATTTAATCTTTTTTTTGTGTTTCTCAGGCACTTCAGTTCAGAATTCCAGGTTTTGAGAGCTCGATGCAACTGAGGTCAAGAACACTTCGATGGGTGGTGAGCGTAGGAGTGCTCATTCGGAGACTTGGGCCAAGAATGCGTTTGATGAATGGCGGAGATTCCGGGGTATTCCAACCGATAAAACGATCGGGGAGCTTTCTGAAGAAGACGACATCCGCGGATTTGTCGAATTGTTGCACGAGTTCGCTCTTCAGGTGACAAAAAAAGACGGTACTTTATACCCACCATAATCGTAAGTTCTCTTATCCTTTTTTTTATTTTAGTTGAATGTTTTTTGTTTCTCAGTAGTGAACTTGCATTGTTGACTGACTTTACTAGTATGAGTGTTTACTTATGTATGATTTTGGTTTTGAGATCTAATTGACTTTGTGTTTTCAGCCTTCAGAATTTTATCAGGGCTATCGGTCGCATCATTCGACTGCAGCAGGAACAGCGAGTTCAGAGGACTTCGGTCTTGGAGCTTCCGTTCAATATCATGACGGATCCAAGATACCGTAGAGTAAAATTTGCAGGGACTGAGTCTGTGAAGCGTTCCTTTAGGCGGGGCCTTGGAATTAAAACCTCCACCTCTGATATACTTTCCAGAGATGAGGAGGTTTTAGTTCTGATGTCTCCTGGAGCGTCTGTTTTAAATCCGTCAGGTTTGATATCTCGTCTTGTGTATTTCTTTTGTAGAAATCTGTTCATACGTGGACAGGATGAGCTCCGTGCGACACATGTTGGTCAGTTTCAGTTGCTGATTGAGAATGGAGTTGAGTTCTTGAGGTATGTTTATATTTTTTCCAAACACTTTTTTATAATAAGTTTGTATTTTGCCCACTTGATTTTATCTAATTTTTGCCTTGATTGTTGGTTTTATCTGATTATATTTGATGTTTTATTTTGTAATCACACTAATTTGTCCTTTTGTTTTTGTTATTAGGTATAATCCAAGTTTATCCAAAAATTATAAACTGGATATCGAGCACTGTTCTAAGCACTCTATCCGACACTCGATTGACTGTGCGGATTCTGACGTTGTGGATACCTTTAAGCGGATGAGTGAGCGATGGCCCAAGTTTACCAAAGAGGAGTTACAGGACCGTTTTGAGGGAAATCCTCACCCGGTCTTTCTGATGGCAAAGACTAATTGGAAGTTCAACGACAAGGTCTGGTTCCAGAAGCGGGCTTGTGGGAAAAATCATTTAGGCAAAGCAGTTCGAATATTGATTGAGAGTTCTCCTGGTAAGTTTTCTTTAACATTTGTTTCAATTTAATTTTCAGAAGTATGATGTAATAGTTTTGGTGTTTTAATTTCTTGAATTTTATTTTTTGAGATTCTAACGAAATTATCTTCTTTCAGGTATCGTTGTCGGTGACAGGAAGTTTACCAACAAGACTCCGCGGCGGATGGGGATTTCCAGGATGGCTGAAGCCAATATTCCCTCAGACAAAGCAATGCTAGTGACAGGTCATCGGGACGTGAAATCGTTCAACCAGTATAACGCCAACCCTGTGAAACTTCAGATGGACACTTGTCAGCGAATAATCTCTGGAGACGGAACAAGGTATTCACAGGTTTTGTCTCAAGAAGTGAAGAAGGGCAAAACTAGAAAGGTAAGTTTCCTAATATTAATCCTTCTTTTCGTTTTGGTGATTTTCTAATTGTTATTTTTGAAATTTTTTTTGTTTCATAACTTGATTGTGATTGGTTTTCAGGGTCTTCAGCTTGCTAATGCGTCATTGCCAAAGGATGAGGCTCTATCAAGAAATGGATCTGCTGGAGCAGCAAATGTTAAGACAGAAGCAGCAAATGTTCTGACTGAAGCAAATGTTAAGACTGAAGCAGCCGGAGAAGAACTTCGTGGGAATTATGTGAAGCAAGTATTTTAGCTGAATCATTCTGATCATTTGAAGGTGTTGTTTTTGAGTTGGAGCAGCTTTGTTTGGGTAGTCTTATTCAGTTTTCTATTATTGAAATCTGTGCATTCTCTAATTTCTGTGAATCAGTTTCTCGGCAGGGTATGGCTGTTGATTTGAAAGCTTTGCCGGTGCTTCTTGGGAGTTCCAAACTAGTTCCAAATGAGGTTAGTTTCTTTATTATTTTACATATTTTTCTCTTTTATTTTGTTAACATTGCTTTATATAGTGAATGTTTATTTTTACTCTATAATTGATTAAATTGTTGTTGTTCAGTCTTTGGTGAATCATGGGAGCACATCAAGGGGATTTGTGTTTGGATCAGCGTCCGGTAGCAATTTCTTCAATTTTAACGGTCCAATTGATTCCAACGTGTTGACAACATTTATGTCGAAAATCCCGAAGGTATATCATGTGATTTCTGTCATGTCTAATTTCCAGTTCTCTGGATTCTGAATGAATACATTGTTTTTCAGAATTTCTAAAATGTATAGTTTGGTTTATTCTTACAGTTGTTTTGTTGTCTATTTCAGGTTGAAAATCTACTTGGTGCACCTGTTAGCTCGCAGTAATTCACTTGCGGTTACTCTTATCTCGGAGTAGAGGAGTTCAGTTTTGTAGAGTTTCAATTCGGAATTAGCTTAGGATTTTGTAATTAGAATTTTTGGAGCGCTTAGAAATAGAAAAAAGCCCCTTGAAGATATTCAGATTTTGGTCCTTTAAAAGGGGACTTTTCAATTCTCAGCTTGTAAATGAAATTGTCAATTTGATACATGTTTACTTGTAATTTGTTCTGTAAATTTTTGTTTGTTTTATGTGATGTTTGACTTGATATTGAGTGTATGATGTTGATGTTGTTTTGCTATTGTTTGATCTTAAGCAGTTTAGTTTTTGTTAATTTTTTTAATTTATGTAAATATTCACCCAAGTTACAAATGAACAATAAATTGCGAATTTGTCTTGAGATTTACTGTCATGAGACTTTACTTCTCCTTAGAGTTTTTGAGATTTACTGTCTGGAGACTTTATTTCTCTTTAGAATTTCAATCAGAATATTTGTAATCTGTATATAGTCTGAAACTAAATTTTGAAGTAAAAAAAAAAGTCCTTCGGAAAAAAAATCTAAATCTTCAAAAAAAAATTTGAAGACTACCCAAGTTTTTGGGGTGGGGCGGGTTTTTGGGTGGGGCAGGAATTCCGCGCAGAATCTCGGGAGGTGAACCGTCGCCTGGCCAACGGCAGATTCCGCCGCGGGAGGTACATTGAATACAATAGAAAAAAATTCCAATAGGGTGTTACGTCTCCCGACAAGTAGTTGGCCAGTACCGTGGTACTTGGTGAGGTAAGGTATCGAGGGAGAGTAACTCCAATACTCCCACTCGAGACTGACCAACTGGGGTGCACCGGATCACTCACAAGTGCATGAGATGGCGGTGATATTCATGAGAGTGAGGTGCCGCTTGAAAGCATCTCTCGGCAGTGCCTTGGTAAGAATGTCTGCAACGTTATCGCCTTTGGTGACATAGAAGAAATAAGAAATAGTGTAAGAAATAAATTATATAAGAAATAGTATTTAGTATTAAAAAAATTCGGAAAGAAGAAGTGGAATGAAAAAACTTGTTTTGGGTGATTATAATGGGCAGAAAAAAACTGAAAGTATATAAACCGAAATATATTATAAAGAAAATCTGAAATTCAAGAATAAGGGAAAAAACTGAATTTCATATATTCATAGTCATACCAATCTCATCTATGTTTAGGTGACACCCAAATACCATTACCTCGAATGAGTTTCTCTCCCGCTTCGAGCCACATTGATTGGTTACCATTGCTACTTAACAATGTCCTCAACTGCTCTAACTCACTGCAACTAAGTTCCCCAAGTGACGCTGTTTCTAGCCTGTCATTTCTAATTGGATTTGCTAATGACCAAGACGTCTTAAAAATGTTCCAGTTCACATTGAAGTGAACCGCTAAAAACTCATCCCTGGAAGTCCAGTGCACTCCGATGTATGAATCATAATCCCACTTGGCAAGTCGGAGGCTAGCATACTCTGGACTGCTGTCAATCTCCCGTCTCCAAAGCTTCGAAACAACACGAGCATTCTCAACATCTTGAAATGTAATTACTGGTGTAGGAGACCAACATTGTGCTCTGTTAGAGCCCACGGATTCCCAAGGGTCAGGTCCATCTGCCATCCTTCTCAGCAAATCCTGAAGAATTGTATCACAAGCTATGACTTCAAGGGAATTGCTCATTCTCTCAAACTATGTTTACCATAAGCAACATTCAGTTCAACGAAAAGCTAATTGAAATAATTTGAGCTCAAACCACCTACGTTTATATGGAACAATAATTGACTTAAGAAAGCTTCAATAGATCTTATCCGAAGACGAAGAAATTATCAAATATGTCAAGCATTTCTGGGAGGTATATAATTTTGGACTCATTATCAGCATTATTGTACATCTTATTTAAATATTTGAAGAAGTTTTCAACAATGTAATTTCTGATTTGCAATATTCCTTTCAGTATAGCAGAAGCGATGAAGACCTGGACCTCATTTAGTAGTATATTCTCATTTTTTTCAATATTAGATGTTCTGATCTAAAAACATGATGCCGAAATACTCGCATCTTGATCCAATAAGGAACAAAATCTAAAGGATTGTATGCATGACGTCATCATGACATCAGCCCTAATTTGTACCTCAGAAAACAAACGTAAGAAATTCTTACCAGAAATAATCCTGAATTCCACGGTAATATACTCTTTTCCTTTAAAAAGTAACAAACTCATGCCTTTTTCTAGTATTTTTCCACGGTTATAGGGTCTACTTTGCTTTTGAAAATTTGGTTAATTTTCAATTCTATGCTCTCGATTCTCCATTAGGTGTAATTTGGGGTCATGAAAAGGCCGTGTAAGCCTGCCCTTTCTAGGTGAACTCCCTGCTGCCCCCCGCACTGTCGCTGGCAGCGGGTGCCAGAGTCGCTGCCCGCACAGAACTGCGTGGCGCACTGTGATTAACGGTTCTCGGAATAATTCTTGAGACATGAACGACTTGTCTCGGGGTTTGGTCCCAAGTGGGTAGGTGATGTCAGTTCGGCACTGTAGATTGTGCCCTCCACACGCCTCACTCGGAGGTCATTGGTTCGAGCCCCCGTGGCGGTTGCTGGCACCACGTTGGCACAGCCGGTGCCATGTCAAAAAGTACGCGGGCAGCGCCTGTTTTTTTCTCTCACGTGCCGTTTACACGGCCTTTTCGTGACCCGATTTTGCACCTAATGCGCTCTCCGCTCTCCGCTCTCCGCTCTCCGCTCACATTCGAACTTTCCCCATGTAGACGGCACCTAACTGCAACTCCCAAACATCAACATGTTTGATGCATCAGATCCTCAAATTCAATCGTGAAGGTAAATATACATGTCCATGCATTGAACCAAACATGCAGAAGCAATGTTAAAGTAAGTCCCTCGAAGAGATCAAGTGTTGCCCTTCACTTTACAATACGTATTGTCCGGCTACAGTGTACTTGCAGTGAATTCCCATGGTCCAAGTGAAACTAAAGTGGAAGTAAGCATGGCCACCGAATATAAAGTGCCATGCCACTGTTGAAACACTTCTCCAGCTGATCACAAGTGGCAAAGTGTCCACGTGGGCACTTCAGTGGAGATAATACACTGACTGAGCCAGATCAGGCCACTACACCGCCACTGACCTAAGTACACAGCGAAGTACACAATGACAGCCACGCATGAAGAGCTTCTCTCGGTGGGCAATACAGTGGAACTATAGGGATTACAAAGTGAGCAGGGCTCTCCCAAGAAAACTCAGAACATGAAAGCGTCCAGAAGTAGAAGTCAAAGTGGCAAACCGAAGGGTAAGTGCCAGGGTACAATCGAAGAACTTCTCCGGAGTTCTTAAAGCGAGACAAAGCACTCACAGGACGCTGCAACTAAATCGGTGCCCTGGCAGCACCTCGTCAGTGCAAGTGACTATATGTACTCGCGTGATGTGCCACATTCAAACTCCACTGCGCAGAAAGTGACTAATTCAATTGGAATGGGCAAGCAAATCGGCTGCTTCGTGCTAAGCACTGACAAGGCTCTGCCAAAGCCCTTCTACACTCATTCTAAAGTGAATCAGGGCCTTCACACTACTCTTGACGTGAACCGGCGGTTATTTTTTACACTTCACGCTTCAGAACCCTTCGACCCGTCCTGCAATGCACTTCAAGGTGCTTTCGAAGGTTACTTCACATGACACATCAGTCTGGGAAGAAGCAGCGGTCACTTGCTCTGTCCAATAGTACAACTCGCAAAATAGAAATTTCCAATGACCACCTCAACTTAAAACCACGAAAAGCGGAAACCAAGTGGACGGCACTGAATAGAGGTAGGTTTCAAAGGGCGAGCACTCTAATCCAAACCTTTTTCACTGGAATTCATTACTTACAGTTCGTGGATGCGGCTCCGCCGACATTCCCGGATTCAACCCTGTTGAATCCACCCATGAGACCCTCCTGCTTGGGCTGCCGCAACGGAGGTATGCGGACTTGATTCGCTCCAAAACTTGCCATCCAGTCGCTGCAAAATTCCTTCTCGCAACCTAGACTAGCACACTGCCTCCTCCCATCACTTAACCACGCTGCCAAGCAGAAATGATGGTACGTGCATTCGCAGTCAGCTATGGAAATATTATGGCATTTGAAGTTGTAGCCGCAAACAGGGCAGTTCTCAATATAAATAACCTTTGTCTTGCCTTGCAATGGTTGTCTAGGATTTTGAATAGGCAGCGGTGTCGTTCCCATCCGTGAACCTTTGGCCATGAGCTGCACTTGATCAATTGACTTTGCCACCCAGAGCTCCGCTCGTACTGCGCCCACCCCACACAGCCTTATCTCTCTTTCAATCTTTTTCAAGTCGTCCTCTAGCCCCTATTGCTCCATCCAAAGCTGTTCTGTCCTTGCACTCTCCTTGCTGAGAATGTGTTCTCCAAACTCCAGGTCCTTATCAAGTATCCTGATCTCCTTCTCTTCCTCCATTTTGGTTTCTCCCACTCTCTGGATCTCGCTATCCTCAGAACCGTTTTCCCTTCTTACTTCATTGAAATGTGCCACCAAGCTCTCACACCGTTGTCGTATGTTCGCGCAGCTGAGCTCTTCCTCTCGCAGTGATTTCTGCCTCTCCGCCAGCGCCCCATCCACTCCCTTGCACTTCTACTGTACCTCTATTCAGTGCCGTCCACTCCCTTGCACTTCTGCTGTACCTCTACTTCAGGACGTTCGTTGGCATAATGTATGTGTAACCAGACTCCTGCATGCCAGACAAACAACAATAATCACTCAGTTTCATAGCAATTAAGCTTCAACTAGAATATAGAAAGATGAAGCTAATTTAAAATACATATCCGGATTTAGTCAAGACAAGTCAGGCAGATTGCTAAGCCCCAAGTACACACCGTGATACCCTCTGAATTGACGTAAACGTGTTCCACACGAAGGTGGAGATTGGTGGCAGAGATTGCTGCTTGCTCATAAGGACTCGTTCTTGTCACAATCAGATCGTCTCCGTGGACGTCCGTTGTCTTGGTCGTGACTTTAGTCAATTGACTGGCTTCCTTTGCCTGCAAATTCAGTACATGACGAATGAGATATTAGGGGAGTCCTTGTGGTTTCGACCATGCACCACCTAAACCAGATGCAATTTCCTCAGAATTTAACAGGTTCTCTGAAAGAAACCTAGAAAAAATTGAAAGAGAAATTTAATAAAGCAATGGATACATAATCACAAAACCATATGCTTACCTGATTCTCAATCTCTCCTATCTGCTGCCGTTGTTGCGACGGAGGAGTAATCTCAGCACCAAGGACAATGTCCCTAATCTCTGACTGCGTTGACGCAGATGTATTCACATTGTTTTTATTCGCATAATCAGACAACACTACAAGAAAAATTGTCCGCAAACAAGTAAGAATCGAGAGAAAAGTGTCGAAAACAAGAGAGGGGTCGCTTTTCCAGTTGTTTCAGGTCGTCGTTCAAGAGAGTCGGAATAGGGCTCGTTGCATCAAGAGAAGTGAGTTGTTTCATGCGTAGGAAATCAAGAGATAATGGTGTGGAATTTCCGCGTGCGTTCGGCATCGTTGCAGAAGGGGTTGACGTGGATATGAAATATATATTTCTCATTTGTATTATACACGTGGAGAGATCGTGACGTGTTCTGAGTCCCGAGTCAAGAGCCACGCAGAGTTACGGTTTAGGGTTTCAGAAATTAAGATCTACAGAGGCTGTCAGGCCAACAAAACTCCATAAAAGTAGTAGGGATAAAGACATTTTATTTACATATATATAAAAAGGAGAGTTTGCTGTTAGTCTTGTTGCAACTCGCCCTATCTGCACAAATAACAACGACGCTATGACTAAGGTGCAACATTGACTCTACCTGCTGTATAATTCCTAGAGCTGCCGAATTCAAAACCGAGAACTACACTGAGCACGAAAAACTGGTAGCCGGGCCACAAGGAATGAGAAAAATTTCTATTTATAGAGAAGGCAGTAGAGCATGTTTCCACTGTTCGAATTTTCAATCCTTTCATGGAGTGCTCCTCGTTCATCAGCATGTGCGCACCGCCCGTGGATATTTGCGATTGGAAAGGCTCATTGCACATATGGAGTCCACTTGCATTGCTTCAAAATTGCGCGGCACGATCAATTGACGACGCACCTGTCAACTGAATACCTTCGCTCCAACTATTTACACATCGAAATTTCCTTCTTCCTGTTTGGCATCACGATGAAGCTACCCGAGTCAGCCACCTTCTTTGAATACTACACAGAGTGGATATGCAAAATTTAAAATGACTAGCGTAGATATGGAGGACATAACGAACCATGCGTTTACAGGAAAAAATAAATTCGTAGTGGAACTCTACCTCCACAGACACTGACAAAAAAACATATAAGAAAAAAGAAATACCTTCGCTAAGCTCGATGAAGAGGGGAAACCCAGATGTCCGCAGCTGCCTCCATGACCTCTCCCTCTTTTACTTCAATGGCAGTGTTGTTGCCAACCCAGAGCAGAGCACGCAGCACGTGAAGGTCGGCGCAGCTGAGGGTGCTTATGGGGTCGACACGCATGACAATCGGAGTTGTCATGCGCCATGATTTCCCGAATACATGCCAATTCACAAAGAAACTCACGAAAAATGCCTCCTACAGTGGCGAGGTTTCATCTGCGTAGTCCCATGCCGCAAGACGCACTGCTGCCCACTCAGCGCTCGAGTCGATGACCTCTCGCCACATGCGGGAAGCCCGACGCGCGTTTAGAATGTCCTGAATAGCACCAGCGCTCGGCCAGCAGATGTATCGTCCCAGCCGTTCACTGACTGCGTTAGATCCATGAGCAAACGGTCCAGGACGCCGTCGCGCACAACTGCCTCCCACGACGCCATATTGCCAAGAGAAAAAACTAACTGAATATTGCAAATCTGCAACGGAACCTCGGATACACTGTAAAACATGTCAATTGAAACGAACAAATGAAGTGGTGCTACGCTCATAGTCACCTGTTCATAGAAATTGAAGTCGGCAAAGTATGCATGAGAGCAATAGAGGAGGAGGAAGAAGACAAGTGAAGTTAACGCTACTTAAAGGGTGAAGTATGCCTTCTAAGCTTCAGTTCCAGATTGCCGATACCTACAACATGTGTGAAGCTGAGTACTTGCGAAATCAGATTCACAAAAGAAAATCTCCAGGTCCTTTGATGGGAAATTGGAGTTGGAGTGAAATTGTTTCCCACACCCAGATTTTTCCCACACCTGCCAAATCAAATCCAGTCACATGCAAGAACTTCATAATCAGCATCATGAGGTAGCCAACTACAAAGCATGAAAAGAAAGTATGGTTAGCATACTCACCTGATATGTTACTGGAGGTGACGATTGAAATGAAGGCGCAGGAGGTTGTCAACTGAGTTAACGGATACTAAGATGATCACAAAGGTAGCCATGAGTAAGGGACTACTTCTGGAGAGGACTTAGGAGAGCTTCTAGCACATTATATAATCTACTCTAGAGTCGCCAGTACGGGACCAAAGTGATGTGCGTAGCTCTTACTCAGTACATGAGGACCTAGGATTTCACATGAGTGGCAGTACAAGGACTGGACACTGTGAGTATTAGTACGTAAGTCTCATCGCCCTATCTAGCACTGGACTCACTAAAAGTCGGGAACCTGATTAGGAGGAATGACTGGACAGTTAAGAAAAAAGAAAATTACAGAAATCTTTATTACAGCATCGTTCTATTAATCGTTGGCCACTACATCTTCACACACACTGCAGACATTGTCAAGAGCAGGGCCTAGCTCAGTAGATCCAGAGGGCAGTTTGATTAGAACGACATATATTTCTAAACCAATCTGTAGAACTGAATCAATCTGTAGAGCTGATAAAGTGTTCTTTAGAATTCTACATCCCACGATCGGGTTTCAAATACCATTTCCACTGAAAATGAACGTAACCAAATAGTCTGGTACTCTGATCTCTACGTGCAGGCCGTATTCTCCATATAAATTTGGCGCTCATCTCTTTGTGCAGACCGTCCCTACATTTGTCATACAAGGAAAAAAGTAATTCCTCTAATGATCTGACCATGTTAACTAATCCAGAGTGAACATTCGGATGTGCAACAGTATCCATGATATACAAAACCAAAATGATGACGATGCACCTGTGAGTATATATTAATGTCATCGTCATGTGGGGAAAGTCATGTGAGGTAGAGGAAGACTGTGGGAGGGACAGGGAGATGAGCGGGGAGGGAGGTAGAGGAAGACTGTGGGAGGGGCAGGGAGATGAGCGGGGAGGGAGGTCGAGGAAGACTTAGGGAGGGACAAGGAGATGAGCGGGGAGGGAGGTAGAGGAAGATTGAGGGAGGGGCAGGCATAGGGGCGGGGGAGTGGCGGGGTGAGAGAGGGAGAGGACTGGGGCAAGAAGAAGAAAGGCATTCACAAGAGAGTTGATTTCGCGAGAGAGAAAGAGTGGGATGAGAAGAGAGATCAGAACTGGAAAGAAAAAACTTACTTACATAAATTAATTTTTCCTTTGTCAAGGAGAGGTTCATCTTCATCAGAAACATCTTGGAATTCGGTGTGATCAGCAGCATCAGGAAGTGGTAAAGTAGGAATGAACTGAAGCGGTTCGAGGATCTCTTTGAAGATGGAGGTATCACCCTCAAGTGCGACATTATGTCTTGAAGTAGCACGAGCAGCTCGAATCGAGGCTCCTGTATCAAATAATAATTATGAGTAAAGTGCACGAAGAACATAAATAAAATGGAGTAATAAATGTGGTCATAATCAACTCACCAGATCCTGCTGTAAGATCCACAATCACACCATCTGATGGACATAAAGCAGTCACAAACAGCTGTAGTAAGGAGTCTGATTTCTCCTTAGGTCCCCTCCAGGGAGTACCATCTCCTTTCCTCTTAAGGGCAGTCTCGGAAGTGATGACGTTGAAAACAACGTCATCTCTCACCAAGTCAACATTCCCAAACTCGGAAGTGGAGGCAAAGACAAGCTCCTCTGGCTGCCTCTTGATTGACTGGGGAAGAGAGCGGACAAGAACAATGACCCTTGATTTCAGGGTCTGCAAAAAATGTACGAATCAGTTACAAGAATATAAAAAAAAGGTTTAAAAATCAGAGAATGGAAATAATAGAATCTGAGAACTTACAAACTTTGAAGAATCCATAGGATGGCATAAGTGGAGCGAATTGATCACAGTCCACTCCTTCTTCTCCCTCAGATTATTGTTATTAAAGAATCTGGAAAGCTCCTTCTTAATGTGGTTATTGTCAGGGTAGAAAAGAAGAAGAGCCCCGTCGTCATGGAGAAATCCACCACAAAACCCAATTACAAGCTCCAAAAAATTATCAACCTTCTTATTCCAAGATGGAATAGTGGTAGGTGGCTGTGACACGCTTGGAACAAGGACACCGTCTGGATACTCTGCTATAACGAGGTCAACTGAAGGCCTATCTGAGAATTGTCCCTCAAAGGCAAACTCCTTACCAGCTCTGACCTGAAAATAGTAAATCAGTTAATATTAATACAAGGCAATGAGGAAAACAAACACTGAATTGATCACGAACTGCAAACATAAAGAACTTAATAAAGGACAACAACTGCGCGATGAATTGTTACCTTTGTAAGAGAAGAGGTCATTAACTGATATGAAGGAGGAAACTTCTTGTTCATGGCCTTGAACTCCATCATAGCCGAAAACGTGTCGTTGAGAACAAGGATTGTGGATGGTTTAGAAGACGAAGCAGGATGACAGGGCTCCATTGACTTCATGGATGGCGGTGTAAACACGTGGGAGCCTGCGACGCCAAGAGGTGTGAGATGAGGGCGCTTAACAACCTATGTCGTCTCCTCCCTGCCAGCACTAAACCCCTCAATATCCATCCCTCCCCCCGTATGCTCCACATTCCGCTCCTCAGGCAGGACCTCCATCATCTCTTTGCCGGCAGCAGTTGTGGCTGGAATATCTTCATCGTGATCGACCTCTAGCTCACTCGCCTTCCTTTTTTGAACCCGAGCCTTTCCTGACTTTCCTTTCCTGCCTCTAGATCTCTTAGCTGGTGGTGATGGAGGCACATCCTCTGGAGGTGGTGGTCCTGGAAGCATAGAGAGCGCAGGCTGTAGTGAATCCCGAAGAGAGACATCAAATGCCGGTGGCCTCTTGGGTGGACAATCCATATACCATCCGCATCTCTCGTAATGAATAGGGTCCCAAGCCTTCAACATGGCAGGAGTATACATACACTCAGTGCTAGTCAGATCGAGATAGTTGGTGAAGAATGTTGGAACCTTGGAAACTGCCTTGCGAGGATAGAGAATGTACTTGAAGTACCTAAACAAAACTCTCTTTACAGCTTGGGTGAAATTCGGCATCTGATCTGGAGTCTTGTTCTTGTGCACTTGTTCTGAACCTTTAAACTCTCGGAAAAAAGCAAGGTCCCACAAGGAGCACCGCATGGATTCAACATAATCGAAGATGCGCTCAATTGGATCCCCATTCTCTGGCGCATAGTTGATATCAATTCCCATGTCCCCAATCACATGGGTGAATAGGTCTTCGACCTCAACTGCCAACTGCAATGGTATTAAAACCGATCTTCAATTAATGTCAAAATAAGAAAACGATTAATAAAAAATAAAACGCACCCTATGGGTACTGCCGGCAACGGCAGTACCTAAACTATGCTCATGGACACAGCTTTGCGTCGCTAAATAGGAGGGCATGGGCACTCCTAGCAACCTGAGTATCCCGAGACTAAGGCAGTCTCTAGGTACTGCCGTTGCCGGCAGTACCCAGACCTTGCTCATCGACGCAACATGGCGTCGCAAATAACAAGGCATGGGCAGTTCGGTCATCAGCATTACCCAAGAGTAAGGGAGTATTTCGGTACTGCCGGCAACGGCAGTACCAAAACACTGCTCTTGGAAACATCAGAGACAAAGATAAGAGCACACCTGATAATAAAGAGTGGTATGCGAAGTGATAAAAAATCTTACCTGTGCCCACCAGGTAGCCTTGTGGAGCCAGGGTGGAAATGTTATATCCGAAAATTTTGGCTTTGGAAATCTGTGGGACTCACGTATTGAGGCAGAAGAGTTCCAGCGCTAGAGCCACTTCACTTTCATTTTAGGAGGCATCGCAGATGTTGCTATCATCCACAGCTTCTCCTGAGTCATCTCAGGGGACTCGTCATACTTCTCGTAGTGTAATTTTATCTGCTCAAGGAATGCTGGGGTGTTGACCGGGTCCGCAATAGGAAGAAGCTTCTTTAGCTCACTGAGGAAAGTATCTGCAGTTTTCTTCACGGCCTTACTAATCCACTCGTTAACTGATTTTAAGGTCCACTGGTGAGGCTCAGGATACCTCTCGTAAAACCGCCGTTTGGCAGCTGACGCGGCCTCACCTAGTTCTTGCTGCAATACATATTGTACAACTCCTTCAGAATTTTATGACAAGAAGACATGCTCATAGAGAGGGAAGAGAGATCAGAAAATAATCATACCTGATGGAGAACTGCATTTAGCCCTTCCACGGTCAAAGTGTACCAAGTACGTTTTGCTCCAGCCTGCTTTGCCTTGGCGATGTCCAAGGTTGCCTTGTTGACGATGCCTTCCAAGTAGGAAAAAGGTTGAGGGGCAATGCTTTGAATTTGGAACAGTTTGTGAACCATGTTGGTCTCGATGTGAGATTTCTAGTTCTTCCTGTTCATTACATGGAAAAAAGTTAAGAAAACATTGGAATAAAAAACAAACCAAATGCATGTGACTATAATGGTATACCCTTACCAGTTGACTTCGTGAAGAGCCTCAAGCACCAATGCAACTTCACCCTTTGGGTCAAGAATAATACTCTCAACTTTGAAATGCCAAGAGAGATCTCCTGAATGAAACTGGTCAATAACGGGAAGCCATGCCTGAAGTCTATGATTCCTGTCCCAAAACATAAACATCTTGTTCGAAAAAACCTTGAGATCATCATCTGCAAGGAGCTCCTGTTCGAATTCCTCATTGCGAATTTTCCACTCATTACTCCACTTATCCGAAATAGCCTTTGTCACATCCCTGGTCTTACCATGATTATCCTCAAGAGCAACATAGAAATACCCATTTCCTTCCAAGTACCCACAGCTAGTGAAATGCGACGATAATGTGAGAACATCATTTTTTAAAGACAGCCTCACCACAGGAAGTGCCATCATTCTACATAAAAGTATGTGAACCTTGCCCTTCACAGACGGCTTCCATTTTAGCTGATCAAGCCGCGACGCTGTATTGGTTTGAGCCTTTCCCACAAGCTCATTGAGCTTTAAATTAACCTCCAATTCAGTCAGTGGGGCGGCATCGATTTCTGCAGAAATACACAATCAGATTAATACACACAATACATGGTGACTACAATCCCCATTCGAAGGTACTGCCGGCAACGGCAGTACCCCGAGACTGCCCAAGGGGATTTCGCCATTGGCAGTGTTGGGGTACTGCCGTTGCCGGCAGTACCTCGATGGTGCTCCCGACCCACGTCTCAGATGCCCCCTTAGGCACCATGGGGGTACTGCCGGCAACGGCAATACTCCAAGAGTGCCCAAGGTGAATTCACCTTGGGCAATGTCGGGGTACTGCCGTTGCCGGCAGTACCCCCATGGTGCTCCTTGACCCACATCGCTCGTAGACCGGGATGCACCATCGGGGTACTGTCGGCAACGGCAGTACCCCCATGGTGCATCCCAACCCACATCGCTCATAGAATGGGATGCACCATCGGAGTATTGCCGGCAGCGGCAGTACCTTGAGACTGCCCAAGGTGAATTCACCTTGGACACTCTCGGGGTACTGCCGTTGCCGGCAGTACCCCGATGGTGCGCCCCGACCCTGTTTGCTTTGCTCGCACAGAGACCCAAGATGTAATCTCCTTGCACCGCCTCAGGGTAGTGCGGTTGCCGGCTGTACTCTAAGGTAGCCTCCTCGACCCATCAACAATCACAAATAATCAAAATAGATTCAGAACGTACCTTCTTCGTCGTCGACATTCTCATGGGTCTCTTGTCCATCCGGCCGAGAGTTTCCCCCTGGTGATGCCTCCTCTCGTCCATCTGGTGAGGCCTCGTCCCCAACCTCCTGTGAGACACCAGCATCGTCCTCCGCATTCTTTATGGCAACGTCTTCAGAGGCGGACTCCGTTTGGCGCTGGCGCTGTCCAGACTGTGGCATCTGTGCACACAACGCGGATTTAGGTTAAGAGTTCAGATACTAGATCGAAGAACTCAACAGATATAATTGTATTCGCAGCAAGAAAGCCAAGAGGAGCTAGAGGGGTTGACCTAGAATTGGCTAGTTGATAGCGAGGAGAGAAGTGCTTAGCAAAAGAACGGACTGCAAAGACCGACACCCATGACATAAGAAACGAAATAAACAAGCAATCCGTGGACGACAGTTAGAGTGATCGGGGTTAAGTATCGAAGAGTTGCCTGGAGTTAATGTGAGATGATGAAACCCGTTCTTAAATCCTCATTAAATGGTTAAATAAGTTATGATATTATCGAGACCGTAAATCGTAGATAAATACATGGCTGGAATGTTCATAGTTATTTCCTAAGGTAATCTAAGGTTGTTTTATAAGATTTATGCCAAATGGTAGTGCTGGAGGAAATATAAACATTAGTCACTTCCTTTCGGTTATAATAAACTAACCTTGTCGTCGTTAGTGTCACTTGATTTAGACAACACCTGCTGGCAACTCTTCTTCTGTATCCGCTTAGTCCTTTCGCGTCGTTCGTAACGTAAGGTTTGAGTGTCACACTCCTTGGGTTCCTCTTCCAGCGCTTCCGTAAACAATACCTTTGTAATACCCTCCTTCTGAAAACGCTCAGTCTGCTTAAGCTTCTTTGCCATCCTACTCCTTGCTAATTGTTTAATAGAACTATAGTGCGTCCCCTGCTTTCTCCTTCTCTTCCTAGTTGACTCCTGCATGTCACTCACAAGCCATCTAGCAAGCACTACACAACAAAGAGAAATTCACAGAGGTAGGGTGCTCAAACACACGTTTCAGTACTGAGACTCAAAAAGATGAAGCACACCTTAGCCTAGCAAACTATATTGAAAAATTGAGGAGCCCTACCACATAATGAAATATAGAATTTGAATTTGGTATTACCAAGCATAAGTTCTATTATAAGTAGTGTATGAAATGTAGAAGGAAAAGACGGCTCATTCTAATCTGATCACACCTCATATCAAATAGAATCCGCTCCACGATTTAAAGACTTAAAGAAATATTCTAAATAACTTACCTCATATTTATGGGCTAGCAAAAAGCACCATCATAATTAGTTAACGACGTCTCTCATTCATTCCTTACCTAACAGAATGAATTATTATCATGATGTCCAGATGGACATCCCGACTTCAATAAATGGATCACCGTTGATGCATCATTCCTCTCACTCTGCTTTCGCAAACTCCCTTCTCTTCTACATTCACTCCTCTCACCTTTGCACTATGGCTGAGTTTCCTGCGAACATGGGGATGGTCTGTCTGTATGCCCAAGGCATGGGAATCCCTCTTAGATTTCGCGTCGATGACGATGGTCTAGCTACAGTTTCCTCTCTTCGCTTGAGTGTCAGATTCCATTTCCGTGACGATACCATCAGTATAGAGGAAGAGATCTTTGATGACATTACAGCCGAGGTTACCCACACCCTCGGGCAACCTTCAGTGAGAGATGAGAACAATATGTTGCACTGGAGACTCTTCCCTGGATCCTATAGAGTCTATGGTCTTACTGATTCTCTGATGGCTGCATCCACTGAGATCCTCACCCCCCGTCGCTCTTCTACTTGCACAATTCAGACTCTCTTACCTCGTGATGTCAAGGTCAAAGTGGAACCTCGTACCGAGACTTCAGATGTAGAGACACCTGCTCCTCCTTTCGTCATATCTATCTCTTCTGATGACGAAGTGAGTCCCGTCAAGTTGGTGCCTAAGGTCCACGCTGATGCTCCTCCTTCCAACGTGTCTCCTCCATTGTCTCAGGCCACCGTTAGCATAGTTCCGCTCCTTCAACAGCTTGCAACGACGCGTGGGTCCAAAAACATTTTGAAGAAGATAGATTATTCTACTATTAGACACGAGAGGTAGAGTACTTGCCTGCGAAGTATGATGGTCCGGTTCTTTTTGAGTTGCGCCCAGCTGCTGCAGGATCCACTAAGCTCGCCGCCAAGTCAATGCAGGGAATGGACAAACGATACGACGAACACTTGTGAACCAAGACCATCACAACAAACATCAAAAACGACTTTGGACTGTCTTTTCGAAGTTCCACCTGCGTCGGATGGCTGCGCTGCATCAACAAGGAGTGTGACTTCCTGAAGCGTGTTCCCAAGATCTTTGAGGTTAACGAGACTGAGTTTGAAGGGTGTACCCTCCAAGCTTTTCTCATGGATCAGCCTCCTCCATCTGATTCCACGCTAGTGCGCAAGGTATGTAAAGAACCTCCGTCATGTGTAGCTACATGCGAGGCTAAGATTTATTACGTAGTTGGCAAAGCGAATCAGACTAGAGCTTGTATTCACATAGGAACACATGATCATCCAGTGAAAGTTCGAGACTACAGAGACTCTAAAGCAGAGATTAGTAGCTTAATAGAAGAGCAGGTAGAGATGAACAACAAAGCAACCAAGAGCGCCGTTGTCTTGGAGGCGAGCAAACTCCTCATCGGGAGCTACCTGCTACAGCCCGAGGATGCACCACCAAGGAAGCTGACGATGGAGGAGCTGGTTCCGGTTCTGGATCGATGCAAAGATATGGCGTCACCAAACATCCGCAACAAAGTCGCAACCTTCAAAAAAATCAGAAGGTACAGAATCATGGACGGTATCACCAAGCTCCGTGGAAACAGTCTCTGGGCGTATGTCCAGGAGAATAGGTTTCCTGGTCAGGGAGCTATGCGTGACAAAGTCTTCGTCTTCAAGATGTCGGAGGTCGGGCCGGGAAGTGGTGTCGACTTGATCAGCCAAATGCAAGCTGGTGGAGACTTGGAGAACGCATGGATCATGTTCGACCATGTAAAACGTGTCAAAGATTGGTCGACGATGGCGTGCCATGTGTACGATGCCACCTACTGCCGCGTGATGACAATCGCCATTTGCGACATGCAGTCCGAGGACACGGAGGCCCAGCTCGTCTTCTGGAAAAACCTGAATCTGGTCATGGTGATCAATGGCGTTGCAGCGCCGAACTTCAAGGGATTCATGGCGGATAACGCACAGGCGAATTGGAATACAGTGCGAATCCTTTACGGCAATGGCAACAAAGAGGACCCAATGGAGGACCGGGAGAGGTCGTGCTTGTTCCACTCGACACAGAACCTGGTGGCGTATACGCAGAAGCACTTCCCGGAGGAACTCTGGGAACAGCACAAGAAGATGTGCACTCAGTACAAGAATGCGACCAGCATGGCAGAGGCGGAAACTCTGTACCACGCGTTGCGAGCATGGTGGGCATCAACCGGGGTCGTTGGCGAGAGCGGACTCATCAAACTCGATCAGTGGCTGTCATTCTGGCACCACCGCTTTCGCCAGTGGGGGGGATTCATGACCACGGTATGATTTCTGCACTTTGTTTTGATGTTTTTGATACTGGTTTCCTAGCCCTAACCTACATAACTCTTATCGGTGAATCTAACGGCACCTACTGTCTAAACTGCAGAAATTCATGGAAGAAGAACTCATAGAGATGCCGACCTGTAACCTCGCCGAAACAGTTCATAACAAGTGTCTCCTGGCTTCAGGAAACAACGGGAACGACCTGTACGTTGCTACCGTGGACGATTTTGTTCAGGCTTTTCTACAGGTTGTTAACTACTACCAGTTCCTCAAAGGTGACGTCGGCGGAACAGGACCATCGAAGAAGGAACTGAGGCTCCGGATGGCGGAACGCAACACGAAGAAATGGGGAAATCCTACACTGCTCGAAGACCCCATGCTTGATATGCCAGGAGCGGATGAGTTCTGCACCCGTCAGCCTATCATGCCTAGAGCGGAAGTGTTAAGTACACAGAAGCGAAAAGCCAACGTCCCCATCGGAGCTGACGAGGAGTCTCATCGCCCGGACAAGACAAACTTCTCACGCCCTAGAGGCCCAAGACGTGCCGTCAGGGCTCGCCCTATGCAGATGCCGGTCATTGTGGAAGATGACTCCGAACACGACGTCGAGGTAGAAGGTACCCAATCTCCTGCCCAGGAAGTTGATTCCCCTTTACCTTCACCTGTGAACAAGGGCGGCATTCGCCATGTCAACGCGGTTGAAGAAACCAAGGTCGACGTGAAGGAGTGGCACATTTCGAGACTTCACAAACTTTCTGCAAAGTGCTGCTGGGCCCAAAGAGCTGAAACGAAGAAGAAGTGCACTGAGAGAATTGTCAGAGGGCCCCATTGCACAGCTGCCCCAACCTAGACAGGGCTTTGGACTAACTATCGCAGCAACACAGTTAAGAAGACAGAGTTCTTCTTCTGCTCCGACGATATTGAGCGCTGCGTGAAAGGCTCTAAGTGCAAGTGGGTAGCACACTACTCAAAGGACCAGGAATTTCCCTCCATTCCGGAGGTCTGGCTAGTGAAACTAGGTACAAACCTAAAACTCACTGAGACGCTGACCGCTACCCGGGCAAGAGAGACGGCAAGATGGTGAAGCGCACTGCCACTTGTCCCAATCCGGCGCAGCGACTCTCCATGGGCTCCTTCGAGTCCCTCAAAGCGGGCCTCTGTTCCGTCACCATGATACCTCAGCCGGGCCACGGTTGCATCATTGGGCTGGATTCGGGCGTCGCTCCACACATCACACGGTACCAGATTACCATCAGTTCTTACCCTGGTTGCACTTGCCTTGCATTCCAGAAGACGATGACCACGTTCCGAGGCAGGTCTCAGTTCACGTATTGTAAGCACCTATACTACATACTCTTGAAGGTCTGCAACTGTGATCCCGGAGCCGAGCTTTTCATCCATGCCCCTACCTTCAGCTTCAACGAGGTCAAGCTACTCCTAGAGAGTGGAATCTTGCGTCACCCCTTGGCAAAGAAGTAGGTAGCCCTCCTACTTTAGAACTGCCATTTCCACAATGGCCATTGATCACGTAGTGAATGATTTTAGTAATATCTCATGTACTAAGTCAGCAATTCAGAAGCTGTATTGACTTTCTCATTATAAAGGCTTTGTCGTACACATTGATTGCATTCTATTTCAAAACATTCTATCTTGAACAAGTGCACTATATACCTTGTATCCCCTGACATGTATCCTTTATTACAGCAAACATATACTTGTTATTAGATGTCCTACTCTTCGAACCTAACACGTTTAGGGTTGCCCACTACACTATCAGCAGGACTGCGAACCTCTGACTGTACTACAGGACAAACTACATTCGCGTTCACTTTCGTTCCCACCCTTGGCAAGTGTCTTTGGTATGAACGTTTCAGCAATGGCCCACCTCCACGCCTCCGATTCACCGATTCCTTGGAATAGGTTCCCCTTGGGATCTTTCCAACCTTGGAGTATGCATGTGGTTGCAAAGGCACATATGCATCCTCCTCCAGCACTATGATATCATCCGAATTTTCTGAACGTGGAGGGTCAACTCTTACATCCGGTTGTACGTCAACATCCGTTGTCAAAGGACGCCCTTGGCTGTTGGCCATCACGTCTTCTTTGTCCTCAACCTCAACATATGGTTGAAATGGACAAACATTGTCAGGAAGCGAAACAACAATATCTGTGACGTCTTCAATAACCGCTGTCCCGAACTACGGAAAAGAGCTTCAGAAAACACCAACACGAAAGAGGAAGAGACATTCCATAATCTTATCTTAAATATCCCTGAAGAAGATGCTTGGCGCCCTTGAAAATCGGCTTTACATTCATTTGAAAGTTGTCATCCTCCTAAACTGAATGGAAAAGGATGGGGGTTTAGCAGAGGTCATTTACGATTTAAAATTTAAAAAAAAATTGAAAAAAAAATGAAATTATAAAAGCAAAAAAAAAAAAAAAAAAAAAAAAAAAAAAAAAAAAAAAAAACATTTATAAAAAATGAAATTAAAAAGATAAAGGTAAACAAAAGCAAAAAAAATATTAAGGTTGAAAATAATATGAAGGAGATTAAGAAAATGAATGTGAAAATAAAATGAAAGAGAGAATTAAATGAAAGGACGCTTTTGACCCCTTTAACAAGATAGATAGAATAAAGAAAGTTAATAAAAAATACAAGACATAAATAAAAAATTAAAAATAATAAAAAGTTTGAAAGGCATGTAGACTATGGCGGATGAGTTATAGTAATGTTAAGAAAATGTTACAATATTAAAGGTAACTTGATCCCTCTTAAGAGGATCAATACCGATACATTTTAAGCAGTAATTTGCATATAAATGTGAGGAGATAAGGGGAATTAATGTATGCCTGAACTAGGTAGAAGGAGGTGAAGCATAGTAATTGGTGCACGTCAAAAAATTAATCACCAAGAAAAGAGAAAACGAACTACAAATTCAATGAAAATACTGTAATTAGTCCACGGTTATAGGGTCAATAAAATTACTAAAATTAGTAAGTTTCTAAAAATACATAGAGAATATTCGAATCTTCTAATTTTATATTTTATTTTTAGTAAAAAAGTGCTATTTTTAGGTTCTGCCCCCCATTCTGTGCTCTCCGCTCTCCAAATCTGCGCTCACCGCTCTCCGCTCACGTACAAGCTACGTCCCCGTCTGCATCGGGGACACTAGTGTCTGAGCGACAGGAAGGACCAGGTACGCCATCGTCCGGACAGTTGGGCACTCCCGCCTCTGGAAGCTGGAGGACACCGACGGGGAGTGTGGGCAAGTTCAACGTGTTTGGCAAGTCTATTCAAGTATAGGACATGGCCAGCCGAAGCCCTGGCAGGAGTGCGATATACGGGTCACGGTCAAACCTAGGATCAGAAACAAGCCGGACTTCTGATGAGAGTATAATTTTCGGGGAGGACGACGTTTGTCTCAGTCAGGCGCCACGGGCTTCGTTCCTGCGCAAGAAGGGGTCCACGGTAATGCGAGTGAAACCATCATCCCGGAGACACTAGCAATGATTGACGGTGGAGTAGAAGGATTTCTACAAGAGCTAGCGCCGAAGACGGGCATTCTTAACATTGCACTGAGTGACGACGAGGATGTGGACGTTCCAGAACCAGCAAAAGAGAGTATTCTACGCGACAGGGCCATGAGTGAGGGAACTGAAAGGGAATCGTCGCCTGCTAGCAAAGGAGTCGTGGAGTGGGCCTTGCCACCAACAGAGTTTCAATCACTTGAGGGGGACACGGTAAGTGCTGAAATCCAGACAGAACCAGGCTCGTCCCCAACTATTGACAAGATACCTTCCCAGGGAACACGTCCACATAGCACGCAGCGACAAGCGGCCTTGCACAATAAACTCTGCCCGTCCCGAGGTGTCACTCCTAGAAGT
The DNA here is from genome assembly GCA_014871385.1 of Ceratodon purpureus. Lineage (NCBI taxonomy): Eukaryota > Viridiplantae > Streptophyta > Bryopsida > Pseudoditrichales > Ditrichaceae > Ceratodon > Ceratodon purpureus. The sequence continues at coordinate 19,683,799 of CM026426.1, read as the reverse complement.
ACAAGTGATGTAGGTAGGGAGCCAGGGACAAAAAAGCCGAATCTAAGGCGAGGTCGAACTACCCAGGGCGCTGCAAGGGGAGAGAAAGGGACGAACATGAAGTCACTTGCGCATATCGGGTTACAGAAGAAGTTCAGAGCTCCGGCTGTGGTCACTAGTGCAAACCGGGACGCGCTCCACCCAGCCTCTCCACGCAGAGGTTGCATAGGGTGGACTCGAGGTGGACTCCTGGAAAGAAGGGATGCTCTAATTGGTCACTTACAAAATTAGTTCAGAAACTGTCAAAGATGATGGTTTACTATTGCTTGTAGGTGGACTGAGTCCAGGTGCGAATTAATTTAGTTAACCAGAGTCCGGGTCAGGAAGCATGCAGTACCCGAGTTCCTCGTGTTCGAATCTTTACTCAGAAATCGGGTCCCACAAGATGATGTCCGGAAGCGCAGTGGACTTCTAAGTTCATGACCGGATCCTCCTTTTTACCCGGCACGGACGGTATATCCGGCTTGGGTGCAGCGACAGGGTTTAGCACCATGGTACAACGGAACGATAACCGGTCCCCTATGTCTCTTTTGATATCCGATGACATGGACCCCGTTCAATACCCCTTTCCCAAGTACTTAATGGACGTACTTCATAACTGTTGCTTATTAGGATTGTAATAAATCTTCAATCATGTTGAGAAGGACATTGTATCTGGGAAACAAGACATGCTGATCTGTGTAAATCTAGCTTGATCGCTTGTATGAATAGCATTAGGCTTTCAGGGAAGTGTTTTCAGTCTAGGATGTCTTGTCAAGCAGCCCTACTCGTTCAATGTACATTGATGGTGTACTGCACTTTGATGGACGCCATTACACAGTCTCTCCCTCTGCTGCTTAGTATTCACCGCTGGGGGAGGTCAGTGGTGCTTTGTGTTACTTCGATTTGCATGATTTTCTTTCGCTTAATTCGAGTTGGAACCATAGCATCTGTGCGACAGAGTCTGATTCGTGGAGGGTTTAGTTAGGATGGAGAAGGGGGCGATATTGGGATGGTTGGCAACGATCCATTGGCGGCAGTAGGAAGAGAAGATCATCCTCCCTAATCTTCCCGGGTTGGCGGCCTTGATCGGTAACTCCAACATGTACGATTGGAGCGAGCAGTGCTACTTGGAAATGGAGGACCTTGGGAATCTGACAGGGTTCACTTTCTGCGAGTATTTGCTTGCCCTCGAAGTCCCGATTAGTCGCGCTGGTACTGTTGCCTCACATCCGATCAACATCGTCGAAGACGAGGAGAGTGACTCGGAGTATTTCAATCCACCGTCCAGGGCTACACGAATTCGTCTGAGGGCGGCTGCAGTCGGCAATGGCATTCGTTCGGGCTCATCGCAGTCTGTTTCTTTGAATGAAGGCGACGAAGTAATGTCAGCACCACCGCGGCGTGCACGATGTGGAGGACCATCGACAGCGACATCCTACGGGACTGGACCTCCGACACCGTCATGGAGCTCAGCTGAGGAGACGACGTTCTCTATCTGTTCAACTTGCCTCTCCAACAACGGAACGACGTCCACACAATCCGGGAGCTTTTATTCCGCAGCAACAACCCTGGGCGCCTGCAGTATTGACATCGGAAGCGACTTCACGGCGACGAGTACACAGTCATTCGCCTAGGATTCTGCAAGGGTGGAGTCCAAGTTCTCATGCACGTCCACTACACGAAGAATTACAGCAACATCGGGGCAGATGCATGTCAACTTCCACGACTTCAGACATTGCGAATTAGATTTCCTCTGTCTTTTGTACAAATGTTTCGGTCTGTTTCTCTGTGTCCATAAGTTTTCTTTTGGTTCTTTTTTTAATTAGATCATTTTGGACTGCGGATGCTTTCCGGGGAGCACTCAGAAGTTATAGGCGTCGGACTTCATGTTGTCGTATTTGACAATGCACGTACGGTTTTCCCTTGATTTCTGGACATATGAACTGCTGTTTTATGCGTACGCTACTGAGTAGACATCTGGAATAACTTGTGCTGGTGTTTTAGAAATCTTTCACGTTTACGGTTCACAGGCAAACTCTGTGGTTAACGGAAATATTTGGATCTGTACGGGATTGATTTCCAATGTAATGCGATTCGAGGATTATGTGATGAAATGTTTACCACTCCGTACAGTGATCTCTATTACCAATTCAAGGAACAGTAGACACTGATAGCAAATGGCACCTCTTTTTGAAATCATTAAGTTTTTTCTTTATTGATACTTGTGAAGAGAAACAGGATTTAGAAGTTCCAGATAAATTGGTCTCTCCATTCCACTCCTATGTCTCACTCAACAACAGAAGTGGTAATTGCCTCAGCATTTATCCCCACAGACGTCTCTACCAATACGCAGTCGGTTTGCAATACCGCATTAGAAATCTGCTGCGACGTCTGCGAGGGTTTCGGTCCCCGTCCCTGAGACGCTGAAATTCCGACCTTGGCGCTTGTCGAAGCCGAGAGCGGATATGAATTTATACCGACGACGTGAATAAGCTCCCCAGTCGCCGCAGGCTCCGCAGAATCTCGGAGTGAATTATCGACCTCTACCGGGGTCGTCGACAGATGTACATCCAGAATGCGTTCCTCAGCCGCCTCGAGAGCCGCATCTAGGTCCGAAAAGTTCCACACCTTCGCAAGTGAACCATCTTCGGACAATCTCAGGGGCTCCCCGTCACAATCCATGTACTGTAAGGACCATGCAGCACAACATTCCCGGAACATTGGCCTACCACATCCCTTGCAGATCCAAGAGTGAAGACTACGTGTACGTGAGTTTCTATCGACACAACCTACATCGCTACCGCGCCGCTCCTCAAGATTGTTGTCCATACCTGACTTTCAGAGACACTACTGCTGAGGAAGTAGAGGAATGACATTTTATTTATATACAATGAGGGGCCCCAGAATACATTCCCGGAACAGGGTTAGGGCTGGAGCACTGAAGACATTCATCCTCGAAGGCGTTACGTTCACGCTTCCGCTGGATCTGGACTGGGTCCGAAGTAATGACGAACGTGGTTACGGAATCTCATTCATGCACGGATAACCGTCGACTGTTGACTTCCGGTAATGTCCATGGCCACTGTTTCTCCGGAAATAGTCTGCGCGTCCATGCACTGCTACGTACACTACCTACAGTGCATAATCGAAAATTTAATATAGTGATACTCACGCCGGTCGAACTGATCGTCAACATATTCAGACCTACCACTTCCACCATCAATAACGAAGCTAATGTGACTCTGCTAAAATGAGATATTCAGAGTTCATGTACGTGATCCGGCCTCAAAATTTTTAAATGACATTGTCTCAGTTGAATTAGTGAATGAGATGCATGCTCCGTCACTTCGATAAGAGAGGCAGTAGTTGCGCCTTGGATAATCGACCACCATTTATCACTTCTCGATGAGACGCACGTCGAACACAGTTGTATCCACGAGGGAGAATAGTAGACAATCTCCGGTCTTGAAGGAATTCTTCTTCACGAACTCATGCCATCGAGATGCCAAGTAACAGACTGTCTGGGCAGGTAGAATAACACGTGCGGACTTCACTACCACGTTCGACTTCGGTCCACGCAACTTGTAAAACACATTGTTGAAGTTCTCCTCACCCACCTCTCGCCAGAATTTGCAGGGGACATCCTGTGCATGGCAAAAAACATTCTGTCGATGTTGCACAAGAAGATAACGACGACATTGCTAACAGGATACTTCGAACAATTTGCAATTCACAGTATGAGGTATAACTTTAAAGAGAGTCAGAAATCAATGACGGTGTTATACTTACCAGCCTCGAACTGAACCCTGGACGCGTATGCGTACGCTTCATTTTCTTCGTGAACGTGAGTGGTGGATTCCGCGGGTACATTTGTGCGCTAAGACATCTGTCGTCCACCTGCTCCAAGACGATGAGCTTTCCGGGATTGATTTTATGTGCACGGAGAAAATTCTGCCACCCATTTCCACTGCTACTCCACACACCATTTCTGAAGTCGAAGGTCACCGGCTACTCCCGCAACGTTGAGATCGAAGTGAGAATCCCACACTCCGTTTGGCCAGGCCATCCGCATCGTCTCGTAAAAGATGCGGGGATGATCTATGCAGCGGACGTCAAATTATTAACAACGACACGGTAGAGCAGTATCACATTCCGGGATGGAAGCGCATCATTCTAAGCGGAGACATGGAAAAGAAAACAACAATAGCCGTCCCCAGACTCCCATACTACGTACTCACCAGCTGAGAGTTGAGTGCTTCATCGGAGTCAAGCATAACGGAGAAGTAGACTGCACCAACGTTGTCTAATTCGCTGATGACTTTTTGGAAGACGTTAGCCATTTGAATTCCTGAGAAGTAAGCTCCGAGCTATGGCGTCTCTGAATGACTCTGACGGAGTACAAGACGGCCGCTGCAATGGAAATGCAAAGACGTCGAAAGCAATGTCTCCCTCATTACAGAACTAAGTGACAGCAATTTCTGCGTCGCCCTTGACATAGTCCAGCTCCTCAATAAATCTGTCCTTCCCAAATAATATCTGTCATCATGAATTATTCGGCTAACATTAATAACACAGGTGCAATGTACGGCTCCTTGATGAGAAGCAATTAATGAAATGTAAACCTCAGTGACAACAACGCGAATGATAACAGTCTAATTTGTAGGAAAAATAAAATGAAAGATTGTGCTCGGGATTGCAACTGGGGTGCACTTACATCTGATTAGATTGTGCTGGTACATTACGCAGCAATGGTGAAGGTACAGGGGTTCGTATGAACTGACTCTAAGAAATCCTCAAATTAAAAAACAGGGTGTATCCTTATTATTCTGAGAGAGAAGAGAACTGTTTTTCACATGCGAACAACCTTAACACAGAAATTGAACTCTTCTGTACCTTGGAGGCAGTATCGTATCACGACGCAGTACGAATTTGGAAGCAAATCCGGTCGACGCTTAACAGTTTCATGCGGAAATTTAGTTGAGTGCAACTACGAAAGAGAAATAGTTCAGGATGTATTTACATTGAAGTCCATATGCAAGTCATACTTGTCCTATCATTACAATAAGTAATAAGGACTGTGTTCTAAACTCAATCAACGCCGGTTACAGATGCCTTATACCATCTGTATAAACCGGTATGGACCGGTACTCTCATACCCTAAGTACTCCATGTCACGAATGAAACCTGCGCCTATGGAAATGATGGGAGCCTTTCCTGATCCTCTTCCGAATCATCCTTTGAGAGGTTGTCATCCTCTACACCGTTTTGAACTTGAACCCTTATCGTTGCGTCCAAGGCCTGCACAGTTCCTTCTCGGACCACATCATAATTTGGCCCCATACCCTGAGCCTCTGTGTGTCCATTGAGGTTTGGTAGAGTCGGTGTCACCAACGTCCCCTCCTCTGAACCAGAAGCACCAAAATACGGCAATTCCCTCTCCCCTACCACTCGCACCGTCCGCACATCGTTCTTAATGACGACCAGACAGTCAGGATCACGCAAGTCGGTCATAAAAAACACCTGACTGATGTGCTCCGGGTATGCAAAAGGGTTCACCAAATCCAGGTCCTCCTTCGCAGAGGGCTTAACTGTCCAGAAGCCATACCTGTCTTTCCTGATCACCGTCCGTCCTTGGTCTTTCTTCTCGTACCATTCTCCCTTCATGAGAACCGCACTCATTGTCCCAAAGTTAACATGTAGGATTGACTTCAGAACTCCCACATCGATTGACTCTTCCAGACCTTCTTCTGTGATATGGGCGATGCCGGAGTCGTATGTGACATATGCTGGACATGAAAATCTGTCTGTGCGGAAGTGCGCTCCATACGCCCACATAGAGGCATAGCTCATTGCTACAGAGTCAGGAGGTTGTGAGAGGGCCAAAACCTCCATTGGTATTGGAAACTCAGCCAATCTCAATGATTGGATATGGTTCCGTATCCACGTTGACATCGGAGGGAAGGGCCCTTGCAGGTTTGGAGGGAAGGTAAACCTCTGTGGGGTTGCTGAGTCATTCCGGTTCTGCCTTCGCTGCTCAGCACGAAAACTCTCACGTGCAGCCTATCTTGCTGATTTCTGTGCGTTGTATTCTCTACAAACAAACATCGCACCAACTGGTTAGGTACAATAAAGGTACATGAGGATCGGAGTCTCGAATACAGCATGATAATAAGCGTCATCGAGTTCTAGTGCTTACTCAACAAGCTCCGCAGAATGAACTGAATGGCGCAAAACATAATCATGGATTTGTTCAATCTCCAGTTCAGATAATGTATATCGAGTGCCCCGACCGAGGAGCACCTCTCCAGAATCTCTGAGTTCCTGCTCAGGGTCCCATATGCGCCGTCTAGTATGGGAGTACAATGAGAAATACTCAGTACAGAAGCCCAATGCCTCGTCAACAACATATCCTGACGCCATCCCCGCTTCTGGCTTCGACCGGTCCCGGACGTATGAGGTGAGAACTCCCAGGTATCGCTCGATCCCATAACACCACCGAGCATGTACCGGCCCACACAGCGAGAGTTCATTGACCAAATGTATAACCAGGTGCGTCATCACATCAAAGAAACCTGGTAGAAAATTTAGCTCAAACAGACACAACGTCTCCGCAGCGAATGTCTGGAGGTCTTGCATCTCCGCGGGGTTGATGACTTTTGCACAGAGACGGTGAAATAGATCACCCATTCTGATGATGGCCAACCGTGAACCGCGGTCTAGACTATGCCTTATGGCAACTGGCAGGATCTGCTCCAGAAGGCAATGGTGATCATGCGATTTCAGACCAGCCAATTTTGATTCCCCGATATGCTTTGTCAAGGTGGAGCTATATCCGGTAGGCACTCGGGTTTGTGATACCTGTGTAATGAAATCAGACTTCTCTTGGGCAGAGAGAACTCACGGTGCACGAGGCATGATGTAGTCCCCTACCTCCCCCTGCCTTTGAAGCCACAGGTGCGGGAAAACTCGTGCCTCCTCTAAGTCACGTCTCCCAGCGGGTGTATCCTTCTCCCCCATCACATGCTTTAAAATATTGCTGGAAACATTGCGCTCGACATGCATAACGTCAAGGGTATGGCGTATGGGTAGCATCTGCACAGTTTTACAGAAGCATGTCAATCGAAATTGTTCTCCTTTCGAAGCCTAACTGGGATATATACGAATACAGTCAATGACGCCATGGAATCGTCATGCAGTACATACGGGGCATTGCACTTTCACAGTTAACCAGATTCGACATGTAATGAAAATGAAGATGAAACACTGAGACAAAAGATAGGAATAAGTTTAGAAACGAACCCTCCAATAGGGCAATTGGTACAAGGAAGAGACTCGCTTAATTCCATAAGTTCGAGCAGGATCAGCTGCGGCCGGGGTTGCTCCATCCGCGACCCAGGCTTCTCTGATTTTCCCCCAACGAATCGTATCCTCTCCACTGACTAGAGCAGGTTCGGACCTCTCCTCAACCTCCCCATTGAATGACAAGAGCAACCGCCATGGGTGGTCACGTGGTAGGTACCTGCGATACTGAAATCCGGAATATACATTTTTGGACAAGGCCGCTGATCTTCTTGATTCGGTTTCGGGTCCACAGCAGGGGCACGCTTTGTAGCCTTTTGTGACACAACTTGCGACTATCCCGTAGGCGGGAAAGTCGTGGATTGTCCACAAAAGGATAGCGCGCATTCGAAATACAGGTGTACCTCTGTATAGGGATGCATCATGCGTTAACACTCCTTCGGTCCAGAGCAGATGTAACTCCTCAAGCAAAGGCTGCAGGTAGATATCAAACGTTCCACCAGTGACTGCCTGCTTACCAGGGATCAAAAGTGAGAGCATCAAAAAATGTTTCTTCATCGTGAACCAAGGAGGCACATTATAATTCAACATTATAACCGGCCAAGTACTCCACGTACTCCTCTTGATGGAAAACGGATTCACGCCGTCCGTGGCCATTCCAAGACGCACGTTTCTGTCCTCAGCTCCGAAATCCCCAAACTCCGAGTCAACAAACCTCCACTGGGCAGAGTCTGCCACATGTCGCACCAGTCCATCCGTACTCTTGTTTGCCGAGTGCCATGTCATTAATCCAGCCTGGTCAGGGGTGCTATACATCCTCTGAAGTCGAGGTATTAAAGGGAAATACCGTAAAACCTTAGCGGGCACAAGTGATCTTCCAACCTGCTTGAATCTAGGGGAATTACAGTGTGTGCAATGATCCAAAGTAATAGGGCCCTCTCCTCTAAAGAGCATGCAACCTTTCGGACATGCGTGGATAATCTCATATGACAGGCCAAGCAATCGTAATAATTGGGAGGCAGCATATTCATTAGGGGGAAGGGAATTAACTGTAGGAAGAATGCTCTGTGACAGTATCCGAAATAACTCTGAGATGAGGGCGTTACTTGCCCCATGAGTTCTCAGACAGTTCAGCAGTAGTAGTGTAGCGGACAAACAGGAGAGTCGCGCGTTGGCAAAGAGTGGGGTTGTAGCACTATCCTGCAAAACCGGTGGTGCATGATCCATCGCGGCAGGCAGTGCTTCCTGAAATTCAGGGACGTCGTCGTCCTGCAGGCGGTCGTCGGCAACATCCGCTACGAAGGGGTCCTCGCCGTCCTCAGTAACCCCTACAGGTGAATTAGGCTGCTCATTGCGGACATCTTCGGTGTCGAGTCCAAGCCCAGCAATACCACCTTCGATGTCACATAGGTGGAAAGCATGTTGTACTGCCTGCACGATGTTCACATCTTCGTCCATGTCGACTTCTCCCTCGGCCATGAACATGCGACCTCGGAGACCGAAATCTCGGGCAATCGCATCATCCCACTCATCATCTGATTCGTCGGATGGAAAATTCTGACAGAATTTCAACATGTACTTCAATTAGAAGATGTATGCAATGCAGACGGCCACAGTGCGCGAAATTCACGCAAACAATTTTTATGAGGGAATTCACGAAAACAATGCACATGAGCATAGTGGGACACTGTAAAATACTATTCATGTCGAATAGGACTGCATCAATTCATAGACACAGGCGATCTGACTTTAGTACTCTGGACGGCGAGCGTGTAAGAGTGCATTCGGTCCTAACTAGAGATAATTCAGTTGCAGCATCAATCGCATAGTACACTAATACAGCATGATGACGTGGATGTTCTAGAATTCGGGTCAGTGAACCACAACAGTGCACGTATTAAATCATGAACAATGTGAAAAAACATACCTCAGTGGATCCACGCAGCATAGGAGAGCGACCGAAACGTTCTAGGTGGTAGATCACGTTACGGCGCTTGCGGGTGGAACGCACCTCCCCCACGCAGATATTGCATTTGCAAACTCTCTGATCACTCCCCATTCTCTGAGCTAATTCCTCTTCCCGCATGTTCAGTTTTGCATCCCTCGCATCTATCCTCCACTTCAGATGCAAGGTGGACTGAGCGTAGAGAGGTTCCATGGCGTTCGGCTGTCCTGCTGCCTCGATAGTAAAGACACAAACTACAATCACAGTATGTAAAAACTTAATCTGCCTGGAAATGTCTTCCACTAAATAGTACGACGTATCTCCATCGTGAAAGAACGACGGTGGCTCAGAAATGAACTCACATTCAGTCAAGGAAGATGTTGCCTCTGCGGCTTGATAGCATGCCCCTGCGCAAAGCTGTGCATTAAGCGACCCTGAGTCTCACCCGAGCAGCCCAACGCACCCCGAAAATATCTTCCATCAGATATTAGGCTACTAATTATAGGCCGTGGCTGTTGTTGTTGGCAAGTTCAGTGGGCAAAATTAGAATCATTTATGGAGTCTGACATAGCTATTTCTATTGGAAAATTCGAGCAATCACGTCGACGGAATGATCCATGGCCACTTTCTATTTCTCCGACGTGACTGATATTTCGATCCGATATGGAGAACATTTTCTCGAATCATTCCAATTGTATCTCAAGGGCCGCCTTTCCTGTAACAGAATCCATTTCCATCCCATTGAGTAGTCGTCCATGCCCGTGTATCGACAGTCCCCGTAGCAGATGAATCCATCATTTCTCATTGAACATACTGGCCACCGAGGATATGGCGGCTGCTTCCCTAAATCCCTAGTAAGGACACAGGCAGTGTTGTTTCGCACTTTTTCAGAGTCTATTTCCATTTAGGGTTCCCTGAGATTGTACGCTACGCCTACCCTCCTCTACCTCCCACGCCGCCCCTCTTAATGCAGTGCAGTGTAATGGATTCGTGCTCACTTCAAGACAGCAGTGCCGGATCTGCTTCATACGAGCCGGGGTATTGCAACGACGATTTCCAAGCGCCCAGACTTCCGCGTAGGGCATACAAAGACGCCATTGCTGATTTGTTCGCCATTGGAGCAAGCATCAGGAACGAAGCTTGGGAGCAGCAGGAACTGGAAGAACGGGCGGCAGCGTCCTCTGTAAGTCTGAGAAGCACTACCTCTATGCTTTTGTTGTATTTTCCTTGAGACTCATTCCATACTATCCTGCAATGCATTTGCCTGCTTGAACCCTATGGAAATACCTCCACCAAATGTTACTTGAAGAGCCCACATGCATGTCTAAGAATGTTTTCATACGCAGATCCTTCCTGGATTTAACATAGCAATGTCGCAACCAAGGAACACTGGTACCGTCGGACTCGGACCTTACGGGAATCTGTTGAGGAGAGGGTCACCATTCCAGAGCGTTCAATCCGAGAACCATCGTCGACCTACTGGATTTGGTAGTGCGGCTGGAATTCCAAGTCCACCTTTGCCAACTTCAAGACCGCTGGCCGGATCATTGGACTCTCCTGCGTCGACATGCCCTCCTCTTCCTTCACCAGGACATGCGCAAACTTCGTCTGGATCTGATAGGAGGCGATCATCATCGGGAGGTAGCTTATGCCTTGACAGGTCCGAGCAGAACAAGAGAAGACGCGATCAGAGATCCTATGAACCGGCCTTCTTCAAGGAGACAGTGGCATCACACGCAGAGGGCCGCAAGCCTAAGCACTGCATCCCCACAAATTCCCAGGGTAAGATAATTGGTCTTCGTACTAAGTGGCATGGCACTTGCAGGTCAGTAGCAAAACGTCTCATAAATTGGAGTTACCCTTCCTATGCCAAACAACAGGGCGAGTGGAAATTACTCTGCTTAACAGTACAAAGGGAATTGGACAGCATGTACTCCTACAGTCCAACTAACTTGGATCCCTCTTACTTACCAAAATACCTAGACGACGCAATTGCCCACGACAAGAGCACTTGGAGACAATTTTTTTACGATAGAGGTCTCCAACACGAGGACTGCCCCGACAAAGCTTGGAAAACCCTTCTGCCGCACTGGGACAGCGAAGAAGGACGCCAGAAGTCGAAAGAAATGCAAACGAAACGCGCCCTTGGTCCATTCCGATCAGTGTCCGAAAATTCACAACCTCTGCTTCCTCCATACTCTCCAAGCACAGGTCACCCAGACTCTAGGTCTACTGATCCGGTAAGCCAAACACATTTCCATGTTCTTCACACCATTTTCGACGGGTCCCCCTCTCTTAATGAATCTTAAAGTCGTTGTTTCCTATGCACATGTGCAGGATCAAGATTCAGAAAGAGTCCACTCCGTATCAGCAGACGTTTGGAGCGACAGAGAAGCTGCTATGAAAAATGTACAGGACTCTTCCCCGGCTCTCCAGGTATAACTCAGAACCAGACGTCATTGCATAACCCCGAACCTTCAATGTGGCGAATAATTCAGTACGTCGAGAATGGGAAAACATGACATGTTCTGTTTAACAACGAATACTGAACACATATCATATGTACATCTCTTTGCAGACGCACCAGGATTGGGAAGACGACATAATGGACCGCACCACTGTTCTTGGAGACACCAACTTCACCACGAGCAGCCAAGCATGCGGTGTTGAACTCCGTGACACAGCGGTGTTCCCGCAGGTACTACGCCAACCCATCCCGTGACTTTCCCTCCGTAGCCCTCTCCATTTTTTTTAAATGCGGTATCCTATGCTGACCTAAACCTTCTGCAATGCATAATCACATTACATGTACAGCATACACCAGACTACGTTCGAGACCATCATGGACGATCAGGACAGAGTGAACAAGACCTACAGTGGAAAAGCAACATTGAGGCGACTGTCCAGAGGCTCACATGCACCCAACAGAACACCATCGACGTCTTAAATGACATGAAGGAGCTTCTTACAAGGATTTCAAGCGGGTCTTTCGTTCAGACAGTGAAGAATTCGGCAGCTATCAGCACTCCTTCAGGTAATACCGAATCCCCTGTACGTAATCAATGTCTTCGAGGTACACACCCCAGCCCCTCCGTTGTCATAGCCGAGGATCATCGAGGAGCCCGGCAAGACCATTTGAGTAGCCCCATGTCGACTATTGATAGCTTTGGTGTAGAGGCGGTAGTTATTGGAGATGGCGACATGTCCGCCCTAAACCCTGTACAAATTCCAACAAAATGTGGGAACCCAACAGCCAGACAGTCGGAAGTGGAAGCTGAAGACGAGTTGGATTTCCAAACAGCTACATTATCTGATGACCCGGATTTCATGACGCAACCACCTGCCAAAGCTACACGGTCTCAGAAGGTAATACCAGAGAAGAAAAACACCATACCGAAGAAATATTTGAAGTCGAAGGGTCCCCTGCACCATGTGCCGCCTGTTGCACGACCTTCAATCGGCCGCATCAACCCTCGACCTCGCACGGACCATCCGGTTGCGTGCAACAAACCCTGCTGGATACTGCACCCGGACATCCCGGGACTCCCAGTCGCATACGGCAAGAGCGGCATCAGTTGGAAATCCACTAGGAAAAATCAGCAGCATACACCCTGCGACCTCGGTCAGCAGATGGTGCAAGTCCACCATGTCTATGATTCCTCTGCGTTACTCATGTTCCTTGAACTTGATAGACAACCCTTCCGAACCCTAGTAGAAGCTTTAGTCTCACAGGGGAATTCCACTGTCTACGTGAAGTGGGCACATCATCTCTTAGTTCGAGATCTTGGAGCCGAGGAGCATGCACAGCCGCGATCCTAAGTTACCCTTCAACTGGCCCTCGGAGTCTGTATTGGAGCGTAATACCTATGCCAGGAGCTGTGCGGAGAATGTTGTGGGAACCGATACAGGCTGCTAAAACGATTCTTCTGCGAGGAAGTAGTTCTATATGTGGCATTCATCACCATGCCGTCTGTGGCTTTGTAATGGATTTGCAATGTTTCAATAAAGCTGTACTTGTCGACTCCGGACTTGGATTCAACATTGAATAATATATTATGCTACTGTTCTACCATGCAACGTCTAGGATCGGACACAGCTGTCCACCAACCGCGAACGCAGAAATATGTCTACTTTATGCCTGTCAGGGAACCCTAAAATGCACCCTTTACAGACCCCAGAAATAGATCGCAGAAATTCCCAAGAATAGCATGCTAATCTTACACTCTGTCCACTTTCAGGAAGGTCATTCGGGGGACGTGTACTTTCATCCTCATCCCGGGTAGGTCACCGGTTCTCAACCGTGAAAAATGTACTCTATTTATTCCGCCGTTTATCAACATAAGAAGCCATTCATACGGATATAAACCGAATATAAGGTGTATCTGCAATAACCGGTATACCCGCCAACCTAAACGGGTATCAACTACTGAACCGGGTACGGACACTAGTATCTACCCACTGTCCCGAATAAGGGTCTCTCCCAGGGTACCAACGCACATCCGGTATCAGAGCGGATATCAACACTCGCCACACACCCTCACGCCCGACACCTGGCCCCCCATCGTGGCCTCAAAGTCTGACACAGACCTTTCTGCTTCGCTGACATCCGGTCGGCCAAGGCTCTGTTAATATAGAGCAGTCCGTTCCGGGACTGCCCAACTCCACGCTACCTGGCCTCAGTCCACGTACGTGGACTCCCTCCTCAGAGGTGGACTCCGGCGTGGAGAGCAGCGTGGAGCAGGTCGGAGGTTCCACTAGTGGGTCAATGATGCCGGGAAGGGTCGAGGCCGTGGAGGGAAGCTAGCAAAGAGGAAGCGCGAGTGAGGTACAGAGCAGGAGATGTTTATCCTAGTGATGCAGTAGGCAATTCCGCTGGTCAATTTTGTCCAATTCCGCTGGTCAATTTCAGAGTGGATCACACCGTGCGTTGCAGGGGAGACGTAGACAAGGCAGGTGCGTACGGTTGGTTCGGATTTAGGGTATTGGGAAACTGACCCCGTTCTAACTATATCTAAGAGCGGCTCTGCACTATGTTTTTTTACCGGCCATATGAATATGATCATAACCAAGGCTGTATGATATTACTGTGCAATGGTTGTACTCGAGGTTATTGGTAGGGAGCTGTTTTAAGGGTATTGCTACGTGCTGGATTGTCAGGCCACCGGAACTTAGGACATTAAGTGTCCATACATCGGGTTTCTACACTGCATTTGTAAACGATGTTTGATTACTTTTGGAAACCTCGTACTTGGATTCTGTCGGTGTTTGCACATACCTATGCAAAATTTCAGGTTCGGTGGCCGCTAGACTTGCAGTGGAATACGCTGTTGTGGGTGCTTTACCCGGAATCTTGGATGGGGTGGAGATGGTACACTTGAGGAGCCCTTTGGAGGAGATCAGAGTTGTGGTGACTGTAGAGGACCTTGTTCATGAAATGTAACGTCCTTTGGAATGTCATGGTCAACACTTCATTGGTTCTGTTTATGATAAAAATGCTTTTAGATTCAAGGAAGAATTTAAAAACAGGGTTAATAAGTATTTCAAGCCACCTGATTCTCTGAAACAAGTTTCTAATGAACGGTGCGGTTGATGTTGGCTTCGTTCTAAAAGCGTCAGAAGTCCTCGTAATGTTTCGAAATCTTCTTCGTACTCCTCATAATGTTTTGAATCGACATTGTGGCATGACTATGTTACAGGGGGCGAGCTATCTGACGAAATTGTAAGTTTTTCGTGAACACCAGTGCTTGAGACATTTGGAAATGTGGGCTAATGTTAATATTCTCTGATTTTGCAATCAAATGTGAATCTCATCGTCACTTTTTATAAAAAAATCTCCCTGGTTCGCGTTCGTGCTGATGGCTTACTGTTTGGGGGCAACTTCAAGCTCGACAAGGGAGGCTGTCGGAGGATGAGGCCAGGAAGTATTTTCACCAACTCATTGATGCAGTTCATTACTGCCACAGTCGACAAGTTTACCATAGGGATTTCAAGAAGTGCATAAGTTGAATTCATGTTCGGATTTCGATTGTGCATTTATGCACTGTGGTTGCGTTTGATCTATTTTCCTTGAAGTCTAGCTGGGTTATGCAGTTTCTGCCTTTTCAGAAGTTTAGTTCTAAGATTGGGCAGATTTTCTCTATTTCTTAAGGTACATGTATACCTAATGTCTACAATTGGATTTGTTTCGGCCGGAGAATCTGCTTCTGGATGCTAAGGGTAACTTGAAGATTTCGGATTTTTGGCGTGAGTGGACTACCTCAACAATTCCGGGTTAGAACTTTTGTATTCCTGCTCGAAACGACGTGGCGGTGGTTTTGTCGTCATAACTAGCAAATAAATATTTTTCCGCAAATGTAAAACGTTCTCAATACGTCGAAGCCTCATTTGATGTTTGTGCTTTTCTGGAGGATAGTTTGTGTAACACAACTACTGGAACGCCCAACTACGTGGCGCCGGAGGTCATTATGGACAAGGGTTACGCAAAAACTACTGCTGACTTCTGGTCATGCGGTGTCACCCTATACGTGCTGAGGGCTGGTATTTTGCCCTTTCAAGAACGGACCATTATGGCTTTATACAAAAAGGTACATTTCTGCTGTTACCATTTGTGGTCAAAGGACAGGGAGCTTATTCTTAGTTCAAAGTGGTTCATTCTAAGCTTGCAATAGTTTATATCTCATCCATTCATGAGAGTCACCTTACAATACGTTACTTATATCTTCTGTTCGACTGCTATATATCGTGCTCAATTCTCGTGGCCTGCCTGGTTCGGATCAAGTGCACGGAAATTGGTTTCAAAGATACTGGATCCTAATCCTAGAACTGTAAGTGATGTCCTCTTTTAATACTCTAATTGTGAATGAAAATTCCCAAGCTTGAACCTTCTCAGTACCTAAATACCTTTGGAATAGAGCAGTTTCCTGAGAGGTGTTCTTACCTATCTCCGTGATTGTGGTTGCAGCGCATCACAGCAGCTCAGATTTATAAAAATGATTGGTTCAAGAAGGGATACACTCCAGCAAAGTTTGACCGTGAAGCTGATGTTAGCTTTGATGACGTGGATGCTATCTTCAGTTGATAAACGGTAAGATCAGAGGTTATTCTTACATTTAATGAGATAGCGATTAGGGGTCGTCTTATTTCACAAATGCAGTTTGGATTGTCGCTGGCGTTGTTGACCTTTCACTAATATTTATTTTGCTGTATTGTTTATGAATTTCAGGAACACATGGTAACAGAGAAGAAATAAACCAGGCCGGTCACAATGAATGCCTTCGAGTTCATCTCCATGTCGAAAGGTCTCAACCTCCCTAGATTTTTTGAGACCAATGAGGTCCTTGATAAGGAAGATGCGCAGTTCACTAGCAATAATTCTGCTAAAGAGATCATTTCTACCATCGAAGGTACTGTGAAGCCCTCCGTTATTAATGTTCAAAAGAAGGAGTACAAGATGAAACTTCAAGGAGCCGAGTTGGGCAGGAAGGGATATCTTTCACTCTCAACTAAAGTGTTTGAGGTGGCACCTTCCTTGTTTATGGTTGAAGTACTGAAGAACAGTGGCGATACATTGGAGTAGGGTGGAAGTATGCTAGACCAATGTACTTTTTGAGTCACAGTACAATATACATTGAAGGCATGAATTTGTACTTATAATTACCTATACTCAGTAGCTTTTTCTTTGGGTTTTGTTTTGTTTTTCCAAATACTACATATGTAGGGACTTCCTATGCATTATTGAATCAGTTAGAAAAGCATGTTAAGTGTGTTCAATTTGTACTATTGTGCACTAGTACAAAAAGGTCACACAGTACTTGTATATGAGAAAAGTACACAATTCTTTAACATCAAAGGCTCTAATTCTATTTTCATTTTTTGCAAAGGAGATAAGAAGGAATAGCCTATTGGAATCTATCTCTAATTTTACAAGTACATAGTTAATTTGGTCTGTACATGGAAGTAAGTGTTGGTTTCAGTTGCAACGGAATACAAAGTGGAAAATTAAGATTTTTTGCAATCAGAGGCATTATACTCGACGGCGGCACGCATTTCTACAATGGCCTTCTGTCAAATAATGAAAATGGTCATTTTCCCGTTACTTGAGCCTCGACGTCGTCTTGTGTTCTACTTGAACAAAATGTATGCATGAGTATATGATGTACATGGAATCTGTCATAACTATTGCCTCATTCTTTTCAACAGATCCCATTTTCCCGGGCCGCCATGCCATGAAGGCCTTGCCACCTCTTGATTTGTCCACGTCATCGTCTCTCTCACTGATGTCCTCTGATCGCCCATGCAGCACACTATTGCGTGTTTGCTATAGCATGTTGTTGGTTGTGGTGAGGGCTTTGCTTCATGTTGTAGTTTAGCTTTGCATGCTGTGCAATAACACTTGTTCATGAGTTTAAGGGCGGTTGCTCTTCCTCGGTGAAGAATGTCAAAGTCCACTCAGCAGCAGGTTGTCCTTGTGCAGAGACTGATAACATCATACTTTACTGCAGCTCCGATCATTGAGTTTGGTTCTTCTTGCTGCCATTCATTTTGTGAGGTTTCTGATTCGGGTTATGTTGAAGAAACCCCAGTGTCAAAACAAGGGAATTGTGATTTCTATCTAGGCAGATGCAACAACGTAGATGAGTCCCCTAGGCGGTCTTTATTCATGAGTCCAGTTTCGATATGTTATTCCGCAAGTAGCTTTGAGAACACACCTTCTGTTTCGGAGGGAAGGCGTTCAGTAGGGTCTCCTACTGCTTCTTGCGAATCTGTTGCGTTCAGGAAGTGACGAGATTAATATTCGACGGTGAGTTCCCGTTGCAGTCTTATGAAGAGTTATTTTGCATTTTTCATCTGTAAACCATTCACGGACTGAACTCCGCAACCATGATCTCCGATTATTCAATTTCAGAAAACTGATGCGGGTTTATTGTTTTCTATGTCTGTTTTTCTCTTAGGTTTCCAGCGATGGGAAACACCGCTAAGAGGCAACGCTTGCGACAGGGTATCAGCCGCCCAGGTCCAGCAACTACGCTTGCTGAAGCTCGCTTACAGGAGGAGTTTAGGGCCGTAGCTACAGAGAGGGCAAGGGAAAGGAAGGCCCTTCAGAGAGCACGAGATAGACAAAGACACAAGGAGGCATTGGTTTTAGCTTTTGTGCCGCCGGATCATGAAGTTGATGATGCTCTCACTATGCGGGAGTTGAACCGGATCTCCCTTTGCATAGCACAGTACATAGTCAAAGAGTTGAGAAGTTGTCCCGGTCCATCTAGTAGGAGAGATGTTACGGAGAAGGTCATGCGTCATAACACTATTTCGCCTTTGCTATCTATTTACTATGCTCGGCCACAGGAAGAAAAGGTTATTCATTCTTTCATTGAGAACTTCAAGAACGAGTTACAATTAGTGAAGCAGGCTAACTCTAACGAGTTGTTGGCAAGGAAGAGTGCCTTGTTAGATGCCGCAGTTAGCCAGGGGATCGAGGGAGTGAGGCCATTGTCACGTGTTTTGGTTACGACACAGAAGAGCATCAATATTGCGTTAAACAGAAGGGTTTACCCCCCCAATACTCCAGACACGGTTTGGAGTCTTCGATTACATTCGAAAGAAGAGACCACGGCTATCTGAGTACGTCAAAGAATGCATTCATGCATGGTGGAATGGTCAAACAAAAGTATCATCGTCAAGCACAGAGTAGGTCGAAAAGACTGGGCTGAACTTCATCCAACACATTACTTGTGCGAGCCTCAGGTGAGTTGTAACTTATTGATTTCTTGTTTGTATAATATGATGAGTCCGATACATACTTTTAGTACCTCATAGGACAATATGTACCTCATAGTTGTTGTGTAGCGTATTTTGCCTAGGCTGCATTCCATGATACATAGTTTGGATCAAAACATTTCAAGAAAAGGTACTATACATAGTCTTCTTTGGGTGTGCACTCTTTGTAATATAAATCTAGCAAGTTCCTGTTAGAGCGAAGTATAATTTGTACTGGTTGTGTAATTTGGAGTCAATAGATGATTTAGTGCTTTTGCGGACTTTAGATTAAAATTGGAGAAGTGGTACCTTGAGTACTTTACGTTCATAGTAAGTCCTGGACGTGCGCCGTAATGTACTTTTTGACTTTGGACTTCCCCTAGTTGCAATGCAGGGGTGTAAATGTCCATAAGATGGTTGATCACTATGCTTATTGTACTTGGTTAGAGTTTTTCTTTAATATAGTGTTTAGTAATTGACTAAAACTGCTACTTTTGAACACTCAGCAATGACTTAGAGTAGAATTTAGTACTTGGAGTCATGTTCATACGTTGCGTTGCGTTGTATTGTATGGTCTTCATGTACCGTTTATACTTGCGGCATTGTCAAAAGTACTGAGGGATACTGACTGTTCTTATCTATGTCTTTTTGTAGAGTAATGGTGTTAGTTTTCTACAATTAGTACCTTTCATTGCATGTTTTGTAACAGGTTCTGAATGAGGGTCCTAAATTGTACCTGATGTACACTTGTGCGTGATTGGCAGACCTCATTCTTCTTGCGCTTCGAAGAGGTCCACCCAGAATGTACTGTGCGACAGAGGGCTTTTGAGAGGTTGAAGCTGTGGTGGGTGCGAAAATTCCAGGAGAGGAATACATGCTATTGCTTATACCATGTGGAGATGGACATGATGAAGGTTGGATTGAGCAACCTCAAAGACAAAGTCAGGGGGCTCTATGTGCATACCGCATGTGATTGTACGTGTACAGTGTGCACAAGCAGTATGGAAGGGACTTGTTGTGCGCATGAGAATACTTTCAAACGAATAACTCTGATGTGGGAATCATGTGTTTGTCCAAAAGGAGAATTTGATGTGTGGCATAGGCTTGAATGTCTCATAGGCGATTGTTATAGCTGTGGTTTCCAACTCTTCCCTATTTGTGCGCATGAGTTGTCTGGTTCTAACACCTTACTTGTTAGATGGAAGTGTTTCGAGTACTACCAGGTGGGAGTGGATGCTCAGTCTGGAAAAGTTAAGAAACATCTTTGGGAATCTTTTAGAGAGACAGCTGTTCACGAAATCCTATCTTATATGGAGAAAGTAGTGACCACCTTTATCACACACAACTTCAAGGCGAGATGGCAAGATGAGCAATGGCAATTGATGATGAAGAACGTTCCGGAGGGAGTGGTTGTGTCACATATTGACTATGCACAGAACTACACTTTTGCCATCCAAAATGAGGACCAGAGCTTGTACTACTTGAGTACTAGTGTGACCATCCTGGTGCACATTACGATGTGGAAAGAAGAAGAGCAGACCATGAAGCACACTCACTTCTACATATCTGATGATAAGGCTCACGATTCAGCATTTGTTCAACACAGTTTGACGTTGCATTGGAATTGCCTGGGTGATTCAGGGTTGACACCGGAGGAACATTCGGTCTACAGTGACGGGTGCAGTTCCCAGTTTAAGTGCGTGACAGCGATGTACTTTGTTGCACGCTACCCTGCGCTCACTGGGGGCTGCAAGATGCGGTGGAACTACTTCGAGTCGGCTCATGGAAAAGGAGAATGGGATGGGGCTGGTGCCGTGGTGAAGAGGGCGCTTGTTGCTGAGCAGATCCAAAATCCACTCAGGCCCTTACAGAATGCTGCTCAAGTGGTAGCGTTCCTCGAGGAAAAAATACACAGAGCGTGTTGCCAGCTCATATGCTCATGCTAAAACTTCCCCTCTTTCACGAGTATTTTGGTTGATAGGAAATACAGAGGTGGATCATACTAATAAGAGTATCAAGTGTAACACTTTGCCCGGCTCAAAGAGTCTCTATTCTATTATGGGCTTCTCTATGGCTGATCCGATTATGCTTAGAACTCAAGAGGTTTCATGCTTCTGCAACCCATGCACTGATGGTGATTAGACTGAGTGTGAGAACTTGACGCATGTGCACGAGTGGGCTGTTCAGAGGCTGTACCCAATGAGTGCAGGAGGTGTAACGCAACAAATTGAAGAAATTGACGACGAGGCTAACTTGTGTATGATGGCATTTCAGAGGAGGTAGGTGACTTGGTAGACATCCGTGACAGTTTCATGATTCCAGCAGAAGAGGAGAATGAAGACGGGGTGGAATTCTACATTTTCCAGTGTCAAGCGAAGAAGTTTGTGTTAGCAGAGCCCAAGACTTGCCCTTTGGGGGGAGGGGGGGTATTTAGGGCTGGAGATGTTGTGATCAGAGCAAAGTATTACAAGAAGTATGGACGTGGTAAGAAGACGTATGTTCTCTGCGACAAAGCAGTTGATGCACATGTTGATGTCCATCTGGTTAGAGCTTGTAAATTCCCTATGGTTCTAGCTCAACACACGATTAAGGGGTACTCCTGTATACAAGATGTCAAGTGAAACGCTTCAGATATGTGAAGATGCCTTGCGAGAGTGGTGGGCGTTCAACGAAGATTAAGTACAAGTTGCAAGCTATGTACACTGATTTCAGGATTGTTTCTCACTTGACGGTGGTTTTAAAAGTACTGGTCCCGTGATGATAGAAGTCAAACAAATGCTTGGGTATTTGTCTGACTGAAAGTGAGCTCCAGAGATATCCCGCTATCCAAGTGCTCCCCCCTTTTTTTTGCTTCAGTCATCTATTGTCTGGCATAGTAGTTTGTGATTAAGAGAACCTGCAATCCCTTACTTTCTTTTATTCTTTATAATCTTCTTCCGGTGCTACCCACACCCATTACGTAGTATCACCCATTCTGTATCTTTTTTTATTTCGAGTCAGGCTGGACGATCATAGTTCTACACTTTGTTGGATATTAGGTAGTGTAGTTTTTTCCTTTTTGTTTTGGGCCTTTTACAGGGAGCATTGGATAGCGGTACCTCAAAAACTCATATCTGAGGATAGCAGTGATATCGTAGAATGTTGGAATTGAGAGCTATCGATTTAGGGTGAGAGGTTTGTTTGTCATTTGACGTTGGTTTTAGAAGTACTGGTTGGTGTTTAGGCAAGTACTAACACTACTCAAACAGTACCATTGAAACATTGATTCTAATAATTTATAAACAAGTTTATAAACTCAAGTTCAGGCTTCGAGCTCTAGAGTTTGAATGGTTGTCTATTTATCCGAGTTGTTCTATGTTTGCTTCAGAATAGTTGAAGTTCCAAGAGTCCCAAAAATCCTTGCATTTGGTTTACTTGTACATGTAGTGCATCAAAAAATGTACAAAGAGTATATTCTGGATATGTACGTGTAGTATATAAAAATGTACAAAGAGTATGCTCTGAATACATCTTCGCTAGTACAAACAGTATATCGGCAAAATTATTGTTCAAGATTAACCCCTTTTATGCATAAACAAAAGGCTTGCTGTTGAAAGTCTAGAAGAATGTACGAGTGTGGTTCTGCTTTATAAAAGGATATCACAACACATATGTGGAGTCATCTTCTCCTAGGTGGTTTACTGGCTGACCTTCAGATGGCAAGTGGTAAGGCATTGTCTCTACACATTTTACTCATACACTTACAAGTAAACCGAGGTAGGTCCGGATCATCATTGTTAAAATTAGTGCCATAGTCCCAGGTTAGTTCCTCTCCAGGACGTATGATACGACTTGCAAAAAATGCTACATGATAGAAGCGGCGATCCACACTCTGTATCGAAATAGGTATGTCCACTAGGTTAGAATCTACACACTCGTAATGACAGAGGCCCAAAGTCAGGCCATATCGTAGAATGTAAGAGGGAAAAGCGCAAAGTATGTAGAATATGGTCGCAAGTTCTAACCTGAGGTTCAAAAACCTGGCCACATTTCCAAATTGAGTAGAATCCAAGCTCAATGCATTGTGGTCGTCCAGTTTCCGCTCAGTGGCCCAGTCAGCATCAAGTTGCAAGCTATAGGACTGACCCCCAACTACCTCCAAGTTCCTAACCATTTGCTCAGCATTTGTTAAAATCTCTCCCGCCAAGTCAAAAACAAACGCACCTCTAGGTATTAGCTCAGTCGTCCAAATCCCCCATCCCGTTAGGGCTGTAGGAAAAACCTCTACTTGAAACTTCATCCCCTGCTGGACAACACGATTGCCACAATCACTATGACACCTACACTTGACATTGCACTCCTTAAGGAAAAGACGAGGAACATGACCTCGGCACACTGATTCGCCATTAAAACACCATTTACCCTTCTTACAATAATGTGCATCTTCTTCGTTGTGATTGTAGAGATACGCGTCCTCCACAATGCTTCCTTTGGTGTATGCAACTCCTCCCACTGAATCGGCTTGGCACGCACAAGTACCATTCCTGCCCAAGCATTCTGGGGAACAAAGACAGTAGTCCCCGGGGCGAAGGCTCTGAAGGGTGGTAGGCACGTGTGCTTGGTCATAGACCAAGCTAGAATTAATATTCTGAAAATAAGTCATAGCAATATCAAACTGACCAACAAGGACAGGGATCCTCTCGAGTCCCTAAGACAAATCTGCTGCATCATACCAAGCTTCGGCCTGGTAGAATCCTATCCCAACAGACCACCTTCCCTTGTCATACTCTTAAAAATAGAAATGCAAAGTTCCAAGGCTGTTGGGGAAGACGAACATAAGTACAAATGCAAAGAAATCACAATGGATCGCAAATAACACATCAGCATGGAAAATAAAATACACAAGCCGTGACCCTTCCCTGTTAGGAAGACTTCAGTGATGAGATAAGATACATTAATATACGTGCAAATCCGTTCTATACAAGCATTCTACCGCAGCTCAATAGATCAAAAACCAAAAAAACTAAAATACTAAAAGCAATCTACAAATTGCTCAAGCCCTCATTCTAAGTGCTGCCTCTCTGCCGTTTCTGTGAGATTCCACCACCTACCTTGTCGCCCTTTCCCTTCTCATTCTTTCTGCCTTCATTCTTACAACCCTTAGCCCTGGTCGATGCCGGGGATTCCTCAGCCGCTTGCTCGGCCTCCTTAGCTGTGCGTGCTCTGATCCACACATTGGCTTCAGGGACAGCAACGGGACTCCCACTCCCCCCAACAATCTCGGCCAGCTCTTTGTACGTGGTCTTGTCTGCGGAATAAACATTCTCTATCGCCCCCTCAAGTCCCGGCCCTGAGTACTCCTCCACAATTGGACCCTTTGGTCTCCTCGCTCTCAACTTGAATGGTGACCAGGGCGTATGACCCTTCGACAGTTCTTCTCCCTCTCCTTTCGCAGGCTCATCATCCATCACGCGAGGCACTTCAATCTTGGCTCTAGTATCCTCCATAACGACCTTAGTATCCTCCATATCCTCCTCTGCTTCCATGGAGCCCTTCTCCTTTGCCGCAGCCATGCTCTCATTTATTCCACCTCTGCCTTCCGTCTTGAAACCGCCATGAATTTGGCTGCAGCCTCCACCTGCACCAATGTATCTACAAAACCTGAGGCCGTGGCTCCTCCACCATCCTTACCATACTCTCCCTAGAGCAACTTGCCCTTGCGTCCCGGCAGGCATTGCAACCCTGGCTTGGGTGTCTCCTTCCTTGCAGGCTGCGGCTCATCCTCCTTCTCTTTTTCCCTCGATGTCAGCGGTCCCTTCTCCTTCTCTATAGCACCATCCCCTTCCGCCACTGCCTCATCCTTCTTCCGCGCGCTCCCAACTCCACCACCCTTCTCTGGCAATAATTTGACGTGTAGCCCCTCAGTTGTCCCCTCCTCCACTGCCTCACCCTTCTTCCTCCCCGCTCCCAACAGTCGGACCGCCACCCTTCTTTGGCAATGCAGCGCCGTGTAGCTCCTCAGCTATCCCCTCCTCCAAGGCCTCACCCTTCTTCCTCCCGCTCCCAACAGGGTGTCCCTTCTTCATTTCTGCAGCGCCGTCCCCTTCCTCAGCTGGCTGATCCTCCACTGACTTGCCCTTCTTCCTCCCGCTCCCAAGAACCCTAGCTGCCTCCCCCTTTTTCTTCCCACTCCCAATGACGCCCGCCCCTTCATCCCTCTTCTTCTCTCCTGCACCAACGCCTAAACCACCTGCCTTGTCACCCCTACCCCCTTCTTGGCCCTCAGCCGTCACTCCTTCATTGCTCCTGGTGGTGGCGGTGGCGTTGGCGGTGGCGGGCTGCCATTATGTCCATCTGATGGGAGCGGCTCCATTGAAATGTCACCGTCTCCAACATCCTCTTAACCCTCCCTCGACTCACCATCACTGCTCTCCGAAGTTTCACTTGAGACGGTAGTGCCGGAGCTTGAAGGTAAGGGGGTCATCTTGTTGTTATCCTCTTCGTCAGAAGAAGAATCGTCTCCCGAATCTAGCTCTGGTTCAGTTCCCTTTACATGAGTCCCATCGGAGAAACAGTCCATCACCACCTTCTCCACCGACTTCTCCAACATTCGAGGAACTCTAGATTTAATGCTCTCGTCCTTGACAATCAGTTGCGGCTCTTCACCTAACTCTTCTGGATCGCCTCCAGACCATGCTGGCTGCCTTGTCTCCCCTTCCACTGTTGGCCCCGCATTCTTGACGGCCTTCTTAGGTGATGCAAACCTCAGGCTAGAACTTGCCACCAAACATCCCGTTAGAGTCTAAACACATGGTACCGAATGTAGTTGCAGTCAAATGAACGAGTACTATCACTACCTATTATGATTGAACTGGTGGACCATTTGTACAAGTTTGCAATCCTAAATGTACTCTACGACTTGTTCTCACTTTGTGTTTACCATGTAGGACTTCTAGAACCAAGTAAAATAAAGACAAGAAATACCTGTAGTAGCTCCGTCAAGTACAATGTTGTCTGCGCACCCTAAACCGTAAGTACATTTCAAGCACTATGTCACATGGAGTACATAAAATACTTGCTCTAAGTAGTCGCATGTACCTGAAGATTAGGCCTAATATACAAATATGACATTTCTTGCACCTAACAAAAATCACCAAGTACTATGCAATACACAATAATGTATGGAATTCACTGAAGCAAACAACTTGTACACGTACTTGATTTAAACTTTGACACTAATACACAAATATGACATTTCCAGCGCCTAACAGAAATCACCAAGAACTATGCAATACACAATAATGTACCGATCTCAGTGAAGCAAACAACTTGTACACGTACTGGATTTAGACTTTGATACTATTATACAAATATGACATTTCCAGCAACTAACAAAAATCACCAAGTACCATGCAATACACAATAATGTACCGACCTCAGTGAAGCAAACAACTTGTACACGTACTGGATTTAAACTTTGACACTAATACACAAATATGACATTTCCAGCGCCTAACAGAAATCACCAAAAACTATGCAATACACAATAATGTATAGAATTCAGTGACGGGACTTCTTGTACACATATTGACTTCAGACTTCGACAGTAAAGATACATCTTCACACATATGCTGTTAGTGAAATTGGACTTCATATCCACTGTGGAAGTCTGATTCGGCACAAAGATCACAATCATCACAATGCTAGCAACCACACCAAACACATAGTGTACAACCTTACGATCCAACAATATACTCGCTATAGTTCCTTTAACAAACTTCTAGAACTCACCTAAACTGGAACAACTGCATACTACATTCTAGGACTCCAAAGTACATAAGCACTCAAATTCCTACAAAGCACAACAATGACTCAACACCCTAAACCACATATCCAGAATGCTGAAAATTAAATGTAAATTAACTTACCATCGGATGGCACCTTCGCCATAGCCTGCTCTGTCCTTTCCTTCATCAGTCTCCGCCTTTCTTCGGCTACTCCAAGCATCCTAGTCGTCTCCACCAAATCCGCAGGTGGCTCTCTCCAACCAAAACTCCCGTACCATTCCGGGTGACAAATCTCCCCCTACCCTATGGCCACGCACTTGCAGCTACGCAGAAAGACTACTGAAGCACAGAAAGGATGATACAAGTGTCTACATGAGGATACAACCATGTCATTCTGCGGGAATGGGAAGGAACACAAGCAGCAAGCGGTAACCCTGATGAACCTGGTTTCATCTTAAAAATCACACTCGGGCAGAATTGAATCCGCGGGCGCATACACCATTGGACTTGGAGTAAATTTCAGAGTACTCCTCCCTTGCTTCAACTGAAACTTCTCGGCTACAAGGGCATCAAGTTGCAATTGGCTCGACTCCAATTCTTGGGTCAATGCCTGGATCTCAGCTTCGGCACTCTCTAGCTCCCCCTTAGCAGCCGCGACCTTGACCTCCTCCTCTGCCAACTGCTCCTGAATTCCCTCCATCTTGATCTTCTCCTTGTACACATCGGCCCCTTGCTCTCCATCGCTCTAATCAGCGCCGTCTTCTGCTCCTCTTGTTTCCTCAATGTGCCCATGCCCCATTTACTTTGCATGCTCTTCCAAATGGCGCCGTCAAGCCGTTGACTTGCCTCCTTCTTCAGCTCCTGCTTGTGCTTCTACTCCAAGTAGACAGCTTGCTGTAAAACCTCCACGTCTCGCAGCCGCTCCTCCACTTCCCCCTTCGCCAACCTGCCACTGCTCTGTCCTCACAAACCTGTATCCTCCTGCAGGCACACACCCGAGGCCATGGCGGACTCAAGTCCACCCTTCGACTCTGCCGGTGGCCCACGACCCCCCACCCTCACAGCATCCCCTTGCTCGACCTTTCCTTCCCAGCCTGGTTCTATCTTAATGCCACGCCACTCCTTACCTTGGACGTCGACCTTCCTCTTCCCCTCCACGCACTTGGACTCCACAATTGACTTCCTCAGCTCCTCGAGCTTTCCTCTGTCTATGGTGTACCGGCTCCTCTGTCTCTTGTTTGTCTCCTCCCCAAACGCACACCAATTCACTCGTCCACCACCTTCCTCGTACTCTAATGCTATCCCTTCGGCGAACCTCACGGTGATCAGGTTCGGATTCTCCTCCTGCCCTGTTGATACAGAATGGGATGCAGGTACTTCACCCTGTCCACAACATCCTGGACTTCGCAACCTTGCCAGTAGAACCCGCTCCGACCACCATCTCCGTAGGGGCTTACCAAACAACTTGCGCACAGTGTCGAACGAGACCGTGCTTCTTCAGAAGTGGTGGGGATTCTCTCCCTCGTTGGGGAGTCCATACTAAGCCTAGAAATCCGCCTTCTTAAATTCCCACGGAGGCTTCTTCAGCCTCGAAATCTCATCGTCGACGTCTTCGACACACGTGAAGGCCTTCTCGGACCTCACACTTCCTTCCCTTTCTTCTTCGTTGTGGACTTCAAACCCGTAGCAGCTTCTTCTCCCAAATCGTCTCAACTACGATCTGCTCTTCGCGTTGCGCCTGAAGTCCTCCTCGACACGTCCTTTACAACTCCTCCCTCCACCTCGTCCCGGCCACGACGGCGACTTCTAGTTCCTCCTGCTGCCGCCTTTGACCGCAATTCCTCCACAGCTCGCTCTTCACCAGTCCGCTCTCCTTTGCCTGACGACGCCCGTGCCTTCTTCCGCGGACCTTCCCCCCCAGCGTCTTCCTCATCACTCCCCGCACCGCGACTCCTCCTCTCTCGCGCCCCAACTGCTCTCCCCTTTCTAGCGCTGGATGTGTCCCCAGAACGTGCAACAGTACTTCGCTCCATCACTGCCTCACCCCTCCACAGAAACACCAAACACAGCCACCAATGTTACCTTCATCGCGCCAAAAGAAGCGAAAGAAAAATCTACAGAGTAAACCCCACAATCCAAGCTCACCATCGCCCCCCCTAAACCCACAACAGACGCACCTAAACCCTACAAAACCATTGCAACCGCATCTCACTCCTCCGACAGTTGCAGCTTCGGCTACACACAAACCTCACTGCCTTCGACCCCCGAGAGCGGTGCGAGACGAAGCTCACCCCTGACCACCAGTCACCTAGTGTCTCCTTCAGAGCGGTCACCGGCGGTCACCAGTCATGCCCGCACTCTCGTCACCCCTAACCGGTGATCACCAGTCACTAAACCCTTAGCATTACTTCCCGCCGTCACCTTCAATGTAAGCCGACTTCAACATCAATTGACACTTCAGTAGTATACTCCTAGCTGCTGATTCTCTCCTATCCTAAACACAATATTTTTTTTTGCATATGGTTGAATTATCATACATAGATCTAGTCAATTTCTATTACAATGCATTACAATTTTGGTTTTTTAATTTTATTTAAGGGGAGAAAGAAAGTTCTATGCTTTACTATAGATTTGTTTTTGTTTTCCTATCATCGAAAACACTTAAGATACACCTACATGAAATTAAAAAATAAAAATTATATATATATATATATATATATATATATATATATATATATATATATATATATATATATATATATATATATAT
Organism: Ceratodon purpureus; assembly: GCA_014871385.1. Classification (NCBI taxonomy): domain Eukaryota; kingdom Viridiplantae; phylum Streptophyta; class Bryopsida; order Pseudoditrichales; family Ditrichaceae; genus Ceratodon; species Ceratodon purpureus. Next base: position 19,654,242 of record CM026426.1, on the reverse strand, counting down.
ATATATATATATAAAAAAGGTAATTGCTTGTATTTTTCCTTATACTTAATTTCTAATTTCTGTTTTCTAATTTTCTCCAGAATTAAAAAAATAAATAAAACACATATGTTGGTGTCTTTATCCAACATATGATAAGTACTATACTTTACATTCTATTTAAGGTGGGGAAGACAACCATTTTTGTCTATTGATTTTTTTTAATTTCCTATCATCAAATAAACTTAAAATATATCTTGTTGTTTTTTTTTTTTTTTTAAACGAACAACATATTCAAAGCAATCTCTACAATATCTCATTCTTTTGTCTTTGGAAAAATGTCCTTCTCAATTCTTTCACTTCTATTTCTTTTAATGTTTCATATTTTATTTAAAGGGGGGAAGAAATAATCTTGATGTATTATTTTTTCTAATAATATTGATTTTTTATTTTTTTTCCTTTCTTCTGTTTTAATATATTATATCAACTCTTAAGAAGGGGCGCACATAATGATGTTCATTCATTTATTTTTTAAATTTATTTCTCTATCAATTAAATATCTTAAAGTAGTTGTACATGTTAACAAGGTTGTCATAACGGACGATCCAAGGTGAAAATCGGACATATTCTATGAATATCCCTAATTTTTTCTCAAATATGCTCGAATGAGCTCGAATATTCTCATATATTCTCTTATGGACCAGAAATGACCCCCGATGGACGGACAAGCGGACCGGACGGTCTTTCGGACGGGGAGGTCCTATGAACAACCATGCATGTTAAATGAATATATTAACTATCTCATATGTTGATTTTGCACGCTGTGCTTTTTCCATCATGCTAATTTCTAACGTCTCATGCCTTATTTTAAGAAATAATTACATATAAACAAATCTACCTTCATTTTAGCATATTCTATTTTCAAATTCCTATCTTAAGAATCCATTGGCACCCATAAATCTGATGAATTCACTTTCATTTCTCTATTACATCACACTTCAGTAGAGCGTTCCTTCATCCTTCAACTAATTTTTTTCATTTTTTATAATTTAATTAAACTTTTTTTCTTTTTCTTTTTGACCATTTTTTTATTTTTGTCTTTTCCTTTTTTCTTCATATGTCCTTCTTTTTTTTTTCTTTTTCCACCTTCTTTTATTTTAATATTTCATTCCTTATTTTTCTTAGACCTCTTTCTGTGTCCTAATTTTATTTATTTTTCTTCCCATTATAGTACAGTATTTCATATTTGCAACCTTTTTCTCACCCTTCTATTTTATTTTATTTTTTCTCCTCTTTTTAAAATTTTCCCCTTTGTTCTTTTATCACCATATTTCATATTAGTCTCTTGTTTTAATCCTTCTATTATTGTTATTTTTTTCTTCTATTTTTTTTCATTTTACTTATTTTTCTTCCTGCTTTTATTATCGTATTTCATATCTATTTCTATTTTTTTTATCCTTCTATTTTTTTTATTTTCCTCTTCTATTTTTTTTTTCCTCTTAATTTTTTCCTTCTTTAATCTTAAAATTTAATATGTTTTTTTTTGGGGGGGGGGGGGGGGGGGAGGGAGGAAATGATGTCCATATTTTTATTTTTATTTGTATATTATTATTAAAACAAATTCAAAAGGCTATATACGAAAAAAAATAAAAAACCAAAAAATAAACATGCTATATAGAGTACTTTCTTGCATTCTCCTTTTCCTACCATGCTAATAGCTCAACTTCTCATGTTCTCTTTTATAAAATGATGAATTTTAGGAAGAACTCTCAATTCAAAGTACGGAGGTTTATTTTCAAGATACAAAATTAGGAACCATATACAATTCTAAAAAAACAAGTGTATAAAAAAAACATGAAGTGGAGACAAGTCCATAACTCTGAGGCCTTTAACAAATATACAGTTTTTAGGAGCAGGATGATTGCACATTCGAAGGATGATTGTAATCAAATGACCAATCTCGGAAACCTTGTGTAGAAAGGCTAGGATGCTAAATGCTTCAATGAATCGCAGATCCTGCCGCCGAGGCTGGACATCAACTCCCGCCACTCCATGTATTTGAATTCCGCCACATGTCATGTCGAGATGTGCTGGCCCATGTGGATCTAAATCAAAGCAAATCCTTAATGTCATAATAGACTATCCTGATTGGCTGATCCCAATCGCCTAACCCCGCTTCTTGCAAGGAATTTCAATAGCTCAGATTGGGAAAAGCAGCGTACTTATTGTACACTTTAGTACTAAAAGGTCCCAATGCTACAGTGGAGTTTTGCCAAAACTGCACTACCTCTAGTGTACTTCCACCCATTACAATCATGTAAGTTTGGAACCATTGCAACTATTTGTGTTCTGCATAACTGAACATGTAAATCTTAACTGGATGCATTGACAAGTAATAGAAGGAAAATTTCTTGCTAAATACTGCTGGTAAATCAAGCCTAATACAGTTCAGGCAAGTTCATCATCTTCTCATTTAATAATATGTTAACTTTCTTTGTGATTGTTGTGTTGCAGTTTTACAAAAACCTTTCCAAGGGTCTCAAAGACATTGTATGGAAAGCAGATCGTGTGGAAGGTGTTCAAAAAGAGTAGATGATTCCGCTACGGCTCGAAAAAGATGCCTGAGCTGTGAAGTGGCCACCAATTTCTTTCCCAATGATTACTGTTTTGTGTCTGGATCCTCCATCAGTTTGGCAAATTAGATGACGCAGATCTGTTGGATCTCAAATATTCTCTTTGCCCTTGCTTTTGGTTAAATCAAGCCAAATGAAGTGCTGCGTTTGTATTGTACATGTGGTCAATGAAAATGGTCCACAAAGATTGCTGATGAGATATGCGACACTTATAGAAACACTATCTATAGAGCACGCAGAGCAAGAATCTAGATAGGAGGAGGTGGTACATGGCTTTTTAAGTTTTGCTACAGGTAACAATCGTTCTTGGTAGGCAACTTCTCAGATGTTTAGGCAGATTTTTAATGAGTCTTTTGAAGTAGGTTGTGAAGTGCTCCAAGATTTGTAGCAATTTACTTAACCCTGGAACGTAATGCTCACGGATGGGAGGTTACCTCAAAATGCTTATTGCAAAAGCATCAAACGTCTTCGTAATGTTTTGAAATCTTCTTTGTACTCCTCATAATGTTTTGAAATGCTCTTCCTTCTGAAGCATTGTTCTGCTATGTTTGCCCTCTCTTTCTACATAGTAGCCACAAATGGCCTTCACCAGATCCTGAATACCCAGAACTTCATGATGATGAATAAAATCATTCAGAACTCCAGAGCCGTGGGGAGAAAGGGTTGCCATGATTGAAGTGTTCGGGCATGAGGATAGTATGAGAGAGATGAATAGGATAGTGGTCATGCAGTTGTAATTCCAGGATCATCGGGCTGACGAAAGTGAGTATACACGATGCTTTCCAATGGCATATGTTTGGATCCTGCACTTTCACTTTGGCTTCACTTTCTGATGGCACTCGTGGAAAAGTAACCGAACTAGCAACGCTCCACTTAGCTGAAGGAAAAGACAGTGAAGTGAACAATCAGTGACCGAACACGGAAGAAGGCAGTAAGAACTGTGAGGGTAGAAGGAATGCCAACTACATTGCTCAACCCTTTAGATTCATATGCAGAAGAGTGCTTCCCTAACTATACCATTGCAGAGTTCCACAGTCCTAAATCCGTCTCACTTTCCACTAAATCCATACTGTCAGCAAAGTCATGTGCGATGGTTGGTAATGTAGGGCCCGATGTCCACGTGCAGAAGATAAGTTCGAGGTTCTTAATGTTTTTCAAAAATCGATGTCTGCACAGCTACCAACCCTACATGAATTCGCGGTCTCCGTCGACTTGGGGCCACGATTTCGGTTGTCAAAAATCCTGACTCTATTACACTGGGACAGAACAAAAGAAAATTCTGTGAGACATGGAGAAGGCAGGTAGAGTAAGCGATCTCTCTCCTATGTCTATGTCCTCACCCTTACAGACTCGCGAGGAAACTAGCGAGAGCATGCAGGTGTGTTAGAGACTCGTCCAGGACTTCCACCTTGTCCTTGAGGATGTCCTCGGCTGCAGCATGTTCTTCTGTTGTCTATGCGACTCGTTCCTTCTGAAGCTCCAACTTTAATTCCCAAGACTCCACCTTTTTGGCCGCGACAGCAACATTGTGTATCCAGGACTTGACAAGTTGCACAGACATTCGCATACCGGAATTTCCAACTGATCCACCATGCTTCGTGACCGACGCAACTATGTCCAGCTTATTGGCGTTCATGATTTCACGAGCCCGGTGGAATTGAGCTTTGGCCCGGTCATGGCTTCGTGACTTCCCCAAGGCTTTCTGTTCCAACACAGTGAGACGCTGTTTCTGTTCAGTCAAGCTCTTCTGCAGTTTGCCCACCGGTTTACCAAGATCCATTTCGACCATCAGCACGCGCACACGTTCATCCTCGACAGAGCATGTGATCGAGGTACGGAGCAGCGCCAAGGCAGAAATTTGAGCGACGTCCAGGGTCACCGGGGCACGGACTTTGGGGTCGCCGACGTTCTGTCCTTCAGGACAAGGCACCATAGGAATGATTTCCGACTTTGCGGTTTCCAAGAGAGTATGGCCAAGCTCTGCCAGGGGTGCCTCCGCAGCGGGCACGATCTCAAGGTCCGGTGCAAACATGTCATCCGATTGTGAGAATCCAACGCCAGTGGAACTCCCTCCCTCTGCATTCAGATGTTCTGCGATGGTCGCTGCCAGGGGACATTCCTCAATCGGGGAACAAATCGACCATGGACTGTGATCAATGGAGACAACCTCTACTGGTGACATGAAGACTTGCAAATCGCACATGCTACTTAGACAAGCTGGATTTCTAAAAATTACAGAGCACCACCATACTCAGACGCCATAGCCAATGATATTGAGAGGGAGGAGAGAATACCGATAGGTGCGCACGGGGCATGACTATGGGTAGCGAAGGAAGTGGCTCCTGAATTGATTTGAACTCCAGGAGGATCCTCGGTATTCCGGTCTACGACTAGTGTGGGTGTGTTATGCGGAAGGCGAAGTCGGCCCAATTCACCTCCACACCCAACGCCTCCACCATCAAGCCTCTAGCGAAGCAAATGGCATCACATCGGACATAGGCCACGGCAATTGGATAACTCGCGAGAACAACTGGCGCACATACACCTCGTAGTTCTGTAGCCACTGATCTGCGAACACGTATCCACAGCTGGAAGGGGGGCCAAAGAAATCCGCCATGGCTCTGCAACTGGGCATGTACTTGGTCGGAGTTACCGAGGGGATCACGCCACGGTTATGAAGCCGCATGATTGCGACAAACCAGGCAATGGAGGACTCCCGGACAACGGCCATGCTGCCCACAACAACGCCGGCAATCACGTTAGCGACTTGCTGACAACAAAGGAAAAATTGACAACATCGCCTAAAACCAGATTCCAGAAACTCGAACCCAAATGGCGAGTTTGAATATTGATGATTACAAATTGTACGTAAACAATGCAGATTAACTGAACTTAAACATCACTCAGCACTTGAACAACATAGGCGAATGATGATTGTCCACAAAAATCGGCTGAGTAGCAAATATTAGCACGGTAACAAGGTATAAGTCAGTGACTGTTGGCGCAGAAACAATCACATGGTCAATGTTGAAAACACAGACAATCCGCAAAAGAGAATGCTTCAGGTGGCTACAAAAGTAAGAAGCCAGCGTACCTCGTGATGGGGCAGAAGAGTGAGGCCGAGAGTGAATACGAGGAGGACGAGAGTGAGGCCAAGAGTGAATACGAAGAGGACGATGCGAGTTTTCAAGAGAAATGGAAGAGGAAGTCCTTCGGGCCGTCACCTTACTCCCTGTGAGGTGCTCATTGATTTGAGCTGCAGGAGAAAATACCAATGTGCTGCGAAGTGATTGCAAATCAGAGTAATCTGTCAGGCCACTCCATGCACAAAACGTCACTGAAGGTGGCGCCCAGGTTGTGGAGATCAAGCTCTCATAATTTCTGGAACACAGCAGGAGGTCACGTCACATGCCATATGATTTTACTAGTGAGTAAATTAGAGAGGAGATTAGTGAGTACATAAGTGAGTACATTAGTGCAAACCAGACTTTACTAATCCGCGGATAAAACATGACTGATTCACTACTGTACAGTAGCAGTTAGTATTGTATAGGAATCAACGGAGACGCAACAGTAGAATACCTCTTGGAGTATCAGACAGGGCTGCGAGGCCAGTCTCACCTTTAGCATTTGTATAAACATGATAGAATGAGTCGTGTAGTCATCTGCTTGTTGACCTCAGTATTCTGGACTGTAAGAATGGGATCTTTAGAGTCTCATGTTCCATGTAACCAATGTCGCACAGAGGAGGTTTATTGGACAATCGAGACTAGTCCGGCTCATCTCACAGTCCTGACAAAATGGCACACGAACATAGTAGAACATATCATTATGTGAGTGTAGTAATGCAGCGCAAAAGTCCTAAGCACGTTCTGTACGAAAGACAGCAGTCCACACTTTCCGATTACGTCCTGGCAGTGCAGAGTATGCCCCTACAACAGTTTATTGGTGTGATGAGATGGGATTGCTTAATGGTAGATGAATTGCAAAACCAAATTCAAAATGACATTTATTGTATGCGAAAGGAGAAGCCTGGGATTGAAAAGCTATGAGTAACATATAATAGCAGCAGCCAACCAGGAATTAGATCGACAAATCCAGGTCTGTAATAAATATTTCATACATAAAATGCATGACTTACAATTTCCAGCGCATGTACAGTACCCACCAACAAGTTTACGTTCATAGCAGTAAGAGATAACATGCTTCCAATTTTCAATTGGCCACCATGCCCACAAAACTAATCTAAATTGCAAAGTACAAATTACATAAGGAAGATAGTAGAGTCTTCTGTACCAATATATGAAAAAATTCCAAAAAGAGTGGAAAATTATCTAATAACTTTAGCATATTTTAACATACTTTTTAGTATCTACCTTTCGTTGTTACGAAGGCCTTCATGTGGTGAGATATGTTGAGAAAAAGAATCTTATTATCTCTTGAGAGACCTCTTTTGATGCCCTTTGTATAGATGTGACCCACACTGACAAATATTGAATGGAGTTGGCGTGATAAGCGTTGACGTGGTCCGTTGTGAAAAAGTAACATACACATTTTTAAGTACAATGATTGCTAATGAAATTTCCTTACACATGTGGCTTGGATTAGTACACAAGAGATGGTTTTGATGAAATTTACTACGTTTTAGACAATTTGGTGTTAGTTTCATGAAATTTGGTCATTTGAGGTTAGAGATATGATCATTTGAAGTTACACTTGTTTATGGTGACACTTCGGTTAGAGTATGAAAGTCTAAAATTAAGCTTCTTGGTAAGAATAATTCATATTTTTTCTAAAAAGAAGTTGCATTTATACAAAAGAAATTGGAAGAGCTTTCTATGAAGATGGTTGAAGTTCTCCTTTCTGGCATACCTCAACGTAGAAAGCCCCTAATAAGAGCTAAGGGTAAATAGTAGATACTACATAAGGAAAATGGTATAATAGCACATATTTTTTATTTTTTTGGAAAATCTTTTACATAATGGTATAAAAGACTCCATTATCTTTCCAATATACTTTGCAATTGGCAATTTGGATCATTTTTGAGAACATGGTGATTGTTTGAAAATTGAGAAATGTTCTCTTATTTGTGTTGTGAACGTAAACTTATTGGTGGGTACTGTACAATAGCCTGAATAATTAGTCCATACTAGAGTAAGAGCGCAGTGGTTCCATTCCTGTTCGATAAATGGTTCAGCTTAAGCCCTTTAAGAAGTTTCAGTCTAGATTGTCGTCAATATTCTCATTGTTCCTTGGAGCTTTATAAAACTTTGTATTAATTTGTTGTTCTTTCGTTCTCAAACATTTTCAATACCAGAAAGAAAACCTACATTCAGCAAGGACCTTTTGGAAGCGTGCCAGAGGATAGAATTCCAATCCCTCTTTCTTCACAAAATCCCGGAAGTTGGCATGTGATGCTAATCGTGATTCAGAAACCAATACCATCTCTTAAAATAGTCATGCTGATTGTTGGCTCCCTCCCATTCTTTGTCTCCCTTCCATTCTTCCGCTATTCTATGATCACATTCCTCTTTGTCCATTACATGTTCTCCAAAAAGATCCCTCGCGAGTCGACCACTACGAGCAAGGCCGAATTCCAAGTGAAATGAGAATCCAGACTATAGCACCCCGTGGCAATCAACTGTTTCGATTAAGGTAATGATGAATGTCAAAAGCAAGTAAAGTTTTCCTACATAAACAATCCTAATCATACACATGTTGAGCTTGTTTGTTAACACAATAATCTCAATGACGGAACTGAAACCTGATCAGTAACAACTACACATCACAGCCGCAATTTCATAGTCTACCTTGAAATTCAATAATAAAAAATAAAATAAAAACTCAAAAAAACGTACGTAACAACTCATATTACTTTACAACCAGCCCCTAACCAAACTACATTCTGAGTACTGTCTCACCTGAACAGATATTTATTTAGACCTTCTACAGCAGCAGTTGTGATCCCCTGAGCCTTGGCCATGGCAATCCTTCTTTTGTGTAAAACTTGCAAGAATTATACCACAAAACTTAATTATTGCATTCATAGTATAAAACAGATAGCATTCAACTAATAAATTCAATCTACAAATGATACACAAACAAGATCAATACCTACTTTTCTTTGCAATTTTCAAGGGAAAAGAAATGGAATGTGCAAAAGAATGGATGACTTACAGTATCTGAGGGATTATATCTCAAAAGACTTGAGTATACTTTCTCGGCTTTATGCCATGATCCTTTAGCCTCGTACCACATCCCTTCCAGCCGACCTGCAATATTTAATGCCGCCCAATCTTAAGCATTGGCCACGCCCTCCAGGAAAGGAAAAAAAACAACACAATTTCAAGATCCTGACCGTGAGAAGAACACAAAAAATCAAGGAGAGCAACGTACCAACTCACGTACTGTCTGGAAGTTTTGTATCCAAAGCATTTATACATTTCTGTAGCCAACACAAATATCAGAAGTGCGTGAACATGAAATAAGTTCTTGCAACGCTTGTCAAGACCGAAGCAACCACTGATCAGAAAGGGAGTAAGTGAAACTAAAGTGGAACAACAAGTAAAGTGAAATTGCGAAAGTGAAAGAGTAGTGGAAGTGAACCTTGCCACCAAATGTGAAGTGCCAATCTAGTGTGAAAAGTTTCGGTCCACTGCCTAGAAAGTGGAATACAACCTCCAAGAAGGCGTACCTAGGGCAACAGTGCATCCTCAAGTGCCAAGTGGAACAGGGCCATGGGAAGTAGCCCACACTGAAATGTTCACTGAGGAATACACTACAACAAAACCTCTGCCGTGCAATATAGTGGAAGTGCAATACAACCTCCACAACGGCGTACCTAAAGAAATAGTGCATCTTCAAGAGCTAAGTGGAACATGGCCATGGGACGTAGCCCATACTGAAATGTTCACTGAGGATTACACTTCAATAGAATCTCAGCCGGACAATACACTGGAAGTGCAGCCTTCACCCAATGAAGTCGCTTTTGTACACGGAAAGAAATCGGCACGGGATGTAACAATGGAATTCCAAGGGATTCCGAAGATGTGGTGAACCTGGACCCGTGAAGCGTCATTTAGGTAAGGTGGATTGTCAGGAAAAGAGACGTAAGAATTACCCTAAAGCCAGGAACACCAGATTTACAGTGACACAGCGCCTCCACAGATATTGGGAAGTGGAGAGATGCCCCTGCAAAGCCGCCACATCCTTGACACATCACTGCACAGACCTTGAGCTGAGGATCCTCAGTGTTGAAGGACATTGCACGGTACCGTTCCCGCACAACACACCTGGACCATAGTGAATTCAACGGCTTATCAGTTTCATGAACAATCACTCTACTAGCACAAAGTTGGCAATCGAGGACCCCAAGTCAGAAAGTATGTATGATAGTTACACAGTTGAACCAGACAACTTCGAAGGATAGGATTAATCGAGTTAGGCTTATTAGCAAAAATTCAGGACGTGGAACTTGGAAAGCACTGCACCGCAAGACTCTCTGCACAGTGATATGCGAAGTCCGAGCCTCGAAGGGGAATCGGAACACTGAAATCTAACTGACGAGACTCTCCTTCGCACCGAACAAGTGTGAAACATCAGTCTGCCGCACAGTGAAGCCAATAACCAGAGTAAATTATGAAATTGTCAAGTACCTCAGGATGTTTACTAAGGCATGTCGAGACACCCCGCACTTTTGTCATTCTTGCGTGACACCCCCCCTCCACCTATTCATGTGAACAGCACCCTGGCTCTGCCCGTGCAGAATCGCGGCAGAGTTCGCGGCAGAGTTTAAATCCGCCACACAATCGCTGTAGACGGTGGAGCTCACGGGGAACGGAACGAGGGAATCGACCATGACATGAAGGAGCTCAACGGTGCAGGGAAATTTCCGGCGCCACTCTGCTCCGGACTCCGTTAGACACGCAATATGTACAAGATGATGAATGTCCCTGCCCCGACTCCTGGCTCTCTCCACTTCCACGAGCCATGGCGGCAGCTCAAGTAGACTTTGCGGTGCCTCAGAGGATAACCGCAAAACGGCTCTTGTCCTCGTCAAACCTGCAGTATTCACCCTTGCCATCGGTCCCCAAGCTCTGCCGGGATTGCCCCCTTTGATTTGCGCAAAAGTACCTTGAAGTGTGGCGGGGTCACTACTACACATCCGCGAGAGAGCAGAATGAATCTGTCCGACTCTATTGCAAGCACCTTCCCGAGGGCGAGAGGGGAATACAGGATTGACGACATGCAGTCACGTGCCTTCTAGAACCTGCTGGCCGTCTGCAAGGTGTCTCGCACGGATTACATAGATTATCTCCGTGGAAAGCCGTATCATGCAATCTACAGCTCCCTACAGGCAGGATTCTCCATGGTAGCTAGACTTTACATGGGGGGGGGAAGCACAATAAAGTGGACCACAAAAGTGCTTAGCTCATTGCCAATTTCAGCCATTGTTGTAAACACTAAGAAAAGTGCCATATAAGTTTTTGATATGTTGAAAGCGGGATGGGATATAGAAAATAGACTCGGTCATCTTGAGTCCTAGAAATTTGCATAAGAAGGTAAGGTGTTTACGATGCCCTACGAGTACCTCAAAGTGCGACAAAGTGAATGCAGTCATTTGAAAAAGTGGCTAGAAAAGAGTGCAAACTTTGTCAGAAAACACTTTCGAGCGGATGGTGCGCTCCGTTCGTGAATTGTGGTCGTGGAAATGGGCACCATCCACTTCGTTCGAAAGTGTGGACAGACGAGAAGTATATCTGGGATGTTTTTTAGGAAGGTCACTTTGGCAGTACTTTTTGTGAGTTTTTTTTCACCGAACATTGTTTTTTAAATTGGAAAAAACATCCTCTAAAGACAATAGTTTGCACCAAATGAAGAAATCAAGACTTCGGAAAAGTTCATTTTCATGATTTCGAACTAGTGGTGAAATTTAGTTTCAATTGAGGATGTTCTTTTCATGAAGATGCGTGTAAGATACCTTACGACACCCTAGAAAGTGACTAAAATGCTCAAAAACTTCACCAAAATGCTCAAAATCAGCTTTGAGCTTTAAAAAACAGCACACTTCATATTCACTTCTTAGTGATCACATATTGCACTTTGTGGTCCACTTTATTGTGCTCTCCCCCTGGGCCATTCCTATACTTTAATTATAGAGCAACTGCTAGTGACGAAAACTGACATCGGCCATGACGAAAAAAAGGCATTCTCAGATGAAAAGTGACAACAGGTGGTCAGCAGTACCTTCCATACTTCCAATAAATAGATGCATTCCTACCCCTGTTCAAGAGACAATCACGGATCCACTTGAGATATTGTAAACAATAAGCAGTTACAAAATGTTATAGAAATTTTGATACCTACATCATGGTTGGATATGAAGTCGGCTTGTTATGGTGATAGAAAGTGGTGACATACTTCTCTTTGGGCGAGACAAAGACGCCGTTCGGGTTGTGAAATATTTCACTGTAATCATCGCATGCGTCACCTTCAATTGGAGTGTAGACGATGGGAAGCAGCTCCTCCACATTGTCAAGGAGCACCTTATAGGAGAGCCACTCGTCCCTCACCTGCAAAAACATATTTTTTTCTCAACAGTTTTCCGTGCTCTAACTTATACACTAGTACACGATCTTCTTCAATCCAGGCTCAGTAAGTGACTGCTTTTTTTCAATCCCTACATCTAAAATCTAAAATCTCAGATCTCAAATAAAATAAAGAATAATAAAACGTACATAGTAATTAGGGTGCTGGCACAATCAATTAGGATTTGAACACCTGCAGGTCCATGAAGGCAGAATATTTGTCCAATGGCTCCTTGAGCTCACGGATGTTTCTCATAATTCTCGTCACCTGCAACCACCATTCAGGCACGAAATTCAGCGAAGCAGCTACATGATGAAAGCCACCATTCAAAAATGCATCGTGGAACTAGATACAGATAGAAATGGAACGTTATCTCTATGTCGCAAAATTAAACATCATGGAAGAATGATCACTGTACTTGGAGCTCTTGGGTCTCTACAGCAGGCGGAAGTAGGCCAGTCAAGAAGTGGACGCGACGCTCCTCCTTCGTAAACGCCAACCCCTTGTTGAAGCGTGGATTGCGCAGCAACTCCATTCCACTGCAGCGCCATCATCATAAAATATGAGAGCTTGACAGAACAAAACAGAGGATATTGCTCTAATTGAGACGTAAAAAAAACTCGAAGGTATTGATCTAAGGGCGCTCATGAAGCCGACCTGCTTCTCAGACGAAAAGTGAGGCAGAGGTGGTAAGCGAGAGTAACGATTCAGAAGAAGGGTAAGCTACTTACCAGGCCACCGACTGAGTCCAGGGAGTAATCAGCTCGGCTTCTCCAAAGATATCCACGGAGCTTCCACCATCCTTCGCTATCTCTATGCTTCCCATGTTCACGATCACGCTTAGAATCTCTGAATTTCCATGATTATGCAAGCATTTAATTTCAATACACAGCTCGATTCAAAAGTACGAAGAGCAACGGTGATTGTAAAATCGCTACTGTACTGTGTACATGAGTAATGAAATTATCTGCTTGAATGTGTACAAAATTTTGTCATGTGTTTTGTGGATCTCAAAGCCAGCCATTGCGACCACGTTCTACATAGCTGAGAAACCCAATGCTAATGTTCTGGCTGAAGCAATCACTGAAGAAATGCTCATAATAATTTAAAACAACTGGAGTAGCTAGTATTACCTAGGATTTGGAATAGCAACTCAAGACTGATTCCATACCCAAACCACATATCTAAGCAGAAAAGCAATTAACTTCATTTCAAACAGAAAAATATTGGGAAAAGCTACAAAACCAGACATTAGTTATTTCACAGTTTCACAAAAGTTTAGAAAACATTTCTGATGGGCAAATCTTAAACGCGCAATCAACAATCTCAGATATCTAAGGATTGTACCAATAAATTTTTAGATCATGTGGATGTACAGGGCCAGGCGGTCACCTGTCCTAGGCTTGTACGAGATCAGGCCCTCCTGTCCCTGCAGTACACTCTAGGTTAGTGCATTTCAACTCCTAGCAAGGTGTCAATTTTCTTATGTCTACTCCTAATTCAATCACATCCGTGGCATACAAAATAATCTAACTGTAGTTGAAAGATCTGTAGGAGTTATTGAAATCCATGCACTCTAGGTATAGGTACTGCAAAAGGCTCTCTATCTCGTTTCAACAAACCGAGGAGTTCTCATACATGAGTGATTATTCAATGAGGAGAGATACTGCTTAACTTTTCCCGAGTTTACCAGTGTCTTCGCTGTCACCTATGTTCCCAGTAGCTCCGTTTCTTTTGAGAGACGCTCGTTATTCAATCGCTGCTTTCTCTTGCAGTAGCTTTTTTCGAACCTGTTCTTCCTTTTTAAGTTTCGGATATGGACAAGGCCTTGCTGTTTGGTTGGTTATCCGGGTTGCACATGCATAGAGAAACTCACGATGTCGACCTCCCAAATGTTCCAGCACTGGCGTTGTTTTTCCAATTTTCTAACGATTCTAATTGGAATGATTCTTGTGGACAGGAGGTTCGAGCTTCGGGCATTGCCTCCGGCGTTTACTTTGGAGATTATTACCATCGTCAGCTTGGTAATTCTCCTGCACTTCCAATTATCGTCGTTGGAGACTCAGCCGGAGACCATTTCAATGGCCCAGGAGACTCTGCTTCCTGGTTTACTGCCTGCACATCGACGGACGGCGGCTCCAGCAGCCACGGCTCCAACCTCGCATACTCTGATGGCCCAGCTAGTGACTTGGTGTTGCCACCTCCTATCGACGCCGTTCCTTTGCCTGTAACTGCGTAGGAGTCCCTAACTTGAGTTTTTGTTGTGGTGAGGTGCGTTTCTTCTGAAAAAGACAGTCCACTGGAGAGGACACTTTCTGAAGTTCCATGCTAGGATCAGAATGATGACGATGTTGCACGCTACAAAGCCTTCGAATTATCAAGGACATTATATTTTCAGTTTCATCTATCATTTTGTCCTAGCGGTTGAATGATTTTGAATTACAAAGGTCTGACAATTGTCCATATAATTCGAGCATGCTCGTAGGGAAACGTTTTGGCTATGCACTATACACAGCAGATTCTAAACTTTCGGCTCTAAACTCCTCTGTTGATAAGCGTTGCTTCTGTACAGCTTTATATTACGTCTCAAGTTTTTTACCTGGAGTTTGACATTGCCATGCGTTCGTGCTGTCCAATTTTGAAATCAACCGTGAGAATCACTGTTGTCACGCTTCAGTAATCTCAGGAGGCATAGTATCAGAGATTGTAAGCAGATTTTAAAAAGCACCGCATGTAAGGAAAGGATCTAGTCGGAACCAAATCCTACCTTCCATGGCCTCTGAAGGTGTTTATCATTGTCTCCTCGCAACATTGCCAACCGCCATGTCCAAACAAAGACTGAGATGTGATTTTTCTATGTGAGTATTGTGAGGACCACGTTTTAGCATTGCGGATTTGAGAGGCACGATAATAAATAAACAGAACTACAAACTACATGAATAGTTTCGGTACTGGGCAAGCTCATTTAGCACCAAATACAGACACGAGGAACTTTGAATCATCCAGGTACTTTAGTGTGATATTTTACTGCTCAATCCAGAGCTAAATCTCATTGTCTCATCAATGTCACGGGTTTTTATAAATATAAGACTGGGATTTATAATACGACTTTCAACACAACCAGACTAACATCATGGAAAAAGAAATAAATACCCTATGGGATAGTAGCACCCCTAACCTTCATCCCATGCAAAAACTCGTTGTAGTATGACAGCATTCACATCTACAAATTAAGATAAAAAACATCCTCATAATTTTGAGTCTACACTCCAAGCCATTACTAATATAGAACCAAAATTAATCAGTGCCGATACAATCAGTTCTAAATTCCCTTTAGAACACGCATGGCAAAGGAAAAGTATGCAGACAAACTTCAACAGAAAAGACGAGACCACACTTAAGTCACGATGTCCAATTCATTAAAGACTAGTGAATACAGACACCCACCAAGTCGTCGCAAATGTGGAACCCTCTTTAGTACTCGAAGAAAAGTTCCACGAGAGGCGTTATCAACATCGTCTGCTTCACTAGTGAATGCTCCCACATGCAATCGATATGCCACCGAAGCCTCCGAAGAAATCCTGCAAACAAGGGCTGAATGTTAAAAGTACATCACACACACTTACAGATTACAGAAACACAAACAAGACTGCAAACAGAAGATGATATTTAGGGAAAAGAAAAACAAACAGAGGTCCTGAAGAAAGGATCACCGAGGAGCTTAGTCATCCTCCCAATCGAATGGTACACCTTTCTGAAACCAAACGAGCAAAGGAGCAGGCGATGGCATTTCCTCTGGTCGATTGAACAAAACACATGCTTAGCGTCAGTGCTAGGTATCGAAGTACGTAGGCTAAATGGAATTAAATAGGTGCGTAAACAAACTTTTGCGCTGACACCTACCTAAAAAAGGTCTACGAAGATTAAAAAAATGGCATAAACAGTAAGGAAAGGCACAACACAATCTGACCTTGTCCTTGAACATGGGGAGCAATGTACCTCGCGTATGGGTCGAGCAGAACATTTTGAGCATGAAAACGATCGCCACTTTTCCATCCCACTTGCCCTTACACCACAGAAACCTCAAATTACACCACAATATTCCTCATCTTACATAACATACACCCTATTCGTGATGCCCGTGAAACGATGTCTTTTCATTGTTGGACTGGGAAAGAGTATCGACTGGAAAATTCAAGGAGTACTTACGGTCGGTTCAATAGCCTCTGCTTCATAGAGACAAAGCACGACATTCTCCGCACGAAGCGAGTAGAGCGCAAAATTGACAGATCCATCTCGGCCCCAAGTAACCCCGAGAGGGTCAGGCCGACCCCTCATCATGCCTACGGTTATTGCAAAATTGATACCCTGATTTCCTCTGTTCCAGAACACAGAGAAATGCTTGAGGAAAACAGAACACAACATGGAAATTGCCAAGTGCAATAGGCACATTTGGTACAAAACCTAGATGAGTAGGAGTCTCCAACTTCTATCCTGATTCATAAACTATCATATGACAACGCTTAATCACATTCCTTGCAACTATTCCAGCGAATTTCTGCATGCACGCAACGAAAACCACAGGTTCAAGGTGTCCAGGCCCAACTCTCTATGGATCAATGCAATCAGAGCTCAATTACAAGAAATAATCACAGCACACTAAACGCTCCTGATCACATTGCAAACCTAAAGCATGAGCATGACTCCATAAACCCTGAGCACATACGAGAACTGCAATTCTAACCCAATGATCAAACAAAAATGACACTTCCATCACAGGATCAAAAAAGACGCCTGGTCAATGTGGAATAAAGCCTTTTCATATTGCCGTCTTTCATAAAAGCAGCAGTACTTCATGTAGTTATCAACCACTATCCACTGAATTGGTTAACATTGCCTATGAGCTATACAAATGTCTCTCGCCTTCGAAGTCGTCACCAAAAAATCCTTCGCACTTCATTTTCCCTGCAACAGCCACTTACAAATCACAATGAGGTATTCATCTAGACAAACTTTCGCAGATTCCGTAACATGCGTTGACATAGTGAGAAACTCCTTGCTCGGGACCTTGTTTCAAAGCACGAAGCACATGGAACCGCCAAGGGGTTAGCGATTTTACAACCCCACCCACGTGCAACCCCACCCACGTGCAACCCCACCCACATGCAACATTCAACCTCAACACAAAAATTCAACCTCAACACAACGAACTCCAAAATGAACATTTTGTTCAAAACATTAAAACACTAACCTAAAAACAAAATGAAGAAGATCAGCCACATATTTAATTTGAATCTTAAATATGATTAACACTTGAAAACGAACAGGACTGGATCAGATGTAGAAGATTGAACCAATCGAACTGACAGGCCAATCGAACTGACAGGCCAATCGAACTTCGTCTCAAGCTTACTTTGATACCAAGGTCTGACAATCCGAATCCAATCAGTGAGCATTATACGCTTGACGTTCTTCTACGTTTGACAGGATCGCCTCCCGTGTTTCTACTGTCATCTTGAAGCGCGGATTCCTCTTGCTGGTCTTGTACTGCAATAAGTCCACCCTTGACTGCACCACGAGGTGAGAGTAATTCCACGCCTTTGGCTCGTCCTCCAACAACTCATACCTGAAGGAACCTACATCCCGCCCCACACTTGGAAGACGTCGATAATACGTCCCACTTATCAACATGGTGTCCCTCGGCCACGTGCAACCCCAACCATCAGTGAACGTCGCCAGGTTGTTGTGTACGGGCACGTCGCAAAGTACTAAGAAGAATCGATCTCCATCCTCTGGTCGATCAGTATACACGACGTAGGTGTCCTCTGTTTCGACCCGCAGTGCCTCTGATTCCAAGTCGGCATCTTCTTCCCCCTCATCAATTAGATCGTCCGCAAATTCTGGCTCCCTGTCCTCGGAGCCCTACTCGTCCACCTCCACTGACTCCATGTGTGCCTCATTGGTTGGCTCTCCAACAGAACAGAATCGGACTTCCTGCACAGCCTCTGTCTCCCTAGCATGCTCCACCGCTCGTTGACGACGTGTCCCCGTGCCGACGTTCTACCATGTGACATACATGCAATGCACAAGCATCAATTCAGAAACAACATCACCAATTTTTCTGTGGACACGCTGTGGAAATCCACCCCATCACCAGATCTAATTTTGAATATTAATGGCTTGTCGATTCATTCTTACGGTGCTTTTGATCCCACAAAACAACCTCTAAAACCAACCTCACTCCAAGCAAGTGATGCCAATCTCTAACACGGCACAAAGAATTTCTGAATGAACATGGTCTTCCTCTGACCAGATCGCATTGGAAGATACCGGCACATCCACAGAGGTAGGAAGAAGCGATTAGAATGGGCCTCACCAGAATCGGGGTTAATGGCTGCAGCACTTTCAAGCTTCAATGTCGCATGTGTCCTTTCCGAGCACATAGCATAGAGTTGTCATCCATGCATTCGGGACAGAAGCACGCAAGTTGTCTGGTATGTAGGTACGTGACATTCATGGGTGACACAAAGGACACGGAGTGAACCGATCTTGTCCCCGGTATTGCACGGCAGTCAAGGTCTCGACTCCTATCGACTGATCCCGGCTCAATCAGATGAAAATAACAAATTAAAGTCCGACGCACTTTTGCATATGCGCGATGCTCCTCCTGCTCCTTGCGATTGCAGAAACTCACAACGTCTGCTGCGTTCTGTAGCTTTGTCCCGGATTCGAAATTCATCTCTTCTTTCTGAATTGCGCATTTGAGCATAGCCCCGGCACCATCATGGAGACCCTTCCCGTGGCCACTTCCAAAGTAGGACCACGCCATCCGACAGGCATTTGGCAACCCCGGCATGACTGTGGTTGACGGATACCTGTATACGTATGCTCATTTTTCAAGCAGACCACTTTAGTATTAAAACTGTGCACATGCAAACCTCTAAACCAGAAAATAAAGGGAATAAGAGCGATTGCAGGCAGCAAGCGCCACGATAGGCACAGCACCAGAAACAAATATCAACGTGAGCAGAAGTCCACAGTCAACAAGCTTCAATGAGCGGCATTCAGAATTCAGTGGAAAAGAAGTTCAAAGTCAGCAATTAGAAGTTAGATATCCCTGAATGAGAAGTTCTTAGTTAGAAGTCGGTGAATGAGTAGTTAGAAGTTAGAAGTCAGCAATTAGAAGTTAGAAGTCCGGGAATGAAAAGTTAGAAGTCAGTGAAAAAGAACAAGATCCTGATGGAGAGTTAGTCGATAGCAAGCGAGGGTGCGACAGAGTTGATTTAAAGCGAAAGAAGTATGTCAATCAGAGTTGAGAGGCAGCGGTCGACAGAAGTGCGAGACTTGACCAAACATAATTTAAATAAAACAGTCAAAGAGAGCCTTCGGAGTCACGAAGCGAAACATAGTGAAAACAACCAAAAAAACCAAGCTAAATGCGTGTCCAATTGATGCAGCCACGAAAAACAAATTGCGGGTGAAAGCAAACAGAGTCAGCAAGCGAGAGACAATGAGAACTTTAAAAAGAAAAACAGACATTAACATATCAAGTAGCTAGTGATCGTCAATTCGAGAAACAATATATCTACCTACGTGTCTGTCAATAAAGGACGGCATCACAATCAAAAATCTGCTCTAGCAATGATAAAATGACTTCAACCCTATACGGAAACTGCAATTCTTTCACATTGCACACCGTTCTTCAATCTTCACCGCTCAGCTCTCATCGCAAACAGTAAGCGTGCATGGTCTTTACTGGCAGCTCAATACTTCTAATGAATTTTGGAAATGGAATTTCATTGCTTACACGCACACTTACCTAGTAACAATGTTTTCAGGTCTACACCCTACTTCTAGGGACAAAAAAATCCAGTTGAACTCACGTAAAATACCTTCTCATGGACCCAATGACTTAAGACACCATCTTGAATGCCTGATGTAGTATATATGCATTGATATTTTGCTACATGTGCCCTGTTGCTGATAGCTGATAGCATGAGTGAAGGGCACATGTGCACTCATGCTCCACAGTAGAATTTAATCCCAGAACTCAACCATTCAATTCTCTTGAGCGCATACTTCAAACACTGAGTCCGATTCAAATACTTCAAGAATGGGACCTCACCAAATGCAGAAACCTATGGTGAAGTTTTAGTTTGATTTAACTCTTATACCAAGTTCATTTCAATCTGGCAGTGCTATGGTATTATTTGCAAAGAAATTTTACCCTCTGAGATTCTAAAGTTCAGTTTCCTTTCATTTGTCGACCTAATTCCACTAAACTCATGAGTCAATTCAGTTGAAGGGTGGACCTAAGAAGCTTACATCCTTGAAGCAATATCATAGTTATTAACGTCTACCAAATCTTACGAAGTAACTGACAGATAATAGGACATACATCAGAAACGGTGAAAAGTCAATGAACCACACTTAGCTTCAAATCTGGCAACACGATCAACAAGTCAAGGTAGTTCCAACGAAGTACCTGTAAATGACCTCCGTCCCACTCATCTATCAACCAACCGCTTAACGGTTACCCCATCTCAGTAGTTGGTTCGCAGATGTGCACGTCTCAGTACCGCAATATATTTGCTTAGAAAACGTTGCGTAGATCAGAGAAATTTTGCCGTGGAAAAATTGAAAATTGGTTACGTTTGTCCATTTTGAACTCGAATTTGAATTCAGCTGATCCTCTAGTTGTGTGATCCAAATCTAACGCGCACTCTTGACTTTGAATGACTACGACTACTCTAATTTAGTTACCATATATGTAACTGCCGCAAACTTGGGTTTGCCAGAAACAGGGTGCAGCCAAAGTCAGAAAAGTACAATGAGCAAATAAGATTAAAAAAAATAAAAAAATTCACAAGCGGCCACTCAGCGACTCAAGCTGTGCACCAGCAAATGCCATGAACAGTAATGAAGAACAATGGTGTGAGCGTTTTTTTTTAATGATGCGCATATACCTTAACACGTGATACCAGCATCGCTGTGATTTGATTTGTGCCGCACAGCCATCAGACCATACTATGTGTTCATTGGGCTTGATTCCCTTGTCGGTGATGTGCTTCCAATGCAACGCAAAACAGTGTTGAACAAATAATGTATCATGCTCCGGTGCGTCACTAATATGGTAATGGTACTCAGTCAAAAGCTTCGGTTCATTCGAGCCTGGGTCCGCAAAGAAGAGGGGATTCCATCTGTAGCAGATATGAACTAGTATAGTGATCTGATGCTGCAGTCAGCGCATGGACTGCAGCTTCTGGTACGGCTGGAAAGTGTAGTTCTCCGCAAAACCAACGGCGGACAATATCGAATCAGGAGGGAAAGTATCTATTTTGATCTTGAATTGTTCTGCTTGCCATTTGGCAATGTAGTTATGGACTATGAAGGGCCTCAATTTTTGTTTGAGATAGTCCACGAATATTGGCGCAACCGTAGACTAGTACATCATCCTCAAAACCTTATTTTCTTTTCCTGCTCGTATTCTCCCATTGGACCACCATCTCAAAGTTATGTCATTGAACCATAAGCGGTATTGAGTCGTCCATCTCCTTTGGACAAAGATGTAACATGTCCACTCCACAGAATTTGCAGGAACCCTTGATGCACTTTGGTGCCTGCCATCCATCTTCTTCGACTGAACACAACACACTGTGCCACATGTCTGTCACTCTAGTGAAGTGACAAAGATCAGCATGACACGTGCTGTTGCGGTCCACCCGTGATGCCTGCACAGTAACCGGACTCACATACACCTCGCAAACGCATCCACAGTGCCGCCCATATATCCCCTTGGTCATTGTTTGCATATTATTCCATCCGACCGTGAGTTCAGCAACTTCGCAATGGTATCGACAAGCGCAAGTATTGCGCTCTTTTAGCCTCCTCACGTAGAAGGGTTTGAGGAGCTTGAAAGCCCTTAGCCCCATCCTCTTGTCCTCGTTAGCCTCTCTGAAACGCGTATGAAACTACAACTGCCAGTCAAGCACACACCCATGGAACCTCATCAGACTCTGCCTTGCATGAAGCTGACTCTACACTATTTAGCACATGCGATAGGTGAGCTGATACTAGACATCCCTGGTATACATTGCGAACCCATTCCAACGAAAAGAATGTGCCGTACAGCTGATGGCATGTTCAAACATCAGTGATGATACTCAAAGCGCAACATGAAAATCGTCCAAAGGAGTCAACAAATCAAAAAATCCCCAGTTTAATGTCTGAGCTGCGATTGCAGAATCGCCACATAGGTTTCAGGGCCGAAGGTTTGTTTGAACCCAACTATGGTGGACCTAGACCCTATTTACGCATGTTCATGAATGTAGCCTGAAATCTCCCTTTCAAAACAGAACGCTCTAATAGATGTCATACGTGACACAGTTGCAGTATATCCATAACTATGCCCCAGCAGAGACGTCCCTTCTCCCATAGTTTTATATGCTCAGCACTAAAACCCTTGACCCAGACTAGGACACAGACAAGAGACAAAAATTGCATCATGTGCGAGTCAGCTTAACAAATCTTGCTCATAGAAATCTCCGGTGTATGCGAAAGAAACTTCTAGTCGCCACAAACTGACAAGATGTCCGCTATGAGCTAAAGACAAGATCAGAGGGTAACCGTGAAATTTCCGAATCAGACTGCAGTCGAAGAAAATCCACTAAAACTACATCGCACTGGAAAATTTGCCTATACTGAAAGAATCATGAGCAAAAACGTGCACCCATTCCAAATACACCAAAAAATCCACTCAAATTATCTACCAGTCATACAATTTGAGCTGCCCCATCACCAGAAAATCAACAAGATTCATATGGCTCCTAACTTCAATCCCAAACAGAGAGAACGATAATATCCGACTTGGCATTGTAGTGAAAACGCTTCATATTACACACAAATGCCACTCATGTAAAGCATTAACACGATGCACTTCTAAAAGACCAAACAACTTCCTCTCCCAAAAAGCAAAGTACATTCAAAAGGGAATTCAACACACCGGCATCCAGAAACTCTCCAACATCGACTACCACTTCTAGATCTAATAAACCCCTGTTGAGAAAAATAAATTCTAAGCACAAATTCCGAATTCTCACAACAAAAAATCCGACTCATTAAAACTGTCCCAAAATTGGGTCCAGCTGCTCATTCATAGACTTCCAACCTGGAAATTCACATGTTTTATATGCTCAGCAGTAAAACCCTTGACCCCATACCAGCCTCGTAGGAACCCGTATATGGTCACGACAGCTCTCAGTCCGTTTTTTTTACATCCTCTTAAAATCAGCCACTCAATTGTTATGTAACCGCAACACCATCATTCCATTCTTCTCTAAGCTGCCACTTCGAATCCCTGTTTCTATTGGTATTGGTATCAACTAATCAGCAAACACTTCATGGCTGGGTAGCTGCGAAATTGGACTGCTGAGAACTCATTCAAACATATTCACCCTGACGATTCAGATTCACGTATCCTTCTAATTCAAAAGCTACGCGGAACATAGGACTTCTTTACATGTCCACACGCCCAAAGGAGATCACATTTCCCTGACACATGTATGTATCAGCGTGGACGCTTCTACACATTAAGTGGATATACATGGCTCTGTAATTTCAGGGTTAGATTTGAAGACTGCCTCACGGGACAGAATTCAAGGTAGCGTGTTTCGTCTGGTCCTAAGGCTTTACACCCAGCCCTCGCTGCGCATCCTCATTCCATTGGACTGACTGTACATGCCCATGACATACTCCAATTTCTTGTGACCATTAGCACCACATTAGTTCTAACACCGTGTTCTCTCCTACATAAATTAACTATGTGTTCATTCATGCAAATTTGCAGGAGGAAAGTTAGTGTCATCAACATACCTGTGATACTTGCAAGTAGTGAGTTGCATGAGTTTCATGTTCCTTAACACCATTCCGTCGCCTCTTCACGTCTCGCTTGTTAGGTGAAATTGTCGTCTCTATCTCCCACCAGGAACAGACAGCAGATTGGTCTTCTTGGCTAAGTGCGTCGCTTCTTCGTTTTCTGTCCCCCCCGGTCCATAAATTTTTTCTGTTTCATCACCTACTTCACGCCGCCAAAAAGCTTTCCGAACTAGGTATCGAGACGCTCCTAATGCCTTGCAAATCATGCGCTGCGAATCGCCCTTGGAGACGGCAGCCGTTAGAACAATATTCCTTACCTTGGATTTGCCTTGAATACACCCTGATCGTAGGGTTTGTAGGGCCCCTCTCAAACTCTGCACAATTGTAGCAGCCGCAGTGCGCAACTTCAAAACAGCCATAGTCAATTTGGGGTCAATGGAGCGAATCCACTCATCAGAGAAGTACCGATGCAAGACAATTTTCTTCTCTTCATCAGAGAATCCTGCGTCCAATACGCGCATGGCCTCATTGACTAACTTTGAGGCTGCCCACCCGCACTTACGATGACGTGGTGTGAATCTCTCGCATTCGGTGTCACTTGCATCAGCTTCGAAGGACTCTTGTGTCTGAGTGAGCACGACATTCTCCTCTTGAGACTCTGCCCCGCCTGTCATCCCCCTGCCACTCTCCACTTCCGCACCGAGTACGTCATATTCCTCGCTCTCATGGGACTCCACATGAAGCTCCTCGTCGATATGTGCCCTTGAAGGTCCCTCACCGCACGCATTGTCTTCCGCCGCTAGGTCCTCGTTTGGGCGAGACCTCAATCTCTAGGTCCGATGAAACTCGCGCTTCTGCACAGCCCTGTACAGAATCGCCATCACACTATTTTGGTTCATCTCCAAAGTAATGCGTTTACTGTGACCCAGTTCCCTGTCCTCTCCCAGTTACACCACTCACTTACTTCAAAATACAACGCGTAGGAACAAGTGACCCAACATCACAACACTGACCCCAACATCAACAGCCGCTGACCCTAAATTACCCCTACAAATGCAGGAGCCCGGATGACGCACCTGAGTTCACGAAGTCGCTCCTGCTCCGCCTGCTCCACTATCTCCACCTCTCAACGCTGGCTATACTCTAGCCTAAGCTCTCTCCGGCGATCCACACTCGCCTTTTTTAGCTTATTTCTCTAGCTCCCTATCCCTTCTGCGGCATGTGCAAGAAAACCTTCAACCATCGCCCCTTTCTAAGAGGTATAAGTATTAATGGATGGTATACCATCTGCAATAATTTCATACCTTTTGGAGCAGTGCGGATACTTGTCCAAATCAGACTCCTTTCTAAAATAGCCGACTCCTGATACAGCCCTGATCCACTTCCGATGCCCACCTTTGATTGTACACGAACTCCTTCACACGCACCCCTTCCTCATCGACATCGCTCCCGAGTGAATTCCATCACCCCGTGTGTTTTGTTTTAGTCGTAGGTGATCTCGTTGACTCTGCTCTGTGAAAATCCCCGGCTCTGTTTCAAGAATCCGCACTTCAGACGCATCCTTTGCAAATGTGAACCCCACTCAAGCAACACTAGACCCCAAGCCTTGAAGAATATACGTATCCTGGAGTTCAGCAAGCTTCCAGGATTAGATTACGAATGCTCCCTTTGATCAGAACAAGACTGTGCTGACTTTCTATTAATCACCGAACAGATGTAGGTGTTGTTCGATGAATATGACTTGGTAATATATACAAAACGGAAATTTTGAAGGCTATGAATGTAAGAATCCAAACGCAAAAGAGTAATCAATAGTCCACCTCTACCACGGCTTGATATCCAAATATCTTTTGTACACGTTGCATGGGCTTCTTGCCGACGTTTGAGCCATCATCCCACATATAGCTTCTTCCCTGTGGAGAACCTTCGCGTCCCGTGCTTAAACCCGAAATGGGTCGCCTATCAGCAGTCGAGCCCTCCCTTCCATAGCTAATCCGACTCCCAATATAAACCCTAGCAAGACCCCAGCCTCATACACGGTTATTTAAACAAATTTAAAAAATAAAAAACATCTAACGACTTGTATAGTGCCTCGACCGTGCTCCTCAGATTAGTTGTGACACCATTTCAATTGACTGTGAGGGCATGATTCGATGAAGACATGTTTACACACCTGGAAATAAAAAAAAAAAATCAACCTCTCAAGACCTTGGACATCTAGCTCTACGAGGACCTCGCACTATTCGTGATATAGAAAAAAAAACTATCAGAGACAAACGTGACCACGGTGTCAATGAATTACATGATACAATGTTAACTGGAGATTTAAGGTAGTAGAATAGAGGGGCAGTAAATCTGTAGGCGAGCAGTGAAACTGCAGTTATTGGGGGGGGGGGGAGTAAACTGTTAAGTTACTGTCCTGCCCTGCAGTAACTCTGTTTGGATGAAAACTGCATGTTTTGGATGAAATTTGCCAGATGGATGAAAACTGTCGAATGAATGAAATCTGGTGGTTGGATGAATTCTGGTGGTCGGATGAAAACTGTTGGCAATTAGGGTTTTAGAGGTGGCGGCTAGGGTTTTGGATGGGGTTGTGGGAGAGGGGGCTGCAAGGCTCACTCTCTCTCTCTCTCCCTCTCAGTTCAGAGCTCTCAGATGGTAGTTTTGTGTGTAGGACACGTTGTAGGACTGTAAGAAGATGCTATTAGAGCAGTTTTCAGGACCTTGGGGGTCCAGACAGTGATAGCAGTAGGGAGCAGAATCATGTACGGATTTACAGTGAATAATGGAAAGGAATTGATTACATTGGGTGTAAATGTCTGAAATTGCAATCATGAGTGCTTGAGGGACCAGGTTAGTGAATTCACCTGGTGGGTCCAGTAGATCTGGTGTTTAAATGAGTGGGTATTGTAGATCAAACTAAGGAGAGTAGAAAAATGTATTAGATCTAGGAAAATACCACCAGGATTTGAGTAGATCTAAGTTGGCAGTTTCAGATCTAGGACTAGGATTTTGGGCAATTTCAGGGCAGTTTCAGGGCAGTTTCAGGGCAGTTTCAGGGGCAGTACAGAATTTTTTGCAGGATTTCAGAGAGTTATAGGACAGTATTTATTTTTGAAGGAGTAAGGAAAAAAATCCTTTCACATTGGCGACCATGCAACAATTCAAACCATGTGGCTCTAGCTGCACACACCAGGACAGTACCAGATCCGTACTGTTCAAGGGATGACAAGTACAGTGGCGATCCAGGGTCTGAGAGGAGCAGATCAGACAGTTCCAGTGACCAGATCTGCACCAGTGGCAGTCACAATGACCAGATCTGTAACAGTGAGGTTACTGTGGCCAGATCTGGAACAGTAAGAGTTTTCGATCAATCATGGGAGGGGTTTCATCAGTGACACCAGGAGCAGTGCAGACAAGACCAGTCGGGAGCAGTCAATAGCCTACTGGAGAGGAGGCGCATCTCTGGAGCTGAGGGCAGCTCTACAGCAAGAGGAGGATAGTCAGCTAGGACCAAGTAAGTTGCTGTTTCCCACTGAGTTGAGGTTGCATTGCAAGGAACAATAGGCAAAATGTTTGACCAGCAGTAAAAAAAAAATTAAAAATGGAGCAGTCAGTAAAGCAGTCATAGACCTACTGTCTAAGTAAATGAGCAGACAATAAAAATGACGGAGTAATAAATTGAGGTAAAAAGTAGAGCAGTAAAAAATTGCGGTATAAAATTACGTAGTAAAAAATCAAGGTAAAAAATGGCGCAGTAAAAATTAAGGTAAAAATGTGGCAGCTAAAATGAACACCAAGATAAAGGAAGGAAAGGAACCTAGGGACCAGTGATAGGAGTCTGGGATGGAAACTGGACCTAAGAATCACTAGATCTAGGAAAAAACAGTCAAACTCGACCAGGAGAGTGTAAAACTGGACCAGGAGAGTGTAAAACTGGACGAGGAGAGTGTAAAACTGGACCTGGAGAATGTAAAACTGGACCAGTTTCACTGAAAACTGAAGAGGCAAGACTGGACAGTCCAGGACAGACTTTTTGGAAAACACTGTAAAACTGTATTGCTTGGAAATCTGGTAGAATTCTAGACTAAGGATGAACTTGAAAACCTAAAAGGCAGTTAGGTCTAACCTAAGTAGGAGCAATAGCTACTGACAGATCCATAGAGGACCAGACTGGGGTGGCAGAAGGTTGTACTGACAGGGACCAGGAGTACGAAGGACTAGCACGCAGGGACCAGAGGAGGACTGGGACAGAGATCCACAGTACCTACCCAAGAGATCACCTGGAGGGGCAGACTCGACTTACTGGAGGAGCAGACAAACCAGAAGACCACCAGCAGGAAGGACCAGGAGGGAGGAGCAGTAACTGCCCTATCATGGAAGGCGGCTACCAAGGGTGGGACAAGGAAGAGTTGGCTAGAAGACAGGCAGCAGAGAGGCTGGCCAGATACGAGCTCAGGGAGCAGCAGAGAGCAGCAGTTGAACCAAGCAGGAACATGAATAGGCAGCCCAGCTCCGAGGACAGCATTGCTAAAGGAAAGACGAGGGACTTGATTGACATGGACGTGCTAGGCGAAAATTCAAGCCAGGAGACACTGCTTGGAGTAAGCAGGAGGACAGGATTAGCTAAGGGCGAACCTAGTCCCAGTTTCAAGAACCGGCAGGAGGATGAAGAGATCAGGAAGTATGATGGCACAATGCCATCACCAAGGACCAACAGAAGGGAGTTTCCAAGACCAGGAGGTTGAAACATCCATCACAATTGGAATCCTCAACTAGAGACAGCAATAGCATAGGACTAGTTTCAAGAGGAGTAGAGGAGAAGCACCAGCCGACCTAATACACCAAGACCAGGAATACAGACACCAGGAGAGTAGGGGGAGACGCTGGAGACACTGAGGAAGAAACTGGACCAGGTCAGGAGTGAAGACAGGGCCTCAAACAGGGTTGTCACGGACGTCCGGGACGCTCAGGACGTTAGGACGTCCGCGGACATCCGCCAGCGCCACAAGACGTCCTATGACTTAGAAAAAAAGAATCATCCGCACAGGTTTCACCCCGGGGTGAAACCACACCTTGAACGCAGGGGAGGAATTGCGGGGGAGGGTGCGGCCGTCGCCGCAGAGGGGGGGGGGCCGTCGGCCGCGTCGGGAAGGGGCCGTCCCCGGCGGACGGCCCTTGCCGACGCCGCGGAGGGGGGGGGGGGGGCTTTGCTGAAGTGAGGGCGGCCGTCGCCGCGGTGGGAGTCCCGTCCCTCGCGACGGCCCCTTGCCGTCGCCGCGGAGGGGGGGTCCGTCGCCGCGCTGGGGGGGCCGTCCCCTGTGACGGCCCTTTGCCGTGGCCGAGGTGGGGGGGGGCATCCCCGTCGACGGCCCCTTGCCGTCGCCGCGGAGGGGGGGGCCGTCCCTGGCGACGGCCCCTTGCCGTCTCCGCGGTCGGGGAGGCCGTCCCCGGCGACGGCCGCGGAGACGGCCGCAAATTAATAAAAATAAATCCCGAATCTTAAAATCTTCATAACTTCTTCAAAACGTATCCAAATCGGGCTTATGAGGTGTTTTTTGGCATCTACATTTCTTGTAGATGCCAAAAAACATCTCATAAGTCCAATTTGGACAATTTTTGAAGAAGTTACGGGATTTTGGAGATTTCGGGGAGTTGTGGGTTCGGCCGTCGGCAGCGATGGGGGGCCGACCCCGCTGACGGCGGTGGAGACGGCCGGCCGTCTCCAGGGCGACGGCCGCGGTGACGGCCTTCCGTCCGCGTGGAGGCGGGGTCTCGCAAGGCCTTCCTTCTTCTCTTGGATTTTCTCTAGAGACGGCATCCTCTCTCCTCCTCCCCTCGGCCAACCTTAACAAAAAGAATTCTATTTCTAGATACTCTAAAAACAAAATCATTACCAAATTAGAAATTTCAGACATATCTCTGAAATCATGGAAATTATCCAAAAGATTTTGTAACCGGGATTGTGGAATCCGCCTTCATGTTGGGGTATACTTTAGAAGCAGATATTTATGCCATTCAATTATTGGTGCTCTATTATGGTTTGCAAACATAATCTCAATGTCTAGAAGGAAGAATACATTTGTTTTGGAAATGAAATTATGGCCCATGGGCCTATAGAAGAGGGAGGTATACGATGGGGGATACAACTTAAAAGGTAATGAGAAGCTAATAAAAAATAATATTCTTTTATTTGAAGACATTATTTCGTTAGGTAATAAAATTAAAGGAGAATCGGACATGGATTTCTCTTACATTAATATGACAAGTTTGTATGTTTTTGGCTTTAATTTTACATGGCAAGACAAATCCTTTTTTCCATGAAAATGCTCTTTTCCTTATTAATTGCTTTCTTGGGTATTTAAAATTATATCCACTGTAGATTGTATATCTTAGTGTTATTGAACTTATTTTTTATGTTTTCAAATACCATTTTATTTCATGTAATTATAATTGACTATTTTCCAATTATTGTCTCGTGCTTTATCTAATCCTTTAATCTTTAAGAAAAAAGTCCTTTCTAAGTTGGATATTTTTATTTAGTTTCTTCTTTTGCCATAATGTTATCACCATGACATGGTTTTTTCTATTCACTTCATACACCTTATTTCTTCTTGTATGTCATTTCCACTCTTGCAATTATTATTATTATTTTTTATTTGATCTTTTATTCTAATTATCTTTTCGATTTATTATTACCTCTCATGTACTTTTTTTATTTTTTGTTTTTTCCCTTGATATCTATCTTCTCTATACACATCTATTTCCTTCAAACCTTTTCCCATTGTAGTTTGTCTGTCTCGCGGTTATTTGTTATGTTTCATTTACCGTCATATTGTATTTTATTTCAATTGTCTGTTTTTAATTATTGCCTTGTACATAATATAATCCCCTAATCTTTTATTTATTTTTCCTTTCTTCCGATAGTTAAAAATAAAAAGATAGAATGATAGACAGATTAGAGGAATATTAAATAAATAAATAGATGATGGGAGAGGAATGGAAGGATAGGAAAATGAGAAGATAAAATGGAAGAATAATGTTAAGATAAAAAACTAAAGAGACGATAGAATGGAAAAATAGTGTAGTAATAAAAAGTTAAGAGTATAGAATGGAATAATAGTGTAATAATAAAATAACAAGAAGATAGAATGGAAGGCAAATGGAAAAAGTATAAAAATAAAAGATAGAATCTGAGACTAAGGAAAGAATACAAAATAATTAAATACTTAAATAAATAAATAAACAAATATAAATTTTTGGCTATGAAGTATGTGTTTGTATTTCCACATTTAGATGAATCCACATGTTATGTCCTTCATTCATAAAAATAATGATTATGAATCACCTTTAAGATGGAAAAAAATTCATAAGTCTCAGAATAAAAAATTGAATAGATTTGTTAAACTTTAAGCCATATAGACTCGGTGTTTGTCTAAAAGGAATGGAAGGCAAACAATGTGGCATTCACTTGCCCAAGTACTCAAATGTAATACTAGCATATCCTTCATTTCAAAAGCAAGAAACATTTCTCTTAATGTCAACTTCCAAACCTTCAAAATTCACTCACCTTTTAAAATTAAACATCCACCCTTGTCAGATTGCTTGGTTTTTTAATTAATTAATCGATTTATTTGTTATTAGAACTAAAATTTGTTATATTTAAATTTCTATCCTCTATTACTTATGATGAATTTTTTGTCCACCATCTTCGACTTCTAATTCAACTTTACATTCCTCAATTCTATTTAATGTGTCCTCCAACCTCCTTCACACAATTTCAACCTCTATCTAATTTGATTTGAAATCTAATTTCTGAGTGTTACCTCCTCTACAACATACCTTCCAAATCCTCTCATTCAAATTCATTTATAAATTTCAAGTTTATCCTTTATTTAATTCCAATGTTCCATTTATGGAAAAAAGGAATTGTCTTGCCATATAAAATTAAAGCCAAAAACATACAAACTTGTCATATTAATGTAAGAGAAATCCATGTCCAATTCTCCTTTAATTTTATTACCTAACGAAATAATGTCTTCAAATAAAAGAATATTATTTTTTATTAGCTTCTCATTACCTTTTAAGTTGTATCCCCCATCGTATACCTCCCTCTTCTATAGGCCCATGGGCCATAATTTCATTTCCAAAACAAATGTATTCTTCCTTCTAGACATTGAGATTATGTTTGCAAACCATAGTAGAGCACCAATAATTGAACGGCATAAATATCTGCTTCTAAAGTATACCCCAACATCAAGGCGGATTCCACAATCTCGATTACAAAATCTTTTGGAAATTTTCCATGATTTCAGGGACATGTCAAAAATTTCTAATTCGGTAATGATTTTGTTTTTAGGGTATCTAGAAATAGAATTCTTTTTGTCAAGGTTTGACGAGGGGAGGAGGGGAGGGGAGGCCGTCTCTAGAGAAAACCCAAGGGAAGAAGAAAGGCCTTGGGAGACCCCGCCCCCACGCGGACGGGGGGGCTGTCTCCACGGCCGTCAGCGGGGTCGGCCCCCGGTCCCCTCCGACGGCCGAACCCACAACTCCCCAAAATCTCCAAATTCCCGTAACTTCTTCAAAACTTGTCCAAATTGGACTTATGAGATGTTTTTTGGCATCTACAGGAAATGTAGATGCCAAAAAATACCTCATAAGCCCGATTTGGATATGTTTTGAAGAACTTTTGAACATTTTAGGATTCGGGATTTTTTTTTTTAATTTCGCGGTTGTCTCCGCGACGGCACTCCTCGGCCGTCTCCGCGGTCGGCCGCGTCTCCACGCGGTCGGCCACGCGGACGCCCGCGTCTCCCCGCGGTCGCTCATGCGGACGGCCGTCCGATTGGACGGCCCTCCGCGGCCGAGCATGCCTACCGCGGGTCGTCCCCGGGCCGACCGCGGAGACGGCCGCCTGATCGAACGGCCCTCACACGCCATTCATGGCGGCCGCGGGCCGTCTGATCGTGCGGCCGTCGCCGAGGTCGACCGCGGGGATGGCCACGGGGACGGCCGAAGTATCCGACGGTCCGCGATTGGCCGCGGCGATCGGGTGGTCCACGATGGCCCACGGCGGGGCGGACCGTGGCCCGTCGGATAGTGCGGCCGTCCCCGTGGCCGTCCCCGCGGTCGGCCACGGCGATGGTCGCGGGATCGGACGGCCAAGGAGGGCCGCCCACATTCGATGGCTCGCGATGAGCCAGAACGGCTGCATCTTGGTCGTCGGATCGAGGTGCGGCCGTCCTCAGCCACCCCGCGGCCGTCTCTGGAGCCGTCCCCGCGATCCGACGGCCGAGAGAGGGCGTGGTGGCCGGATCGGCTGATCGGACGGTTCGGAGATGTTTTTACCCCTCCCGGGTTATTACTGCGATGTAATTCTCGAGCGTCGAGGACGCCACGTCCGGGTCGGACGTCTGGACGTCCAGGGCCTGGTTGGACTTCTATTTGAACAACCCTGGCCTTTGGAGAGGCAGTAATCAATTCAGACCTGACCAGGACCAGCAGACAAGGACAACAGACCACTAGGAAGCAGATAGTCCAGTTCGTCCAGGATTAGTTCCAAGGACCAGAGCAGGATGAAGAAGAGGAAGATAGGAGACAGCTGGAGCAGATTAAGGCCAAACAGCAGGCCAGGAGACAGCTGGAGCAGATTAAGGCCAAACAGCAGGCCAGGAGGCAGGCGGAGCAGGCCAGAAGGGACCAGCAGACCATGGAAGAGGTGTACAGACACCAGATAGAAGAGTCTGGACAAGCCACCAGGTTCAAGGAAACCATGCAGGCTTGGGAGCAGAAAAACAGGGAAGAACTCCAAATGAAGGAAGCCATGAGGTTATGGCAGGAGACCAAGAGGATAGAGGAGCTGGACCAGGAGAGACAAAGGCAGGAAGCCCTTAGATCCTGGCAGGAGGCTCAAAGGAGAGAAGAGATCAAGCAGGCAGCAGAGAAGCAGGAGGCCATGCAACAAGACCTGCTACGCCAGGAGGCCATGCGCCTATGGCAGGAGGCCCAGAGACTGGAGGACCAAAAGAAAAAGGATGAGGAGAGACAAGAAGCAACCCGCCAGTCTACCATGTATAGGTGGCAGGAGGTATTGAGGGAGGAAAATGAGAAGTTACAGGCCCAACAGAAGGACATGTGGCGAGGATATGAACAGTGTGAGGTACCAGGTGGAAGATCTGGTCCAGCAAGATCAACAGAAGTGATGGAGGTTCCAGTACCAGCAACTGCTATACCCTAAGGACCAGCAGAGAGCCATTTCCACCACCAGATAAGACGAGCAGGTCCATCAGGAGGAGGAGGAGCATCAACAACCTATGTGGACCACCTGACTGGTGATCTATACCAGCCAGAGGCACCCGAGATAGTATAGTGGCCAGGTGGGGGAGCAGATGTGGGAGCAGGAGCCACCAATACAGGGACAGGATTCCAAAGACCAGCAGAAGCAGTTGGAGGAAGATCATATGGGACCAGATCACCAGTGGGGGGTGGAGTACCAGTGGCAACAGCAGCCAGCAGTTATCAAGACCAACCGGTACCACTAGTATACCCACCAGATGGAAGACCAGGTATAGGACCAGTCTACCAACCAGTTGGACGACCAGGCGAACCACCAGTCTACCCACCAGTCGGAGGATCAGTATACCCATCAGTTGGAGGACCAGTCTACCCACCACTTGGAGGACCAGTCTACCCACCACTTGGAGGACCAGGCTACCCACCACCTACATGACCAGGCTATCCACTAGCTAGAGGACAAGTATACCCACCAGTCGGAGGACCAGTCGGACTACCAGCATCAGGACCAGTAAGTATGGCACATAGGAAGCCACTGCCATACTCCAAGTACAAGGAAGGTACAAATCCTTATGGTCATATTCGTCAGTTTGAGCGCACTTTGTGGCACAATGGGGAAACTGATGAGCAGGTTATCATTAAATTGATGGGTACCACCTTACTGGATAAGGTCGGGGCCTGGTATGAGAATTTTCTGGAGAGTCACCTTTACTGCTCATGGGAAGAAGTCAAGGCAGCCTTCAGGAGAAGGTATAGGGACCAGACAACTGATGAAGCAATTTACAGGGAGTTGAAGTCCTTCAAGCAAGTAGATAGGGAGAAGGTGCAGGATTACTATGACAGGTTTATGACCCTGATCAAGTGTCTACAGTCAGACCCTGGAGAAGGATTTTGGATTACAAATTTCAGCGCACGTTTACTGGAGTACATCAAGATTACGACCAGTATTGCACCAATCAAGACCTTGACAGAGCTGGTAGATGCTGCTCTGAGGTGTGAAGAAAACTGCACCGATTCAAGTGACAAGCCAACCAAGATTGAAGTCAAGAAAGTGGAGACCACCAGTAAGCCAACGAAGTTCCTAGGAACCAGGAAGGAACCAGGTCAGGATGCTCCTAGGTGAATCTATGGCACATGCAAGAAACTGGGCCATGAAGATCGTGACTGCTGGTACAACCCAACAAATCAGAGGGGACGAGGTATGAAGAAAGAAGGAGAGGAACCAGTAGGGGTGAATGAAGTGTCTGCCCCAAAGCCAACAGCCACCTACAACAGTAACTACAACCAGAGATACCAACGGTCATCTAACAACAGGGCAGGTAATGGCCAGCAAGGTGGTTTTGGAGACAAGCCTGAATGTTGTTATTTGTGTGGTGGAACAGGGCGTAGGAGCTGGAACTGCCCCCTGAAGACCTAGTGGGACCAGTTCCGGACACAAGGGGACTAGGGAACCAAGAAACTAGACCACCGGGTAAACAATGTGGAGATTGAGTTACTAGAGGATCCGAAGGACCAGGTAAACGTGGCCAGTATGACCAGGGCCCAGAGGCGGAAGGCAGGACTGCCTCCAATTGAAGACCAGTCAAAGGTACCAGAACCAAGGAAGGTCAGGACCAGAGAAGACTGGCAGGAGGAGGAACGACTCAGGAACTCTATGATAAAGACCCTGAAGGAAATTCAACTCAAGGAAGAAGAGGAGGCCAGAACAGCAGAACAGGCCGACCAATTCAACCACCAGAAGATAAGAACAGAGCTGAAGGAAATTTACTCGACAATGATTGGGTAGGATTTCCGGATTCTGATGCCCTTGATAACAGTATGAAGATTGAGCAACCTGGACCAGCAGTACCGGCAGGGACTAGTACAGAGGGAGACCAGGGGCAGTACTACACGAAACTAGTGGGCAGGGAAGATACTAGACAGTCCAGTTACAGTGTCTTTGGGGTAGTTATTGAAGGTAGCTCCAAACATCACTGAATACGTAAAGGCACACATGTTCCCGGAATTGGGACCAGACAAGAATTCTGGACGGGACCAGACACCAGCAGTGAAGCCAAGGACCAATAAACCTGGTAAGCCGGATTTAATTAGCAGTCTAGCTATAGATGTTGACAGGGAACTGCCGGTGTTGACTGTGCAGGTTGGCAACGGGACCCTGGACAATGTACTGCTGGATGGTGGATCTGGTGTCAACCTGATCACTGAAGAGGAGCGTAAGCGATTGGGATTGAAGAACCCCTAGCCTACACCCTTCGAAATGTGAAGATTCACATTCATGGTATCCCTTACCTTATCACTTTGACTGTAATTAAAAACAAGGAGGTCAATGAAGCATATAGCATGCTATTAGGTCGTCCTTGGTTGATCGATGCAAAAGTCAATCATGACTGGGGTAGAAATCTGGTCACAATTAGAGGCAACGGGACAGTCAAGACAGTGTCAGTGAGCCAGAAGAAGGGGTCTGGACCAGATTTACTTGAGGTACTGGTCTGCTACAACCTTACTGAAGGACTCATAGATGAAGAGGAGGAACATTGGATGGCCACCAAGCAGGATGTACTGGTCATTGAGCGAGTAGCACTGCCCCAAAAAGATGAAGATCAGGAGCCGGTGGCAGGAGTAGAAAGAGCCTATCCAGACCCGTTTCTGACAACCATACTAGTGCAGTCGACCAAGGGACTGGTCGAACAGCAAAAGGGCGATAGTGATTACACAGGCCAGGAAGGGACCAGTTTAGATGACGAGGACAGAGCTGGCACCAGAGAGAAGTAGACAGTAGGTTCACTGGACCAGGATAGCAGACACACCAAGGACCAGGTAGAAGACCAAGACCAGCAGAGCAAGACAAGAGAGGACCAGGTAGAAGACCAAGACCAGCAGAGCAAGAGAAGAGAGGACCAGGGAGAAGACCAAGACCAGCAGAGCAAGAGAAGAGAGGACCAGGGAGAAGACCAAGACCAGCAGAGCAAAACAAGAGAGGACCAGGGAGAAGACCATGACCAGCAGAGCAAGACAAGAGAGGACCAGGGAGAAGACCAAGACCAGCAGAGCAAGACAAGAGAGGACCTGGAGGCAAACCAAGACAGTGCAGGCCTCAAGGACCAGGACGAAGACTAGGACAACAATTTTTTCAAGGATCAGAGAGCAAACCAAGACGAGCGGAGCAGGAACAAACACGACCAGGACAGCAGAAATGAGGAGGGATAGGTCAAAGATCAGGAGCAGCAGAACATGTGGAAAGAGGGCTAGAGTTCAGAAAAAAGAGATGAGGGCGAAATAGAAGAAAAAAGAATAGAAAAAAGAGAAAAAAAAGAGGAAGTAATCAGAAAAGGGGCAGGAGAGAAAGAAAGGAAGCAGCTAGCAGTATTGTGCGGGGTAGTGGAATCAGCCCTCTAAAACAGGAACATGAGATGGGACAGCAGAAGGAGCGCTGTGAGCCAAGAGGAGGAGGCAGCGAGCGTTACAACAGAAGCAGTTGCCAAGTCAGGGAACAGCAAGAGCTTGGAGACCAGGAGCAAGAGCTTGAAGACCAGAAGAAAGAGGTTGGAGACCAAGAAGATGAGGCAGCAGCCAAGATAGAGGACCAGAAGAACGGGAGTCTGGAGAAGGACCAGGAGGACACCAGTCCAAATGACCAGGAAAAGAGAGTGGATAGGTTGGACCAGGAAAACAGGGACCAGCCAAGGTGGACCAAAGATGGAGGAGGTGAGAAAAATAAAGAAGAGAAAAATGAAGGAATTGACCAAGAGAAATGGAACCAGCAAGAGGTAGAACAAGAGCAGCAAAGATCCAAAGACCAGGCTAGGATGCCACAGGGATCTAGAAGAGGACATCAGGGCAGAGGCCAGGTGAGTAGCTCAGTCCAGATCTCCAGTAGTCCAGAGTTGGTGTTAGTGATGGCACCCACCAGGCAGAAGCCAGTTTTACAGGGCCAGCATCAGGACCAGCACTAGGACCAGCACCAGGACCAGCACCAGGATTAGCCCGAGGAGCAGTCTCAGGAGCAGCACCAGGACGAGGATGTGGAGGACTAGGTATAGGAGCAGGATCCCATGGATCATCAGGATGAGCCAGCTGTGGATTTTCCCACAGGCTCGGTAGAGACCAGGATCCCGCCAGGATCAACAGTAATGGGGGACCAGGAGGATGTCACCAAAGAGGTGGACCAGTTGGTCCAATAGTTGCAGATGGCATTGGCCCAAGTATCTCGGGTGCAGATGTTACAGGGGTAGGAGGACAGGTCTGGACCGACTTACCAAGTGTTGTTGACCACCAGACAGGCCCTAGAGGAGCAGATTCGGCAGTTGACTGACCAGTTGCAGCAGGCTCAGCACCAGCTGATAGTACTCCAGCAGGACCAGGACAGGGAGAGGCAGACTTGAATTGATCAGGAGGTCTAGGCAGAGGCAGTCAGGACCAGGAGATTGGAGTTAGAGGCCCGGACCACTGCCAGGTTTAGGGACTTTGACCGGCTGGCTAAGGAGAACTAGCAGCTCAGGCAGAGGGTGGAGTTTGCTGAGGCCAATTCTACTCAGGCTTCTTGGGGATTGACCAAAAATCTGATGTCTACCACAAAGAAGCAGGTACTGAACCAGATTCAGGCATACTCAGAGGACCAGGCCAGGTACTCCAAGTATTTGATGAGGTTTGCTGAGACTTATCCATCTTTTGTGTACTGGTCTGAGGATGACCAGGATGAGGGGGACCAGGACATGCCTCATGGGGGGCAGTCTGGGGATGATGGAGGGGCTTCCAGCAGTGGCCTACGGACCACTTCTGGTATTGGCTCTCATTCGGGTGAGAACTAGCAGGTACAGCTCCTGGTGTACCACCAGTACTAGCACCACCAGGACCATAGGTAGCACCAGAGGAACCAGCATCAGCAGCAGGAGGGGCGGCACCAATTAGTGGCTAGACAGTAGGACTATACCACGTTACTAGTAGGACCAATAGGACTTTCTTTTTTGATTTTTGATACCTTAGTTTTTTTGGTTAACCCCATAAATCTTAAAACCGAGCATCTGAGGGCAGATGCAGAGTAAAAGGGGGATAATGTTAACTGGGAATTTAAGGTAGTAGAATAGAGGGGCAGTAAATCTGTAGGGGAGCAGTGAAACTGCAGTTATTGGGGGGGGGAGTAAACTGTTAAATTACTGTCCTGCCCTGCAGTAACTTTGTTTGGATGAAAACTGCATGTTTTGGATGAAATTTGCCAGATGGATGAAAACTGTCGAATGAATGAAATCTGGTGGTTGGATGAATTCTGGTGGTCGGATGAAAACTGTTGGCAATTAGGGTTTTAGAGGTGGCGGCTAGGGTTTTGGATGGGGTTGTGGGAGAGGGGGCTGCAAGGCTCACTCTCTCTCTCTCTCCCTCTCAGTTCAGAGCTCTCAGATGGTAGTTTTGTGTGTAGGACATGTTGTAGGACTGTAAGAAGATGCTATTAGAGCAGTTTTCAGGACCTTGGGGGTCCAGACAGTGATAGCAGTAGGGAGCAGAATCATGTACGGATTTACAGTGAATAATGGAAAGGAATTGATTACATTGGGTGTAAATGTCTGAAATTGCAATCATGAGTGCTTGAGGGACCAGGTTAGTGAATTCACCTGGTGGGTCCAGTAGATCTGGTGTTTAAATGAGTGGGTATTGTAGATCAAACTAAGGAGAGTAGAAAAATGTATTAGATCTAGGAAAATACCACCAGGATTTGAGTAGATCTAAGTTGGCAGTTTCAGATCTAGGACTAGGATTTTGGGCAATTTCAGGGCAGTTTCAGGGCAGTTTCACGGCAGTTTCAGGGCAGTTTCACGGCAGTTTCAGGGGCAGTACAGAATTTTTTGCAGGATTTCA
The DNA here is from genome assembly GCA_014871385.1 of Ceratodon purpureus. Lineage (NCBI taxonomy): Eukaryota > Viridiplantae > Streptophyta > Bryopsida > Pseudoditrichales > Ditrichaceae > Ceratodon > Ceratodon purpureus. Next base: position 19,614,028 of record CM026426.1, on the reverse strand, counting down.
GAGAGTTATAGGACAGTATTTATTTTTGAAGGAGTAAGGAAAAAACTCCTTTCAGATACAAATGGAGAGAATGGCGTCAAGTTGACAACGAAATACGAAGGAGTAGAGGAGACAGAAGACATTAAATTTCAATGCGCTCACCAAGCAGACTACTACTTTGATCTCAAGTTGAGCTGCAAAAACAAAATGAGCCATGCCAATGCAAGTTCCATTGAAAAGTGTCACTTTTGCTACTTCGGATACGGAGCGGCGTTATTGATAAATCATCACTGGAGTCACGGTCGCAGACAACATCGGAACTTGAACTCAGGAACGACGAGCATGTTGTGCGTACCTACTGTCAGGTCCTCCTCTCAACCACGGATCCTGGTGTCGTGAGAGTCCTCACACCACGATGCGAGCAGAAGAAAACTTTGTGGCATGGCGATTAAGCTGCATCATGCAATGACGCGGAACCCTAATGTGTCCATGTAAGGGCGGGGATGTCCAACGTCCATGTGATTGGATCGCCATTCGACAATTCCGCATAAGACGAAGACAGTCCTATTAGCGCCAACCTCGTAACCTGCTACACATATAAAAAGAATCTGCAAATTTACGGGTACAATTTGTCCCGGTTTCTGAAAATTACTTCAAACAGCGGCTTCCACTTCCATTTGAACAAGAGTGTTGAGTAATCTTGCAACATCTATGAGCCCACGCCTGGACGCATTCCACTTGCAATTGCCACCTTTGTGGTGCACATGTGCTTGCACTACTAGAATACCAGGGTTTCCTGACTCCGTGACTTTCTCGACCTGTCGCTTCCAACCGGGGGGCTCATCTGAGTCCGTTATTTTGCAATGTTCCTGTGTTTAGGGGGACTTCACGAAACTAGCCAATCGTTGAAGACTACGAGGCCGCATTAAGTGAGAGTAGTTTCGATGTGGGTCCGGGTGTAGAAACAAATTCACCCGAACCCGCAATTTGTTATCTTCTTTCGTTAAAAAAGGAAAGCAGTAGTCGAACTCCCGAGATCTTACCTGAGTCACCGAGTTTTTAACATACTGATTTTTTTTAACAATAGCTGGATTCTCATTTTGCTTGTCGGTTTATCATTCCGTAAATTAACGCCTGGCCATACTGATGCGGATTACACGTCGGCAACAGTTACTTTACCGTTGCCATGCCTTTTGCAGTCTACTCTATCTGAAGAAACGGAATTCATAATAATCACTCACTCTCATCCATCTTACTCATTACATGCGAACATTTCTTTTCCTACTAAGCATACAAGATATTAAAATCTACCATCCTTTGTTACGATTTATGAAATTACAAATGCTCTTTCATAATGACGTAACATTGTGCATATCCGTGAAGGTTATGCTCTCCTCTCAGTCCACTTCACATATTCATACAAGAACATACTCATGATTGCCCATAAAGTCATAGAGTGGGGTATAATCCGCCGCAGGGTTATAAAAAAACCCTGTACTGTTTGCTAAGGATGCAGTGTCAAACACCGTGTCATTACTTGAAGAATTTCGCGGCTATGAACCCTTCTACAAATTCATAATGACCCAATCATCGGTGTCCACACTCTAAGAAGGAATTACTATAAAGTTTCTTGATCATGCTCTCTAGGTAGACCTTTCGTTTCTTAGGTAGGGTAAGGGTCATGAACTCTGCATTTCTATATGTTCTGCAACTACGACATAACCATGGACATTACTGTTAACCAAAAAAAAGGGGAATGGGAAATCAACCAAGCCCGCCACCTTTCAGTACTAACAAATGTACACGGTTTCATGATGTAAACCTATGAAAATGTACCACTATCCGTATCATCCATTATTTGTTTAGTCAGAATCCAGCGCTAGAGTCCTTCTTGTTTAGGCAGCACTCCGTTCAAAACATTATTCCGAATCTATATCTGAGCACGCGCGGAACAAACAAATTGATTAAAATATTGAAACATGAAGGTGTCCATCTCCCGTGCAGAATGCATTTCCAGATACATGACGCTCTCATTTGTCTCTTCCAAAAGCAACATTTCAGTGGCAGAGTTGTAATAAACTGTATTGGACAACTCGTTGTTCACGTTACCTGAGTACCGAAACTCCGACATTGCTTTCTCACGCCCTCTGTCACATCAGGAACTCCCTCAAGGCTGCATAAATCTTCATCAACCCCTGCGTTTTCATTCCCATATACGTAGTGGTAAGTGACATTGGGAACCCTATCCGCATCCTCCGAAATGAGGACATAGAATTCTCCTTGTTCTTCAAGGTCAGATGTTACTAGCTCATTCTAATCACTTCAGAGCAACACAGCAAAGCTGTGACAGTACTCTGCAATAGGTTTTCAAGAACCAGCATACCGTCATAGGAGAGGTCGCATTGTTCCTGCTCTATCCTTCCTTCCGAATCGAACAGATTCTGCTGGGAAGGGGCTGACACTCCGTTCACCATTACGTTCATCTCTCCGGAGTTTCAGAATTTTCTCTGCGAGGACTTCCGTAATATCTGAGAGTTCTCGCGTCCAATAGGGTGATTTGTTCGCAATTTCTTGCCTCCCCAGATCGGACAGTCATCCTCATGCTCCATAGACGCCCGCTTGCCGAGTTCGTTGATGTTCTCTTCCACCAATATCTCCTCGGGCAATAGAGAACCCGTCCCCCTTGATCTGGTCACTGGTTCCTCTGAAAACCACATAGTACGACCACGACATCACACTCGGAACATGGTAATGTGCCAGCGGTGCCATCATCCAGCGTTCAGAATTTGAGTTCATTTCCAACACATCAAGCGACTTTTGAATTACGATGTCTGCTCTACAACATGTATTATATCTCGAAGAGGAGTCAATTTAATCTGATACACGAATGTCCTTTCCCTAATTTCGTATCTCTGAATTTTATGCAGGATTCTCCTTAATGTTTTAACGGTCAAAGAAATAAAAAGAAAAGCAGCTTGTACAATATTGAACAAGTTCTACTGGGTGTAATTCATAATGATAAAACTGAAGAGGAAATACTGGATGGAGAAAAGAGCACCTCCATACTATAATAACAACTTTGAACCCTGTTCCCAACGTGGGAGTCATTCCTCAGAAATGAACTCTTCAAGTCCGGGTATCCATTGCTTCCCATCCATTGGGTATGAAACGAAGAAAAAGAAAAAACTCTACCATCTACAACTCATCAAAATGTAGAACTTCAATATGACAACCTGACTCAAATAGGAAAAAAAAAAAGAGGGAATCTGCAGAATTTATTGACAGGAGGAGTTGAGTAATTCTTCAGAGAACACAGAGGAAGCAAGAAAATCTATACGGATGCATGGATAGGGTAAACGGTAATGGTAGTACTGGAGAAGTAACCCACATTTATAATTGACTGGACTGCAGGTTACTGCAATTTCAGACTACTATGCTGAGTCGGAGGCGAGTAGAGCAAAAAATGAGTGAAGCGAATGGATCCCCGGGACTTTTTGGAGGGCATTCACATTTCAGGAACAGCAGACGCGTTCCCGAAACATGACTCATCATCGGAAATTTTATTGTCAATATAATGTCCTTCTGCACAGAAAACAAAGGATAATTACTGACAAATCTGATCTGACACGTTACGGAAATCGAATATGCCGATGTCAGTGTTAGGTAGTGCATGACGTAGCCACTCCCGATACCGTGATTTGGTAAATTCCAATTCAGCTGGATTTAAAAAAAAAAAGGGCTATGTTCAATTTAGACGTGGTCATGTACACGGTTACTTCTTCCGACAGCTTCTTATATTTAAAATTCCACCGGTTCTTTAGGTGGCAAAGCAAGATTGAACTCATCAAGTTCATTACAAATAAACAGCGACCTATAATCCGTTACCGGTGTCACGCTCGAGACCTTCAATTACATATTCCTTGATTCAAGATTGATCTAAACTTACTGTGAAACATTTTCATTTTCCGACAATAAATGAATACTACGCACAGATGTCCAGAAACACACTAAAAATTTCAGAGAACCTCATACAACTCTAATGGACTGGTTAAAATTAATTTAGTGCATAGAATACCTGCCAAATGTGGTTTCCCTGAACTAAGCTTTAACAATCGTATAATTAAGTAATTCCAGTTTACCGTAAACTTGTCACCAATTTGAAAACTAAGCCTGATTGAATGTTTATTTGAAAAAATCGAGGATAGAAACAGAACGCACCATCAGTCGACGAATATTCCGTCTAAAATATTGCCCACGTCGCCTTCATTCACCGACTGAATGCCAACAGTATCATCGAATTCCCCCTCCGACATGGGCTCCTCGATATGGTCCACGTCTTCATGTCCTACGTCGTCGTCTGACTCTTCATATGCGAGCACTTACTCAACATCCACAGGGAGTACTAGTACGGTTTCATCTGATAATAATGGAGCAGCAGGTACGCGACGAAGGGTGGCAGAAGTTGTTGCATTGAAAGCTCCGGGAGCGCTCAGAGGTTCGTCCTCTGTTTCCTCCATGTAACGACGAGAGCGGGGCTCGACGTCACGGACGACCCTCCAACCAGGATTGTTGGGGTCGTCAACAAAATAAACCTTAAAACGGTATCGCACAGCCCATCAGTTGAAACGGCACATATTCTTACACTAAAAACACATCAGGAAACTATGTAGAGAGAAGTAAACGTCGACAAAAAAATTATAAAGAGGGCACGTGTTTAGCGTGACTTGGCATCACATACGGCTCGACCGCTGGGTATTGACGAGAGTTGAACTTGACAGACCAAAAGCCGTGTTCATCCTCTCGGATACTGGGGGATCCCTCAATGTTTGGTCTAATCCACGAGCATTTGAGGCAGATGAATTTGATATGGCCATATTCCACTTGTATTATGTCTTTGATAATGCCAACGTATTTCAAATCAGCTTCCACCGGGTTCTGATCAGCACGAGATGACCGACATGTTTGAGTTGCAATGCATGCGACACCAGAGTCAAATGAGACATGGCTCCGACCTTGTTCGTCGTCCACCCGAAAGTGATTGCCATAAGCGTACATCGACATGTAATGTTTTACCACACGGTTCGGGACTTTTGACAGTGCTACGAGAGCCACTCCGGGGGATTCTCCATCTTCAGACATTCGCAGAACCTTCTCCTCCAGCCACTCAGTGAACGGCCTAAATCGACGTCCTCCTCGGCGCTCAAACTCATTTCGGAGGTCAACGTATTCACTGACCAAGGAAGACGCAGACACCAAATAAATTCATAATTCACCGAAGAAAAGCCTAAGGTATACAAACAGTGTTCATTGAATACAATGATGACACTCATATCCATGTGCAGATTGGTCACTTCACCAAAGTGTGGGCTGAAGATAAGGGAGATGTAAATTAGTACTTGTACAATGCATCCGTAATTGATGAGTGCCGGATTACGTGGTCGTGCACTTCAAGTAATTCTGCATCTTCCCATCGTTTCTCTACAGGACTCCCCTCGAGGACTTCTTTGTTGTCTCTCTCGTCCTCCTCCATGTCCCAAATCAAACGAGCCGCAATTGGATACAGTCGGAAATGTTCTGTTATATATCCCAATGCTTCTTCGAAAACATAGCCCATGGCGATGCATCCCTCAGGTCTGGCTTTGTTACGGACTAGGGACTTCAAATGACCTATGTACCTTTCTCCACAGTACATCCATCTGGCATGTACTGGACCGCACCAATATAATTCGCGAGCTATGTGAATTACAAGATGCGGCATTGTATTCCAAAAAGCAGGTGGAAAGTGAATCTCTAAAAGTGATAGTGTCTCTGCAACATACGTCAGAAGATTTTCTAACTCGCTCACCTTAATGATCTTTGCACAAAATCTTCTGAAGCAGTGTCCAAGCCGAATGATTGCCACCATTGGACCTTCAGGAAGCAGCCCCCGTATAGCAGCCGGTAGGATTTCTTGTAATAACACGTGCCAGTCGTGGGTTTTCATGAATTGTAAACTTTCTTTCTCCAAGTTCACAAGTTTGTCAAAATTCGCACAGTGCCCCGTCGGTGTTCGAACAGACTTCATGGTTTGCAGTAACTTCCGCTTGGCCTCTTTCCGAAGTACATAAGGCGCATTCGGTTTCTATACAGCGGATGTAAGTGGATCTTCTCGTAGGTGGAGTTCGGGCATAACGCCAGCGTGTTGCATATCCTTCCGTAGAGCTATTGTATCTGCCTCTCCTAATAGAAAGCTCATCAAAGTTTGAACGACGTTTTTCTCTATGTGCATTACGTCTAGCGTATGCCGCACAGGGAGCTCCTGAAATGAAATCGGCAGAACCGTGTGAGTAACCACTGAAATCAATATGCAAAACAGACCAAATCTGACATAGACACAGCTGATGCACTTCTATGATGGTGAATATAACATACAGCGGTCCATCACAAGGTCTACATGGTATACATTCAGCGACGTACTCTGGTAGAATATGCGATTTACAATAACGACAGTCAGACCTAAATCTCGACATAAGTTTCCGGTTTGAAGACCCGAAGCAGGACGCACTGAAAACTGATTAATTTAAAAGTACTGAATGACCGACTGAGGCCGATGTAAATGTTACTCCAGTATCACAAAACATCACATGTCTTTCATCTGTTTAATTAGCACTCATATCACCGACTCATGTAAGTTTTATCAAAACCATCAGAGTTTCGGATATATCTATTCAGGAACATACTCGTAATATCCAGACACAGTTTTGACTATTACATAACCGAATGATAATCTTATGAGTTGATATTCGAATTCAATAAACACCTGTCAGAACCTTCGGGGATTCTAGAATAAAAAACTAGTCAAATCTAACGCTTACACTAGACAGGCGTATGTAATACTCTGATTCCAGAAATGAGACAACCTTACGTATTAACGAGAAGCAAAGAATCATTGGTGCAACAGCGATGCGTAAACAGACTAACCTATGCTATACATTTCTAGTTACTGTTAATTCATAATAGTTATTTTTGGATGTATCCATAAAACCGTGTCACCTTCGAACATATAGGAAGTGGAAAGTCGACGAATGTAATTCTTTTAGTCTAAATTTTTACATACTTGTTGAAATCGTACCTCTAATACTGGGACGTCGCTGAAAAGTACAAACTTTCTCGTGCAGGGAAAACGGTACTGTTTCTGCAGATCAATATAGATATGCGGTCTACAAATCTCTGCGACAATCGTCAAGGACCGGGGACAGGGGATGACATCCACAGAGAATAGCAACACTCGTCCATTCCGTCGAGAGCGCCCAAATCTCAGACTAGCACATACTACTGACGTTACAATGTTGAGGGCAAACAAAGTGATGAAAATTAAAAAGAAGAGGTTTCTACAAGCGACAATATAACTTCATTCAACTCTGCCTATAGCAGGTCTACTCTGCAGTAACTTCAGATAACCAATCCAAGCAGTTCCGGGATTTAAATTCATGCATATTTACCTGTATTCCCCACTAAGATGCAGAAGTTAAACTGCAAGCTACTTGAACGTCAGTCACAGCTACATGGGAATTTACTTCAACTTCTGGGCCCAACGTGACTATCAACAACCATTAGAATCTATAAAAGAAAATAATTTCGCTCTGATGACCTTCAATCGTCCACGACTGAGTGTTCGGATAAAAACATAAAATAATGTGTTTCTACGGCGATTTAACGGATTTCGGAATTCAGGAAGAAAAAAAAATGATCACATCCAATATTATTCGATGTTAATATATCTAAACAGTTGTTTGAACCTAACACAGCAGAAGGTCATCGACCACGTAAGACATCCCGAAGCATGTAAGTTTGCATCATGCTACCCATGGACTCAAATACTCAAAAATTGTTGTAGAATTACAAACGACACAATAAGTGTACGCTAAGCCAGAACTGGTTAGAGCTGACTACATTATTCTTTAATTAAGTCATCCTGATACTTATAACCATGTAAACCTGCATGTACGTAACGAAACAGTGCTTCTAGATAGGAAATATGAAACAACCTGTGACCGAAGAACGAAGTGTTTTATTATCAAAAGAATTTCCAATAATAATTTAGAATTGTATACTAGATTTCATCAATGGACAAACAAAATCCCTCATGTCTATAAAAATATCCGGTTCATATCTCAGCTCAAAGTACGGTTACGTCTTGATCTACTGGGCTAATTTAATCATGTGTCACTGCACTTGAAAAGGCAAAAAGGACTCGGCTACAAGATAAACTTCCACAACAGCGATGGCTTATGCTCCCATACACTGCTTAAGATAGAGATGTTATTCAATTGTAAAAAAGATTTAAAATATGTTTATGGACTTCCAATGGTAACACATTAATTAAGATGAACTATAACTCACCTTCCAATAAGGCAACCGGAAAAGACAGGACACTCTTTTGATTCCAGATTTTCGAACAGGGTCATTCTGAGCAGGGGCACCTTCCTCCCGCAGCCATCTGGTCCGCTCTTCTCCCCATCGCAGTGCACTGTGTCCGCTAATGGGCTCCGGAGCAAGCCTATGCTCTTCAGATCCGAAGTTCACTGTGTCAATCCTCATGTGGTGATCTTCTGGAAGGAACCGTCTACAACAGTCTCCATAAACATTTTTGCGGAGTAATTTCGCTCTGCGAGAACGGAATCCCTCCCCACACACTGGGCATCCGATGAAACCTTTCGTGGTGCAACCCGCAAGCAGTCCATAAGCCGGGAAGTCACCTATGGTCCAAATAACCATAGCACGTAGAATAAAAGATGACGATTCCTTGTACCTCGCAGCATCCGTACAATATATTCCAAATGTCTATAAATCAAGAAGTTCGTCAATGAGAGGAGACATCCATTCGTCAAAATGCTCCGAGGTCACAGATTTCGGTCCAGGCATCAGCAAAGCAAGCATTATAAAATACTTCTTTGTAGTGAACCAGAGAGCGATATTATAATTCAGTAAAAGAACGGGCCAAATTGAATACGTACTACGTTTATCCGAAGAAGGATTGAAACCATCAGCTATCAGAGCAAGTCGAATGCACCTGTCGTCATACGCGAACTCCTTAGCATAACGCTCGTTAATCCACTTCCACTGTTTCGAATGTGAAACATGCTTCATGAGGCCGTCATCGTTACGCTGCATAGCGTGCCAAGTCATTGCAGCAGCTTGAACTGGAGAACGGAAGATCCGTTTCAGCCTAGGAGTTACTGGAAAAGCCCGGAGGACTTTATGCGGTACCATAGATTTACCCGCCCGCTTCTTCCTTGGAGCTCTGCATTTGGGACAAGACTGTGCATCTTTCAATTCGTTCCTAAATAACTTATAGTTATCTGGACATATATCATATGACTTATAAGAATGTCCAAGTCTCTTCACATATAAAGAGGCTTGACGATACGATGAAGGGAGGGAGTTGGGTTTAGGAAGAACAGACTTGCTGAGAATTCTGAAAAGCTCATCCATGTACACATCAGTGCAAGAATGAAGCTTTCCAGAATTCAGCAGCAGGTACGTGGTACCCATGCTAGAGAGCTCCGACCCTTCAAATAGCGGACTCGCTGCCGCCTCTTCTAAAGCCCTTATTGATGACTCAGTCTCATCGTCCGAATCCCCCCAGTCTAGCTCGGAATCGTTGGAGCTAGAACTTTCGTATTCACGGTTTGGTGCAGCATCCGTCGCCGGCATGCCACAGTCTTGTGGCTGTGAATCTTCATCTCTCTGAAAGTCGTTTCCCACTTCCTCCTCCGCATGTAATGCCTGATGTCCTTCATCCGATGCGAAGTTCGTCGTTCCCTGTAAGCTGCTAGCAATTGAATCCCGTGGACTCATGTCCTCGTCTTCACATTCCGGCACTGCCTCCCTGTTCGGCAAAGTTTGTTCTGCACCAGGAGAGACCGGTCTCTCATTTTCATCTCTTCCACGAGCAGCTTCCTCAGAAATCCTATCTGCCAGATCATAAGTTTCAGTGATCATTTCGACAATATCGATTCCCTGGTCCAATCGCTGCTGATGATCTCTTCGAAGCCCCTCCCCTGCTCTCGCTCCGTGGTACCATTGAATATGTGCGTCCCATTCTACATCTGATTCATCGGCCTCGTATCCCTGTCGACCACACGAAATTGTTGTTACCTAAAATGACGCTAAGTTAGACAAAACGGAATAGGTTCACATTGGGAAGTCCACATACATTTGGTAATTGAGATACAAAAATAAAAGGACCATGTACAGGCTTAACAGAATAAAAGGACCGTAATAAGTGTAATAGAGATTAACATATTAGTAAGCTTCATTGTTAATTTGAAATTCAGACGTTCTACAATCAATACTAGTTACTGGTTAAAGAAGTATCCCTGAAGAGTATCAGTGTTTTTTGATGACTTAGCCTTGTTTTCAACCACGTGAAAAGTGATAGAATTCATACGTATATTTCATTTTCCCAATTGTAGTGTTCAGTAAAAATCAATGCCATAGGATTCTTATTTTTCAAGAAAGTGCATAACCATATGGAGACATGCTATATAACATTAATGGTACGGAGTAGAAAGTCGTCAATAACCTGAATAGACAAACACATAACGAGGAACATCATTTCTATGGTACTATACTAAGACGTGTTCGGACAGCAAATATTATACAGGATTTTCCACGAATTTATAGTATAATAGAGGTATTACGTTTAAGGTAATTTCAGATATGTACACAATCATTCAGCAAGGTGATTCTAATTATCTTGTGCAAATAAGTCCTTGAGGATGTTCTAATTATGAGACACAGCGATTGAGAAAGCCCAGGTCAGACTGTGGTAATAGAAATTGCGGAGCACATTAAGATGTTAATAAAGCATAGCGTTGAGACTTACTTCACTCCTGCCGTAGAACCAAGGATGCCTCCCATTCCTTGCCAAGCATTTTCGGTACGAGTTTATGGTCAACGTAGACCGCTGTTGACGGACATGGATATTGCAAGGGCATCGAATCCTATCAAAGCCCTGTCTCTGTGCATGTTCTATCTCCCTCTGCATCAGTGTTCGAGCCCTAACTCTTATTCGTGCCTCATTAGGCGCTCGTCTCCCAATGGTATCCTCCATTCCAATGTCCATACTGTTTATTACGCCGATGTTATATTGTACCGACGAAGTCAGAGGCCGTCAGCACCTAGTTCAGTTTCAATTAGGAAATTCCTGTGGAAATCCACGCGGTACAATATTAATACCATCCGACCACGACTTTGAAAGAGAAACGTTCAACAATATTTACAATCACCACAGTGCTCTTCTCTATGAAATTATAATGAAAAGGGCCTCTACGTGATTCGGGCAGAGGGACTAGGTGGCCGTCCCGGAGGTCCTCCTCAAAGCAGAATGTGTATTCATATATTGAAATTCAAATTATTCAAATAATATGACAAAGCACAGTAAGAGAGTCTGTATCTGCAAGCTGGGCAATCGAATTTATTTCAAGGAAGGTCGGGTAATACATGATTTTCGAAATTCGATTCCACTTCTATACAATACAACATCTGTCATGGCTATGAACTGAAATCTGAAATTCGGTTGTAGTTGACATCATGTTCGTTTGGGAAATTCAAGCAGGATCGTGGGTAACAATCAAGGGCTGACATGAAGGTTCAGAACTACGCACGGAAACTCTTACTTTGCCAGAATGTACTCTAGATTGAACCATAGTCCTCGGCTACTCTGGTTAACAATCACATGTATCTTATTGTGCTGGTGGTCATTTTCTTCAGTGCCCCTCGTTCCCAAATTCACGCCGCTCACTTGAATCCCTGTTCTGCCACAACGTCGAAGTTGTTAGTCACTGTTATAATAGTTCACCTCCTGAAAAAACTAATGCTTGCCCAGAAGTATGGACGAGCTGGCTCTGTCATCCATCTCAGACTCCGTTACTCCACGGCAGTCCTCCCCTTGAGAATTTTCTCTATCACAATAATTCGACACCAAGACTGTGGTAACTTCCCTGACTATCAGTTCTGTTCCAGTAGAGGAAAATCCTTTTGCAGTGAACCTTCTGCCTTCCTCCTCTAACTTCGCAACTATGAGCATAACACTGTTTCTAGCCGCAACTGTTAGGGGACCGTTCAGGTATGGTCTAGGAATCGGGGTTTGCAATAAATCGGAAGGCACACTATAGCTACTTGACGGATGAACTACACAGTCCTCGTTAGGTAACACAGGTACGCATGAGCAACCCCGATCCCAAACTGACAAGGAAGAAATGGGAGAGCATCGACATCGAATCCACTTACGACGCATTGCGTCGTCAAGCAACAACGACCTCACTCGAAATGGGGTCAGGGAACAGCAGCAAAGAGGTTTCTGAATCCATGCTAACCTAATACAGGAAAGGCACTCACAGTGTCCCTGGCAGTTGTGTCGAGGTCCTAAAATCCCTATTTCGTACTCTCTGATAACAGAGTGTACCCAACTTGGTTCTCCGCCGTATCGATCCCGCCTCTCACATTTCACCCCATACGAACTGGGGACGAACATCACCATTAGGTGATATGAATCTTATCAGTAACGAAATCCCAGATATGGTGACTCCATCAAAAGAAGGAATGGACAATAATCTCAATGGCAAGCTCTCGGAATGAGGTGATCAAAGACTGCGATGCGAACCGCATCCCTAAACGCAAATTGAAGAGGAGGAAACCTTCTGAAGATAGTACTGGAACTTGGGCTTGCGAGAGAAGACGCGGAAATATGCAATGAACCAGAACGTAGCCGTCGGCCATATCGCCGGCGGTTCTGGAGTTCTGGTGGAATCGTGGGTCTAAGTACATAATTACTGATGTGGTTAGCCCCGTAAGCCTAGTACTTTCCAAAGAGCAACCTAAAGGGGGGAAGAGGACAAAAACATCTGAAATACTGAACTCTGTGTCCTCTTCTGAGCAAAAGACAGCAACATGCAGTTCATTTTTAGTTTCTCACGACCTTCCTGTTAATTATGTCCTGAATTTTACACTACTAGAATTTGGGTGCCGTAGCAACGTGCACGGCGTTGTTAATAACACTAGAAATTTGATTTTCCAAATATATTGATAGAAATTATAAGAATCTTTAGATAAGTTTAAGCCTTCAAATATAATGATAGAAATGCATATAATATTCATGAGAAGAAGAAATGTATCATCAGAGACCCACTCATAAATATAAAAGGCAAGTGAGATAATATAATTTCAACCAGTCATATACCTAGCTATACTATACTCAAGCATTTAAAAGAGGAAATATGTTTTTAAAAGTATACCATAACTTATATTTATAATAATAAATTTATTATTAAATTTCATTCTAATGATTCATTACTTCAAAACAATGAATAAAAATTTATAAAATTAAAACTTCATTTTCTTACATAGTAATTTTGATGAGATATTCACTTAAATCTTGATCTTTTCCAAATGTATAAAATTCCGTGTCAAATAAAAATTGATCAATTTTGATAGTATGCACTAAGCAAATTTATTCTTTGGCAATAAATTCATAAATTGCATAACATCATTGTCTTACAAGATGAAATGTACTTCAAAATTTAGTTAATTATCCATTATTTAAAAAAATATATATATAACTTAATTATATTGTTTATATCAATTGTTCATTAATTTTTAAAATTGCAATCTATTGGTTACACATATTTTAAATTTTCACTCAATGTTTATATGTAACTTTGGCTTTATAATACCTTCATGGTTTACATCTTCCAAGTCAATGATCTAATGTAAATTTCTGAGAGAAGCAAATATTTCAAATAATATTTTAAAATAATTGTTTCTTATGTTGTAAATAGACAAAGTACCTCAATGCTTTCAATTTCATTAATATTTGAAAGGACAAGTATCACATTTGCTTCCAATCATTGTCTTTGCATTGAAGTAACACGCGTCTATTCTCCGAATTTTAAAAGAACAACAATGGAAGAAACCAATGTATAATTGACATTGGAATAACCTTAGGACCAAATTTACTCCCAAAAACAGAGCTTCAACGTAAAAACACATATTGTACCTTTTTATTAGATGAAAGTTTTGTTTAGAGGGTACCATTCTTGAACAAGGGGATTATGTGTGAGTTGTCGTCCAAATTGTTGGTGTAAATCCAAAAAAATGATCACGACTCACGACCTGTAACAAATTATTGATAGTGGTAAGAATATTAAAATCCAAAAACAATAATCAATTTTTATTTGTTACATTATTTGGAAACGTCTATAACCATATAATTTGATTTGAGTCTCATAGCAACAGTTTAATCTAAGAAATGTAATTAGCACAAATTGGATAGGATGTTCAACATGTGTATGTAATGAGCCCATATACATGTTTGATCAGTGCTATTACTCCTACGAAAATTACTAATAGTTCTCTATGTATTTTTAGATTTAGTTGTCTGTGTAGGAGTGTACATAAAATTCTGCAAAACCCGATTCACTATTGTTAAGAATAAGAAGAGCATCTCAACCTAATTGATTTTTATATGGTACAGCATATACTTCAAATGCATTGAACTGTTTGTTTTTTAAACGTGTTAGGTTGAGAACAAATTATTATTTTGGCGTGTTTAGAGTACAAGTTCGTACCTTAGAATGTTAAATAACATCAGGTTCCATTTGTTGGTAACTAGTTTTGTTTTCTTTGGGAATTTTGGAGGCATGTGAGTTTGGGGATTGCATATTGTAGCCGTTGTCCAGCTAGGTGAGCTATGTGATCGTGGTGCCTTTGATCATATTGAGGAATATCCGTTTTTTTGGTTTCAAATATCAAGTTAGAACACAAGGATTGCAGCTAAATTTTCTGATACACTGGCGTTTAAGGAGTCTGACATGATTCAATGCAGAAGTTCTCTATTTTACACTGTCAAACTCTTTCAGATGACCCCATTGCTTATCAGAGATGATACCACCCATTGAACTGTAAATCTATCTCGGGAACTTTCAAAGATTTTTTCAACAAGCAAACCAGATGATATCCCACGTAATACACTAAACTACTACCATATACTATACTATCTAACTACACTCACACATTTAACTCCATGAAACATTTTTCACATTCCAAAATACCATCAAGCCACTTTCATACTACCAGCTATTAAGGTGATAAACCACAAAACCCCAATCCTAAAACTCGTTAACAAAAGAAATATTAATTTCTTTTTAAAAATTCTCAAACCACAGAGTTGAAAAATTCTAAAACCACATAGTTGAAATAGTTTGTCAGTATTAGTATAGATGCTGCTACAAAAACGGAGATTGCAGATTGGTAATAATAAAGTATACATTAATTTAAAACTAAAGCCATTTACATTCCAAGATAATATACTAGGAAAAGACTTTTCACATAGTTCTATAGCTTCCTACCAGCCAACCCTTCACTCAGTCTTTGTATAAGTTTAATGAAATTACACATCAAGTTCTCTAAATGAAAAATGTGAACTACTTCTATAACCTGATTGAAAAATGTGAAATAATTCATGTAGTAGTTTAACAAGACTACTGCTCAGGTTCTTTAATAGTGAAATCGAAGCCAAACTTCTTTGCCATTTCATTCCTACAGCCAGTGACCACTCTTTTTTTATAGGTCAATGCAACTCCATATTGTTTATAGCCCTTATATTCTAGTGATCCATGCTTGATTTTTGCACAGTCGAGGCCAACAACAGTACCTTTTTCTGGTTTTAGAAAATAACCACAATCAGGTAAAAGAAACTGAGTCCGGATGCAATCTCCTCTTTCCCCTTCAAGTTCTGTATTCCAATTGCAACAAATTACTCATTAGCACATAATTCTTTTTCACTATAATCAGAACACTTTTTACATTTGTATAATCACTAAAATACACAGAGATACTTTAATTTGATGATATGTTTACTGACTTGGTGGTAAGCTGCACAAATTTGATGTAAAATCCAAACTTTTATTCTAAAACTTATTCTAAACAGCAGATTACTATATGATATAAGAAAACATACATTTAAATTATAGTTAATTACTAACAAATAAGAATTCAGATTTGTTTAAAGAATCAACCATTGGTTTCCAGAATTGTTACACAAGTGTTCTACATATCACTAAGTGGCCATATCACCTGATGTAACTCTAATCTGAAGTAAAATCAGTGAGGGGAGGGAATCTACTAACATGTCTACACTGATATCACTCATATATAAACAATCAGTCACTAACTTAGAGTTGGTTGCTTCAATGGTGCATATATAGGTTGAAAGGTCTTGTGAAAAACAGTGATGGGTCTTGTAACTAACAAGTGCACACATCAGTGCACAAGAGTACAATTCTTACACTGGTCACAATTCCTATTTCAACATACAACCCTTTATGCAAACCAATCTCTACAGTCCATTCAATAGAAACATTAGAGAAATTATCTAATTTAGAATTGAGGTGTTAGAAGATTTGCACACCATCTCAGGGTTTGTTAAATACTGACCTTTTTTGCAGAGGGAGTCACTGGAGACTCTGTAGAAGTAGGAGACTCTGTAGAAGTAGGATTTTGTCTGGACTTCATGGTTATACCCTGCTTCTACATGCCAGATATATCAGTCAATTAGGAGACCTAGATTCAGTCACACAACACTCAGATGAGAATATGTTAAACCCTAAATTATCAGAACCTTAAAAATCTTGAATTACAAAGCAATAAACACTAACTTATATTAAGTTACAACAAAGGAGATGCATTACACAATTGAATGGAGAATAATCTACCCTAAAACCATCTCCAACCCAAATTCAGTCACACAATACTCAAATGAGAATATGCTAAACCCTAAATTATCACAACCTTAAAAATCTTGAATTACAAAGCAATAAACACTAACTTATATTAAGTTACAACAAAGGAGATGCATTACACAATTGAATGAACAAAAAAAATACAATTAAGAGTGGTACATACCTTGAGTTCTTGGAGTACAAAGTGTGGGAGAAGAGAGAAAGAGAGGAGGAGCCAAAAACAAGCTCGCAGGTAAGTGAGGGGAGGCTCAAAGAAATACAGTACATCACCCCAATATCGGCCCCCGGGTGTCGGGGGCGGGTATTGGGGTGGGAACTCATGGGAACCAAGGGGAACCGGAGGGCACGCGGGCGGGAGCAAGGCAGCAGCGGGGAACCGAAGAAGCCTCCCTTCAAGTTTATAGTGCCGGTTCTCTACGAATCACTAGCTCTGGCTTTATGCGTCTCAAAGAGTTAGGGTTTACTTGGGATTTTCTCTGTTTGTTTGGTACCGTTCTTAGGTTTTCTTTGGTGATGATTGAATATTTTAGCATCAGCTCCGTATAATCTACTTGTGTAGATTATGAAGAATTTTCTCTCCGAATTTGAGAAAGCACGGGAGCAGTCACTCTCTCTCTCTCTCTCTCTCTCTTTCTCAGTCAGTACGTAGGGTTTAAGGTTTTGAATTTTTTTATAATTATCAGAATTTCAGGTCTGGGATGGGATGGGATTGATGTTCTATGCGTTTAGTTGTGGACCTGCTAGGTTCAACTTCAGGTTTCAAACCACTTATGACTCATATCTTTTTCCCAGACACATACATACTTGTTTTCCGAGGAATTCTTCACATTCTGAAGCGTATGTCCTCTTTGCTTTCAAGTAAGTATGGTGAATTCAAGGACATTTTTGACGAAGCTGGAATGTGTCGTCATCACAGGAATGTGTCGATGTAGCCTACTTCCGAGAAGCAGAACAGAGGAGATAATTTGCATACAACTCTGTCTTCGTCTTCTAATGGCAATGCTGGTTTCATAAGCTTGAGTATACCAAAAACAGAGAGCCCATCGAAAGCAGTGCGCTGCATCAATCCCGAAACTTATTTCATCTCACTTCGAATCAAAGGCACCTTACAAGGTGATTAGTTCTACTCTGAGCATATAGTGCAGAATATCACATCATGTTCACACAAAAGGCCAAGGTATTTATTTGTGGAAATAAGCATCTACCTTATTAACGACTCCCCAATCTGCAGTAAGGATTGGCTTGCAGTAAGGATTGGCTTGAGGAGGCAGTCTGTTTTACGAGACCGGCTATTTGGAGTTGTGCTTGCGGCCGGACTTTTGCATGGTGGCTACCTTGTGTATCATTTTTCCACAATGCATGCTATCTATTCATCTACTGTTTTTATATTCCTCATTTGTGTCACTAATCTGTAGAGATTTTCCGAAGCGTGTGTTCAAATCCTTGACAAACTGATACAGCACGGATCTTTACACAAAATCTTCCCCATCCGCGGCCGGACCACACAGATAGAGAATAAAACCAACACACCACATGTTGATAACCAGGTGACAACATGCTTGGCCACCAAGAGTGGACCCCCATCCAGACCAACACTCTCGATCCATTAATTTTCAGCATGTTTTAAGGACGAAATTAGACTCTTATTGCAGTGTATGATCCAATGAATGGGAGAATCTTTCGTGCATTTCCAAAACAGCAGATGCAAGGCCATTTATTCATGTTCAAAAGATCATAAACAACAGAGGCAGTAAAAAAAATCTTCAAAGAAAGAGACAGTCCTCCCAAAACTGAACACTGGACTAAACACTACCAACAAAGAACCACTTAAAACGACCTCCACCAAAACAGCTACCGAAACCTTCCTTCCATACCATCACCCCATGATTCCACCTACACCAGCAGCTAAACCTCAAACACAAAAATACAACCAACTACAACCAGGCTCCGAATACCCTAGTCACCCGAAAAGATCACCGGTTCCAAGCATCCTACCTCCTCCTCGCATCCCTCATCATCGCAACTCGCCAAAATCCCAATCAAAACCAATCACAAAAACACTCTCTGGACGCGCCGTCTCAACCCGCACTCCGCAAGGGTTTCAGACCTCCATAAACTGCCCCGCATCCCCCCAACTCCCAATGTACGATGACATTAATTGTAGATTATTGCATTTGAAAACGGTAAGTGACCACGGTTCAATGGGTGGGAACGAGTGCTCGTGAAGGTTACGTTTCAGCATCGCAACATGGGAACCATTTTCTATGGTATTTATAGAATTCCGAAAGAAGTAACGCCCTCCGTGTGTTCTTGAAAGACAATTTCGCCCAAACGTTGCTTTCTTGGTTAGACGTTGCTATTAGACGTTGCTACGGTACTCGTATTCTAGTAGTGTTAGGTGTAGTTCTTGAAGACGCCGTCGTGGTAATCCCGAAAGTTCTTCTAATATTTTTGGAGGTTATGTATTACATGGTGGAACCTTATTCGACTTATTTGTCGATAGATTTTATCGGGCGGTTGCTATTCCATGGTTGTATGCTTGTGGTGTGTCACTCTTTCTCGTTAGGCAAGTCCTTCACGACCGTCATTCAGAAGATCGTGCCTTTCCGAACGTACTTATTTTGACATTGGCAATTAATTCAGGAGACCTATCTTTGGATTCGAGGATTTGATTTGTTGAATGGAACGCGGTGTTCTGTTTTTGTTTGCAGATAACAGATCCTCGTAGACTCCGGACGATATGTGGCAGAATGCAAGTTCCAGGAGGATGGCAACGGGTTCGCACATCACCTCGCCCACCGATCCATTCCAGTCATATAATGCACCCCCGCAGCAGTGTCTACACAGTTATCAACAAATTGAGGAGGTATTACACCGATACACGCTCTGGGTTTTTCATTTCGTAAGTGTGTCTACGGAACCCTAATTGTAATTTTATTTCCGTTTAGAGATTTCATGTGTTTCAATCCTACAACTACCGAATTCCTCAAACATTTTTAATCAGTGCACATGGAAAACGAGTGGAAATGGAAGTATGTGTCATGTTCGGTACTATGATTTTTAGAAGGCACACGTTGTACATGTTGGGGTGGTATAGAACTTGTCGAATATTGTACACAGCGCTCACAATAAATTGCAGAACTTGCTACTTGTATATAGAGTGCCTTTAGTACAAGCGGACTGTTGGGGACCGCCCAACTACTACAGCTGCTTTTCTTTGTTTTAAAACTGGTGGCAATGATAAAGAAAGCACCTAAGTTTTTAACGGACCGCATAGAGAAGTAGAGGAGTAAGGTGCTATCCGGGAGGAGTATCCCTTGAGTTAAGACCCTTAATCCATCGAAATAACGCTGAGCTAGTATAAACATTGGAGTGACGTATGTAGGATACAGGAAGGGAGTTACAGAAGACAGTATTCTCGGTTCGAATTAGTTTTGTAATGTGGATCTGGGAAGATACAATTACATTTTTCTGTTTCGATCAATGATTCCCAGCGCGAAATTATAGCTTTATCAACATCGTTTACGTGTTCTCCAAAGTAGGACGATAAGACTGACCATATATTAGAGCTACGAGTACATGGTGCAATTATATTGCTTTCGGAGTTCGGACAAAGAACAGTTTCAGCCATTGTGGTCTCTAATCGCTGAAATACATGTTTTCTGAACTCTGCTCTTGCTATGCTTCTTAATTTGTTTACTCACGTTCGTGAATTGTATTTCGTGCAATTCTTGAGTTCGTCGTAATGATGTAGGATATTTAATCGAGTTGACCAATGTCCCACAGGAGTGGAGACGTTCTGCTGCGCCGTATCAACTACCGTATACAACACGGTCCACAGAACTTCAATATCATATGGATCGTAGTCATGCATTCGGAGTTGGAAGCAACTCCCAACAGGTTACATACCGAACAATGAATTCACTCTGATTTTGTTGTTGTACTGATTGTTGTTGGTCCTTCACTAAACTCAGAAGGAGATATAGATTCCAGTGGTATGAGGTTTATTTAGAAGTTTCTAAATTGATACGAGTTGCCGTTCTGGAAATACAGGTACGCGAAGGAACTTGTCCGCCAATGGGACCTCCATACCCTCAAAACCCGATGTACATGGGACCTTGGGGAAATTCACCGACCTATACAGATATGAACTCCCATCAAGTCGGACCGGACCTGTCAATGCATTACCAGTACTCAGCATATAACCCGCAACAAATGCAGCAGTCACGACAAGCACATCCTCTTCAGACCCGTGCACAGAGCTACGTATTTGGATTGGGGAATGGCAATCCTACCTCCGTACAGAACAACGTCCTTCCACCCAATCAGAACACGATGGGAGGCGGTTCTCAGTTACTTATGACTATGCCGCAAGGTACACCCTCGGGTCTACCTGGTCAGAGTCCAATGAGCATGCAATATTATGTCCCAGGGCAAGCCCCGTGGCCGATGTGGCCCCCATCGACCGGTATGAGGTCTTATAGCCATGGGTCTGATCACTCACTTAGGGAGCCTGCAGAGGACATCACCGGGAAGGCACATGCTCATGCCGCCATGACTACAAAGATTGGAGATGTCAACGTGCATGGAGCAATCATTCCATATGAACCAAAGAAAAAGAGCGTGCAGAGGAGACAGCAACGGCTTAATCAAAAACAACTGAAGGATATTGCCACGGAATGTCCTATGAGGGTGCCGTCGGATGGGTCAGGGAATATTCACCCATCCTGTCGTTTTCTCGTACATAAGATGATACGGGCCAGTGCTAAGAGGTTTTTGAAGCTTACAGTTATTACATTTCGAGACCATCCGGACGAGGACATACAGAACTGTAAGGCAGACCTTGAGAAGCAATTCATACTGGACGACAATGTAAGGCCCAACTATTTACTGGAGTACATTGAGTCCTCCATGAAGAATGCTCGCTACGAATACCATAAGCACTGGGTTGAGACAGGGAAGGGTGAGAAGCATGAAGACTGTCCAGATCGTATATTTCCGCAACTCGTCAAATATTGACTGACAAAAGAAGCAGAGGAAGAAATACGAGAGCACAGGGCGCAGAAGGAAGCTGCACGTGACAAGCAAGCCGAATTCTTGAAGAACCGCGAGATGAACCAGAAGACCGAGGACGATACCTGGAATGTATGTATTCACGCTACCTCTGCTCTTCAAGAAATTCAGATATTCTCTTATTGTACTATAGCGGCCGACCTATTTGTTATTGATGCATGTAATATCACTCCAGATTCATGGTGGGTACAATGTGTGACGTATTAATTACTTAATGAGTACTCTTTTAAATTGTAGTTGAACTTAGAGTTTCTGCTTCTACTACCATGAAAAATTAACGAAGAAGGGATAGACTTGACTAGTTTGTATCATGCAGTGACGACCTCCGACATTCTGATGATACATAGTAACAACTGCACTGCAATTATTTGCCGTGCAGTACACGCTGACAATTAGACAAAGTAGTAAAGAATTTATTTATTCACACAGTTAAGACGTTACTGTATTTTTGGGGAGGAGAAGAGTTAAGATGAAAAGTAACTCTAACATATTTGTATTTGTCAGCCACTACTGGAAGATGATGATCCGGATTATCTGAATTGGAATGAGTCTGAGGCTTCCCTAGCATCGGAGTCAATGAACCAGATCAACATGTTACAGGTATTTGACAGTGGCAATTAGGAAATTGTTTAGAGTCAGAGGTTGTAATCAGAATTTTTTTCATGTCTTATTTTACAAAAGTTATATGAGTGAAAAAAACCCAAAGGCTCCCGACGTTTTATATTTACTTCTGTATGTTGATGTAGGCCACAACAGGGAGTAATCCGATGTCGGAAGAAGCGATTCTGTCCACTCCTGTAAGTGTCTCTTTATCCATGACTTCATGCATTTGTTTTATGTGCAGGAATAACTTTATACGTTGTATAGGCACTATTTGTATTTCGTCGTATCATATCAAATAGTTTTTTGGGGGATTTTCCCTTCACTGACCTTATGGTTTCGATTCTTAGGTTCCTGTAAGCTTCGACGATCGAACGCCAAGTAGCAAGGCGGGGTCTGTGCAAGAGATGGAAGCACGTCCTACTTCTCAAAGATCTTTAAATCAGCGACTGTTCACATTCGAGACTGAACTGAAACGGTCCATATTTCAGTGGCAAGACAATGTCCAGAACCAGTTGGATGTGAACCATACCAAAATGACTAGCATGGAGAGGAAGCTGGACATGGTCCTTGACATGCACGCGTCACTTATCATGAAGAGTGCTTCGAAAGCTATCGGTACAAACCCTTCAGATGATGTACTTGTGAACGACAATACTGTCTCTCCCGGAATTTGTACCCAGCAGACTGGATGCCCGTCTGTGGAGTGGCAGACCCCTCTCGCATGCGAGAAGACTTCCTCGGGTTCTGGACCTTCTGTGGATTTATGCGGAAATGATGTCAGCCACGTAGGCGGAGGTATGATTTTAGTCTTCAACCGTATTGTATGAGACTATCATCCGTGTACATCAAATACCCTTGCATATGTCTTAGCTTGTGACATGCTCAATACCATAGTATATTTTGGTTTGACATGGAATGGAATGCTACCTGCTTCGCAGATGGAGGAATCGATTCAGAGGGAATTCTTCAGGGCAGGTCCTGTGAAATACCATTTGAGTTCCCATCTGTAGGAGGAGTTGCACAGGAGAAGTGTTCATCAGAAACCTGATCTACGCCCACGCCGTTCTCTTCGGCAGCAAAACTATCTCTACCACGGAAAAGGGCTTCCGCAGTTGAGATGGCTTTTGGATCTTTCGATGACCCGATGTTGGCCAAGAAAAGTAAATACTCCGTACCGGAAGGTAAGAGCAGAGGAGTACATTACCAATCACTGAATTTGCGACCAACTGCAGCATATGAATTCAACTAATCAAGTGTTTATTTATTTATATCTAATTTTTAATAATGCGAGATTATTTTTGTGTAGGTAGTAACGTCCTTCAGAATGCGATGATAACAACTCCGAAAGATGGGACGGCCTGTAAACAGTTAGCTTTTAAAAAACCGGGCACCGTGAAAATAGAAACATCAAATTCCGAAGGTACCGGGCAGGCGGGAACATCGAAGGGTAGGGCGAAGAGGAAAATCAACAGACCTTGCAGATATTTAACGTATGTGCCGCCCTGTGAAAACAAACCGAGGAACGAGAAGGTATGTATAAAAATCCGGAGTTCTATCATTATCTGGAGCCTAGTCTTACAGCTGCCTTTTTGAGTATAATTTATATGTCTTTAATTTTATACTTGTAATTGATATTCCAGTGTGACCCAATTCCGCCGAAGAAGAACGTCTGGATTCTTCATCCTGACTTCCCGAACGAGACAATTGCCATAGGAAAAAGTGGTCCACATTGGAGGTCGAATAAAAAAACCTAGATCCCGAATGTATCTTCCGTGGCCTGGAAACCAGGCATGCAGCAGGTGACAATTGATCATGTGTATCCCCAATATACGGATGTAGATGTGCTGCACCCAAATCACCAACGACAAGGCATTAACAAAATTTCAGATGCCTTGGACGGTGTTTTCGCAGAGGATGCAACAATTGTTTGGAAAACGAGGTTCTTGAAATTAGTTGAGACATGAAAGGATTTCAGACTCCAAGGTATATGTCTATGCAGTTTCTGAATATAAATTTATTAAGGAACCAGCGTTTTCCTATCTGAATTCAGTAGAGATTCATCGTTTGTAATCTGACATATCATATTCGATGGACGCGATTTGAATTACTCTTGTTTGCAGTATGCCGTTCTCTATATAGTAGCCGTAGTACGAGTCCGGATACAGGATTTGTCGAATTCCGGAGCTCTAATGTCGTGATTGCTTGCAGTCCATGTTCATCCTGTAAACCAATGCGGATCTGTGTTCGACGGAGCGTGTGTTCCAGAAGTGAGTTACGTTCTTTTCGACACTTATGTACAAGCGATAGTTAGTTCATTTCCGGTAGCATATATAGTTTTTTCGAGTTCAGGATGCACTGTTTATGCATCATGGAAACGTCAATGTGCCGCTGACTTGATGTACGGCAGTGGAATTCTCCATGACGGTGGATGACAGTGGCGGGTTCTGTTGAACGTTAGTGCTCAGGTACTTGACGTGGTTAATGATGTATGAAGGGTGTGTGGTGGCGCTTTGCGTGGAATGTTTTATGAATAATGTGAACTAGTACACTGTCCCTATAGCTATGAATCGAGGATTAAGTCGAATGACTTTCCTGTGTACGGTGCAAGATACAAATCTTCGAATACATAGTGAGAATTGCGAAGTCACTGTTTGAGGGTAACAGCGCCTGCGTGAAATTTGAAGGTTCATTCAAACCGAGTTCCAAGCTTTGATAATACTTTTGTACGTACGGACTGGTCCATGACATGGGGAGGTGGCTGCATCTTCTGGAAATGGATTGTTATTACCTTTTTTTAATTATGTGATGTAGGTTTCTAGGAAGCTTTATAGAGCACCCGTTTTTGGAGTTCATTAATCCTTTCATAGAAGAATACTTACGAATGTACCTCATTGTTAGGGAATACCCTGTCTTATTCTTCGTTTTTCTACCCATAAAATTCTTAACCTATTCATTAGTATCCGTATGGAATCTAGTGTTAGTGATCAAGAACAGTGAATTCACTGGAGTGAATTCTCCTACGTACTGCGTCATCGCTAGAGAGGGAAGGCTGGAAGTGACCACGTCATCAACTTCTGTCTCACAAGTTTGTAACTATGCTCGAAGCATTGCCGAGGTAGTCAGGAGGCCCGCAATTGCATGCCCCAGTTAGAGATGGAAGAAAAGTTTTTTGAATATGATATTCATTTGTCATTGTCCTTGGATATAAAGTCATGTTCTCGTGATCGTGTATAGGTTGATTTCTTAATTACTAGATAAGTTCAATCTACTTCATGTCAGCCATGTAGACGGAATTGTGGAGAGTTCTGTTCCGATCTCATTTTGAAGTAACTCGGAACACATTAGCCAGACTCTAGGTGATTACGACTTTCATTGTTGGGGGTGACTATAGTCCGCTGTCATAAATCCCAGTTGGTTCTATAATAAACCAAATCAATAAATTCGATTTCTGATTTGGTGAACGGCACATTCGGAACTGGGATTTATGCGTATACTACTGGTAATTGCTCTTCTCAGTTTGAAGACGAGAACAAACTTCTGAAACCTTGGAATGTCTACCATTTCGGAGTACAGGAAAAAGTCATTTCTGTTGTGTTTGAAGTACTCCGGACTGACTCATCCTATCAGTATTCGAACGCCATGACTCAAATTTCTGTTTTTCTAATTTTTAAAATGCCTATTCTGATATACAGATGCTGAAACCGAGGATGACCTATGCAGTTGGTGGGGAACACTTCCTACAACAATATCACTAGTACTGACGAAGGGGATTCTTCCAATCTTGAGGGAAGTATTTAAAATTTTAATGTGAACATGTAATGACCTGTACGTACCGAAGTGCTATTTGCGATATCTAACTACCTATCTAAGAATCAATGATTATGCAAGACGCAGGCGACGTATAGAGTCAGTGACCTGAGTAATTGAGGAAGATTCAGCACCGGAGTACCTGAGTAAGCGATCAACATTGTGAAGCAACGTTCACTAAGTTTGGTCTCACGCTGTAATTTTTTTTTAGCCCGTTGTCCCGAAACTGTCATTTCATTATTTATTGAGAGAAATTAACGAACAGAACGTCGTGCCCTCTATTTACAGGTAACGTCGACAAACAGAATCGCAAATTTTAAAGAGATAGAAATCGGAAGAGAGGAGCAGCTAAATTGCACGAAAAGGACAAATTTCAGGTAATGTCAAAAACATGCATTAAAAGGTACTGTTGAATATAAACAGTGTGTGAAGAAAGGAAGGTGTCTAAAATTCTGTCTTTGGACATGTCTAATGATAAGACACTTGTTTTTCTGAGGAAGTGCTCATTGACCATGGACATTCTCCTAATATCCTTAATTCTAAACGCATCGACCGGTGTAAGAAAATGATAGACGTAAGAAAATATATACAAAGTCCGTCACTTGAGAAGGTTCAAACTGTGCTGAAATTTTACTCTTGCAAACAAAACTGAAAAAAAAGGAAATGGCGTGTGTAGTGACCTGTATACTTCTAAAGAAACCTACCTCCATTGGAGCAAGGATTCAATCTTCCGAGTGCGCCTCTTTCACTGGCGATTGCACTGCGTCTGCAACCGGCGTCTCCACCAACTCGCTGACTACTTCATCGGATGCAGAGCAGGATCCGTGACTAATCTCGTCGTGGGTGTAATCGGAAGTGTATGAAACGGACCAGGGAGCATTACGGTGGGCGCTGCCGGTGGACTCTTCTTCATCAGAGTCGCCGTCGATAATGATTGGGAGAATGGAGAAGTTCCATGCAGAATAGGAGGCTGGTTTTGGCGACGACAATAATCGGCGTAATGAACGCCGGACGCATCTCCAAGCTCATGAACCTCCTGCAAACATATATCGGTCCAGCGGAACTCATTAGTAAACTCGAAGAACGATGCCAGGGCGGGTACGTTGGGAAGAATGACGTTGTTACTTTCCCTTCGCATGTGCACCTCCGACAACCACCCGAACAGAAGAACCTTCTCCATATCTGATATATACAGTGACAGAACTAACTATGTTCACATAAATTGAGGGGAAACAGTCGAGTAAGGGGGACTTCTTTGAATTCACGGAGGTAATGCGGGATCATGGGACAGTGATACAGTGGGTTAGAAAGGAAGAGGGTGAGCGTGACCATTGTAAGTGGAAGCCGAACCCTCAGGTAATACATCTTCTGCCTTCGTAATGTGAGGTTCACTGATTTTTTGATTACCTAACGTGGAGTATGTACGTCCCATCTAGGTACAGATTCAGGGATTACTACCGAATCATTATTGCATGCCGTGGACGTGATGGATTTGGGAGTATAGTGAAGAAATAGCCACAACTGCGGTGTACGAAACTGTACAAGACTAGCTTGTACTGCAAGGGAGAAGAAGCCTTTTTTCTTGTACAGTCCTAGGAGAGGTAAAGTCCTCGACATGTTACAGAAATCCATATCTTAAATTGTGTGTGAAATCCTCAGCTTTAGGAGTTTGATGCGCTCACGTGTGAGAGGTGCCCATCTGAATTGTACACAGGTGACTGAAGCTGTGAATTTGCTTATGTCCTGCTTTCTAGACTGTATGAAGCTTTAATTGTCAATGTCGGGACTTATAGACATAAACCTATGACCACCCATTCCGTATGGAAGAACTACCGATGCCCATGATCCTTTCAGTCACATTCTAATCTGTTACAGATGATTTCTAGATTTCCGTAACCGAAGGCGAGAAGGGACTGCATTCGAAGATTTCAGTATTCTGAATTGCTTAGAGGATCTCAATGTTGAAACTTCCCTCCGCAAATTTTGAAATTCCTACGCATTGCAAAATGTGGCAGAGGTGTGTCTTCTCCCCGTCTGCGTGCATTACAGAGGTTAGTGCCTTATAAAAAGCGACTTCACATTGTTAAGTTCGGCACTCAGTCTTTTGAAATTATTGGCTGGGTCGAGACCTTACATGTCGTCGTTCCAATATATTGTTTTCTGAAAGTTACTTATTATCTGCCTGTCTAAATATTGGTGACAGGTGTATGTGCGATATGAACAGCTGCAATGGATTATCGACACAAGCACACGGCGGGCGCTGATGAGGGCGCTCGTAATGCGCAAATTCGGTGGCTATGAAAGGTCATCAATGTACGTGGTCTTCAGGTCGTCGTAGAATCCCATAGTGCATAAAAGCTTGCTGGTGCACAACATGGTACGAAAGGGGCAGAAGATTCTTATAATGGCTGGGGCCGGAAGACCGAATTAACTCGCGAACGCCATGGATACTGTCTACATGATGATGGTATTGTCCCCGAAGAAAAAAATAAATGGCTTGGAGTTCGTTAGATAAAAGAACAACGAGTTCATGAAGAGGAGAGAGGGAAACGAAGTGAATCCCCGATGGGAGTTGGCTAGGCAAAAAATTAAGACTGGGACATGCATCCACTCATATTAGGAGGTGGAAATTAGCAGAAAAATGTATACGAGAGTTTTCATTCTCTGTAGCACGTACTGGATCAGTGCTTTGGAATGGTACAAAATACCGGATTTCAATATTTCAATAAAGACGATTGTACATACAGATACACTATTCGACCGACTGGATGTACAGATTTCATACATCGTCATCATACTCAGCTCGCTGACACCTGTAATTAGTGAATTAAAAATAAAATTAATTAAACAGTCATCTGACGGTACATCTGCCATGCTTAATCAACGGCTACCACTGCAAACTGCGGAGGTTTTGGCCAATGGGCTACTGAAAATCGGACGTTACAAAAATACACAAGGGTAGAAATCCAACGGCTGGAGTTGGTGATCCCTTTACCCCGTGGCCCCACATGGGAAAAGAGATGTCACGATAAAACCAAACAGAAATAACCAAAAAAAAAACGACACTTACAGTTGCAAATCATCGGAGATCCAGTCGCAGTTTACCTCATCAGGTCCGGACCCACCTTCTTGTCCGTAGTGTCGTACTCGACCCGCTCGAGCCCTGTGACGAGCCCCTTCACTTCGCGACTCCGTCAGTCAAAATCATGTCGCCTGTGTCGCTTTCTTTCCATTAACAGCAAGCAGGGGCGACTGGTATTCTAGTAGTGTTGATTGGCAGGAGACTGAAACTGTCTGTAAATGCGCACAACTAGGTGCGTAGTTCCACTCTGCATCCGCTTCAACCCATTGTCTCCCGCTCATAGCAGATCTTTCCAAAATTCGCACATGTTTAGCCAATGAATAGACGCAATAGCAAGTGAGGATCATGAAGCTACCACTGTAGATTTATGATTCAGAGCACTAAGAAAGTTAAAACCCAGCACAAGGGTTGTAGTTCTATAATCACAGAAATTTTCCAATATGCTAATCCCTGTAGTTCCACTTAGAATTTAGATGGATAACTATGTACACAATTTGGCCTTTGTACTAAGGTAAATTCTGTTTGCACAATTCTGATAAGTACAAAATGGATGTGTCACAAACATGTCCCGTTCTTAGTTGGGTTCGGATGTCCTCAGCAGCTATAAGCATCGTACGAAATTGAGACATGGACGATGATAAACATGTACATTGCAAAAAATTTAACACTCGTTTAAATTGAGAACGACCGCAAAGCATTTGCGGATCTGATGCGCAGGTGCTTGTGCAATCGTCGATGATAAGTCCTCTCAGAATCTCCTGCGCACTGTAAAGATACCACGTCAGAGCCTTCAATCAAGACTCTCATGCAATCTCTACGTCCGACTCTCATGCAATCATTTGCAGGTTCCTTAAAACTATAACACACAAACTGATCACCTTAAATAGAAGTACTCTTTCATTTGTTTTTTATTAGCCACCCTTGAAAGCCGTCACCCAAGCAAAATCTGGAAACATACCTCTGTCTTATAAAACAACTCGTCACATCATCAAGAGTGACTCAAGCACATCTCGATTTTCCATCTCGAGCCAGCAGCCCAGAAGGACCCTGCATTCCACGCCTTGGCAAAATTCACACAGAACCATGTGGATTGCCCAATAACAACGCCCAAATTCTTGAATACAGTGACTGTATTAAAAACTGAACGTCTTGTGCAGGACTACAAATTCAACCAAGAAGAGGACGAAACGAAGATCTGGAGGAAGACGTATTTCTATTTCAAAATAGATTTCAAACTAGATCTTAGACAGTAAAAGAGTGCAGTCAAACAAGTTCTTCACCTTAATCCATAATGTGCAAGAAGAGCATGGCACCCACCACTTCAAATTCTTTGGAGAACCACGGGCTGAGAACTTCTGCACATGCTTGCCCTTGACTAGTACAAGGACGCAAATCAGCAAATGATATGTAGATCCAGTCCTGAATCGCAACAGTGGAAGGTCATGGTTAGATGATGCCATAATTCCTCCATCTACAATTTGAGCAAACAATGTTTCAATAGCATTTTGACGACAAAGAAAACATCAATTTACAGAAAACCATCAAACCACGCGAATTTCTGAGTGACCCAGATTCTAGTATCATACATTGCATCTAGAGTATCTGAAAAATTCATCTAATGTGTCGAACAACAGTAACTGAATCCTCCTCCATGTAGCCCCCCCGGTCCCATCCGCCTTGAAGCACACGTTGTGTACTCTTGACAACAACGCCCTAAACCCTAAACCTTCAGAAACTGAACCATACGAACCTGGAAATGCACGTTGCTTCTCGTCTTGCCTCATGGGGGGATGCGTAGGTCTGTGTTGTGCGCTCCCTCCCTTGAATTCTAGGGAATCTTTGCCTCAATAGCCCCTTCATCCTCGCATCAATCTCCAAGCTAACAAACTCTCTTCCTTGAGGTCGGAACCCAAC
Organism: Ceratodon purpureus; assembly: GCA_014871385.1. Lineage (NCBI taxonomy): Eukaryota > Viridiplantae > Streptophyta > Bryopsida > Pseudoditrichales > Ditrichaceae > Ceratodon > Ceratodon purpureus. The sequence continues at coordinate 19,582,786 of CM026426.1, read as the reverse complement.
TGCACATTATGATGTCAACGCAGTGGTATAATATCCAGATCAGCCTACTCGGAATCTTGCTCTCATCGCAGTCGGTGCAAGTCTCATGAGCGGTGCATACTTGTCAATTCCCTCGTTAGAAAACCCTAATCGACCACAAGGCAAAAGCAAATCTGTCACCCCGCACACCCCTACCGCGCAGTCGCAGAACCCTATCTGCATTGTTCAGGCATCTGAACAGAATTATTCCGTTTCTCCATCACGGTTACCCCCCCCCTACAAAATTGCTTACCCTCTCAATAGCAAACCATATCATGACCAGTGAAAATTAAACTGGCTAAATTTAGCTCGAAAGCTACCGTGTGAACAGAGCTGCTACTAGTACAGTGTGAAAAGGGGTCCTGGAATCGTGACATTTAGCAAAAAAACTAATGATGAAAATCCTCGATGTGAAAGGAGTTAACTTGGCCACATCGTGATGAGCATATCCGAGTCGATCCAAATAATCATGAGTAGCGCCCCAACTCCTTCAGCCGTT